>CM041213.1:26308288-26750247 GCA_023065735.1 Coffea humblotiana | reverse complement strand
AAGGATAAGGGAAAAGCTCCAGCAACTGAAGACAGTAATGATGATAAGGAGACTGAAGAAGAAGAAGTGGATCCTGCTCAGTTTCGCCTAGTTAGGAGGCGGCCAGGATCGTCCAAGATCACAATTTAGGCACCTCTAGGCACGTGCATTTCATGTTTAAGTAGGCATCTCATAATAGACATTTGCATCTTCTGTATTTTAACATTTCAAGTACTTTGTACTCAAATTCTGGTTGTTTAGTTAACTCTGTTGGCTTGTAAACTTTGGTTAACTTTTATATTTGAATGATTTCTGGTTACTTTTGTTGGTCATCTTTTGTTTGGTATCTCTGTGATTGCTGATATTGGTTGTTGATTAATGATGTTAACTAATGCTATTTTTTGGTATTCTTGGTTAATGATGTGGCTGATGACATTAATGTTATGTTGCTGGAAGTGGAGAAATGGATTTGAATCATCTAATGATGATAAAAAGGGGGAGAAATGGATGAGGATGATAAGAAAATGAAATGTTAGGAAGTTTTAAAATCTTCTGGTATATGTGTGAGGGGGAGTCATTCTGAAGGGGAGTGGCACTTACAATTTTTTACACTATGCATTAAGTAACGGGGAGTTTTGAGTCAATGATTCTTTTTCTCTCCATCCATTGCTTTGTCATCATCAAAAAGGGGGAGATTGTAAATCTGAGTCCCTAGCTTTTGATGTTTACAAAACAAATGGATGTTACTAATTCTCTCTTCAAAAACGTTTTTCAGAAATGGAGCAAAACAGGTTCAAAAATTAAGCACCTTTGAAAGGGTCAAGGAATGCTGAACCTGTCGGATGCTCGAGAAGACTGGACCGGACGTCCGATAATCATTGCACAACTTCGAACGCATGAAGAATTCCACCATCAGCCGTCCGAAGACATTAAGTCATTCCTTATAAGTTCACTGACTTCGATCGGACGCTCATCATTAGAGCACCGGACGTCCGACAAACATTGCGACACTTCGGATGCAAAGTTTTGGAGGTTTCGGATGTCCGAAAGAATTGAAATAAAATTCTCAGTTTCACTCCCTACTTTCGGACGCATACTCTGGAGGTACTGGACGTCCGAAATATTTCAAGAAAACTTCTTGAGGTCACTGTCCACGTTCGAACGCAAGAAATAGGTCTACCGAACGTCCGACACTACCAACGGCTAGTTGACTTTTCAGCTGCCTTCTATCCGTTGGAAACATTAATTGAAGAATCTTTTGGTCTCATATAAATAGAACAAAGTCAACCACTTCTAAACACTTTTGCACATTGAGACTACAAAAGATCTAGAGCAATTTTAGTGAGAAAATTCTCTTAAAAGAAGATTTGTACTCTTAGTTGTGTAGATTTCGTGTAAACTTTTCTTGTGTGAGAAAATTACTTCAATAGTGTAGCTTTGTGAGGGTTATCTGAGTGATAGTAAAACTTTCTAATTTGACCAGGTGTGGCTTGGGGAAGGAGGAAGTGATCCTTCCTTTGTACACAAAGATCGGTTGTAATTGATCAACTTGAAGAAGCTTGCTCTATAAAGTGATACTCAAACTCAAGAGGAGTTTGGAATTCAGTTTGCTATTCTATCTCTTTCATTTACTATCTTGCAATATAAATTGTTCATCTCTTCTACTCACAAACATTTGTACTTTCTTATTATTTGTTCCATTGTGTGGTCATCTAGAAAAGAGGGTAAATTTCACATTGAGCAAAAAGAGTCTCATAACTTGGTTAGTTTTTAGATAACCTAATTCACCCCCCTCTTAGGTTGTCTTCAATCCTTACATATCTTTAATGTCTCAAGGTATGTCAATTTATAATTTATTTCTAAATTTTAATTTACAAATCATACCAACAATCTTACTCTTGAAATTCTAACATCTGGTATCAGAGTTTCGGGTTAATGTTTTGATTTATAAATCTATTATGTTAGTATTTTTATTGGGTATGCTTAAAATTTGATATACAATTGAATGTGAACCTGTTTGCTTGTTTATTCTATCATAATGACTAGGTTTAGAATTGAGGACCTATTTTCGTTTCTTTTTCCCAAGATGGGACTGCTTGAATTTGGCTCTGTGTGTATAATTGGAGTAGCATTTTTTTGGGTGATTCTGAATTGCTCATAACTTTCGCACCATACTTGAAGTTCTAGCGTATCCTAATTTAAACCAATTTTAATGGGCTGGTCTAGTATCATTTAATTGATACTAATCAAATACTATGAACAAGTTTACATCTTTGATTCACTTGTGGACAAGCATACGGCATTGGGTAATTGTTTTGAGTCTCTTGATACCGTATAATGATATACATATATATATATTAATCATTGAATTGTTTTTGAAACCCATGATGGTCATTCCTGATCTTTACCTGTGGATTTCATACGAGTTAGTTTAATGGTCTGAGGCATATAATTGTTATGATTGAATGATTAAAAAGCCTGTTTGTGGGCGTCTCTCATAAGGCCAGCAGTGCTTCAACATGACTGACCACTTAATTGGGCATTTAATTGTTTAAATCAATAAATGACTTTGTGGTTACATGTATAGTGTAAGTTAACCTAGCATTGATGTATATTTGCCGTAAGTTCTAGTTACACTATTTTGAAACTCCCTTATGGTTCATGCGAGCACTATGTTTGGTAGTCCCTTAATGTTTTGAGTCGAAGTTTCTTGTGTTGCATCAAGTTATGATTTCAATTTTAACATAACAAATTCACATGGTCTTAGACTATATGATATAGAATCAAAGGTTAATGTTTGTGAATTTCAGAATATTTGTAATATACTGCTATAATGTTATAATTCGAATATGTTCTTGTTATTTTTACTGATTCTTAAATAACATAAATTTTATTGGCATATCTATTTTGAATTTGAATATTCAAACATGATTTGTAATACTCGAATTATTGAATATTGAGTTAGCATGTACTCAATAGTGAGTTGAAAAGATGAAATAACCTCCATAGACATTTTAGGAAAATTATCAATTAGTTGTCACCAAAGTGACCTAATTGATATATAGCTTATGCAAAGGTTATTTATATCTATTTTGTATGATGATTATAGTTATTAAAATTTGTCCAAAGGTATTTTAATTTCTATAATCATGAGTTATTATATTTTCTAAAGGGATATGATATCTCTATTAAAGTTGTAAGTGAATAATTGTTATCAATTACTGAGTAAATCGCTAGCATGTCGTTTCTAGTCCAAAGGTAAAATACGATGATGCATTTGATTACTCTATATATTTATTTCATTGCTTGACTTGTATTTACAGCTATTACTCCAGCTTCAGTTTCAGGAATTGCAGCAAACATTCCAGAGTTGAATGGGTCCAATTTTTTTGATTGGCATGATCAAGTGCTTATCACCTTGGGTTGCCTAGACTTGGACCTGTGCCTCCATATTGAGCCTGTGCAGCCTATTTTTGAAAGCACCAAACATGAAAGGATCCTGTATGATAATTGGAAGTGTTCCAACCAACTAAGCCTAATGATTGTTAAGAGCAAAATTGCAAAGCACATAAAGAAGTCAATTCCTAATTTCGATAGGGCTCGTGTGTTTTTAGCATTAGCTAAGCAGCAATTTCAGACATTGGATAAAGCTTTGGTAGGTACTCTTATGGCTACTTTGACAACTAAGAAATATAATAGGGTGAGTGGTGTTCGTGAACATATCATGGAATTGAATAATATTGTTGAACAACTTAAGGGTATGGATATGACTATTTATGAGTCCTTTTCGGTGCAATTCATGCTCAACTCTCTTTCTCCACAATTTGGTCCTTTCAAGATCAATTATAATATGCAAAAGGATAAGTGGAATGTTTAACTTATCTCTATGTGTCACGAAGAGGAAGAGAGGTTGAAAAGGGAAGGATTGCAGAATCAGACTGTGCATGTGGTATCACAAGGTCATAATGCAAATAGATCTAAAAGGAACAAAAGAAAGAATCCTAAGGCACCAAATAAAGAGGCATCCAACCATAAAGGCTTCGGTGGGCAATGCCATTTTTGCAAGAAGAAGGGACATATGCAGAAAGATTGCGTGAAACGCAAGGCATGGTTTCAAAAGAAAGGTAATTTCCTTTCATTTGTTTGTTTTGAAACCAATTTAGTTGATGTTCCTTCTAATACTTGGTGGCTTGACTATGGTGCAACTATTCATATTTTTAATAATATGCAGGGGTACCTTACAAACCACCAACCAATGACAAGGAAAAAGACAATACTAACGGGGAACAAGATGGGAGCAAAAGTTGAAGCTATTGGAACCTATAGACTTGCTCTACATTGTAGCATTTTATTAGATCTTCCAAACACTTGTTATGTTCCGAATTTTTCTAGAAATTTGATTTCTTTATCTTGTCTTAATTTAGATGGCTATAAAATTTAATTTGGGGATGAAATTTTTTCTATGTCTAAAAATAGTAGTTTTGTTGGTAGTGGTTTTTTAGTTGATGGATTGTATAAAATAAATCTTGATCTTGTTTTTTCACAATCTCTTTCCCTACATATGAATGTTAACGTTTCCACAAACGCAGCCGTAATAATGAAACTTCATCATTGTTGTGGCATAAACGTTTAGGTCATATATCTAAAACTAACTTGAGCAACTTGTAAAAGATGGAGTTTTACCAACTCTTGATTTTACAAATTTTGGTACTTGTATAGATTGCATTAAGGGTAAGGAAACTAAAAGTACCAAGAAAAATGCCACTAGAAGTTTAGGGTTGCTTGAAGTGATACACACAGATATTTGTGGACCATTTCCCCCTTGTATAAGTGGTGAAAAATACATTATCACCTTTATTGATGACTTCTCATGTTATGGCTATCTCTATCTAATTAAGAAAAAATCTGATGCTTTGAGTATGTTTCAAATTTTCAAGGCAGAGTTTGAAAATCAATTAGATAGAAAAATAAAAGTTATGAAATCTGATAGAAGTGGTGAGTATTATGAAAAATATGATGAAACTGGTCATAATTCAGGACCATTTGCTAGATTCCTTCAAGATAATGGAATTATTGCTCAATATACAATGCCTTGAACGCCATAGTAGAAGGGTGTAGTTGAAAGATGTAATCGAACCTTACTGGATATGGTTTGAAGTATGGTTAGTGACACTACTCTTCTTGAATTTTTGTGGAGTGAAACCCTCAGGACTGCCCTATATATTTTAAACTGAGTTCCTACTAAGGCTGTTGCTAAAACTCCTTATGAATTATGGGTTGGTAGGAAACCAAGTTTAAATCATATACATGTTTGGGGTTGTTCTGCTGAAGCAAGATTTTATAATCCTTATGAAAGAAAATTGTATCCAAGAACCATTAGTTACTGTTTTATTAGTTATCTAGAAAGGTCTAAAAGATATCGATTTTATTGTCCTAACCATTATAATATAATAATGGAATTGAATAACGCTAAATTTCTTGAAAATGAGAATTTTAGTGGGAGTCATGATAAAAGGGATATGGTGTTAATTCTAGAATCAAAGGAAATTTCTAAGACATCACATTCTAATGATAATAACGATACCATTATTCTCATAGATACACAATTTGATGATCATCAAATTCTGCGACGGTCAAAAAGAACAAAGACCAATGCAGTTTCAGATGACTATTTAATGTATTTGCAAGAACAAAAAGGCATAGGTATTGATGATGATCCATTGACATTTTTACAAGCCATAAGTAGTAGTGAATCAAACAAATGGATAGATGCTACGAAAATTGACTATAATGAATCAAATGGCTAGTAGCCAAACGAATGAATGAATCAACTAGTGGCCAAAGGGTTCACTAAAAGAGAAGGCATAGACTATAATGAAACCTTCTGTCCAGTATCCAAAAAAGATTCTTTTTGTATACTTATGGCTTTTGTAGTTCATTATGATTTAGAACTATATCAAATGGACGTAAATGGCTTTATTGAATGGAAATCTAGACGAAGAAATTTACATGTGACAACTCGAAGGGTTTGAGGAGGAAGGTAAAGAGCAATTAGTATGTAAGTTTGAAAGATCAATATATGAACTTAAACAAGCCTCTCATCAATGGTATCTTAAATTTCATGATACCATTACATTCTTTGGATTTCAAGAAAATAAACTTGATGATTGTGTATATCTAAAGGTTAGTGGGAGTAAGTTCATATATTTGATCTTATATCTTGATGATATATTGCTTGCTACTAATGTATCAAGTTTATTGCATGAGACTAAAAGGTTTCTTTCTAAAAACTTCGAAATGAAAGATACGAAACATGCATCTTTCGTACTTGGCATTGAGATTCTCAGAGATAGGTCCAAGAAAATTCTTGGTCTATCTCAAAGATCTTACATAACTAAAGTTCTTGAAAGATTCTAAATGCAAAACAGTTCAACAACTCCATGTCCCATTATTAAAGGTGATAAATTGAGTCAAAATCAATGTCCTCAAATGATCTTAAGTGGCGTAAAATGGAAACAGTACCATATGCCTCAACTGTAGGAAGTTTGATGTATGCTCAAACTTGTATACGGCCTAATATTAGTTTTGTAGTTGGAATACTTGGAAGATTTCAAAGTAATCCGGGATTTGATCTCTGGATCGTAGTTAAAAAGATTATGCGATATCTTCAAGGTACCAAAAATTTAATACTTACCTATAAGCATAGTGATCAATTTGAAATTTTTGGGTACTCGGATTCGGATTTTATAGGAAGGGTTGTTAGTGTGAAATCTACTTCTGGATATGTTTTCATGCTTGTTGGTGGAGCTATATCACGGAAAAGTGCAAAACAAACTATAATTGCTTCTTCCATAATGGAAGCAGAATTTATAACTTGTCATGAGGCTACCTCTCAAGCCATCTGGATATGGAATTTTGTTGAAGGTCTTCAAATTATGGATTTTATATCCCGGCCTATTATAATATATTGTGATAATTCCGCAGCTATATTTTTTTTCAAAAAATAACAAGTGTTCTAGTAAATCTAAGCACATTGAATTCAAATTTCATGTAGTTCGAGAAAGAATTCAATAACAAAAGGTGTCCATGGAGCATATAAAGACTAATTTGCTGTGTGCAGACCCATTAACAAAAGCATTGGCGCCAAAGAATTTCAGGAACATGCCAGTTCCATGGGTCTTGCTATTTTATGAATATATGTTTATGTATTATTTTGGACACATAATTGCTTATATATTATTTCCTACTTTATGCACATTTTATATTTTCAAAAATTAGTCAGGATATAATTTATGGACCAATAATGAACATATTTGTTTTAGTTGTTCATTTCTTCCGTAATTAGTTTATCTACATCTAATTATTAGTATAGTGATATATGGAAGGAAATATGTTTGTCAATTGACATATAACCGCCATAATCCATTCTCATAATAGTGTAGGATAAACACATTTTTGCTGTGGCCACTTATTTTGTTTATTGGCTTTGGACTATCATAATTTATGTGGTCCTTTGTCCAAGTGGAAGAATGTTGGAATATTAGTGTGGCCTACATGACCACATGATTGTCACGCCCCATTTTTAATGAAATATAACGTGTTTATAAAAATGGATTTTTGATTAATTTTTGATTGAAAAAATGAGTTTTTGATTTTTAGAAAATAAATAAAGAAATGGGCCTAAAAGGGACTAAAAAAGTGCGACGATTTTGGCCCAAAATAAAAAGTTTAAAAAGGGTTTTTTTAATAAAAATGGGAGTCGCCACTTGGTATTGAGTTAAAGTATACCAAGTCACCTAAAATGAATTTTAAATAAAAAAGTTGAGAAAACCCTTTTTAAACGACTCCAAGTCTGCGAAAATCAAGAGAAAAGGGGTCGGGAGTCACATTTGAAGAAAGAGAAGGCAAGGATAAAATCCAAAACACCCTTTCAACCTAACCAAGGTTAGTTGCGTGATTTAGTAAACAATTTTCATATTTTAACCTAAGAATTTATCACATTTGGATGTCAATATACGGATGCAAAACCTAAACCTAGGAGGATATCGGGGGGTCGGAGTATCTCTTCAAAGTTTAATTGGTGGAAATCACATTAATTGTAATGCTCAAGAGTGACTCTTTGAAGAGGTCACGAACATGCAAAATATGAGACTCGAAAGAAAGAAAAGAAAAGAAAATAATAATATACATGACCTAAAGGAATGCATCATAACGGGTGCGGGGAACTATGATTCGTGACTTCAATTTTCCCTTCGATAGAGGGAATAGGAGCGTGCTAAGGTTAGAAAACCATATTCGTCCATATCCCATATTTAAAGGGTATTTCCTATCTAATCAAGCAAATGATCCAACCTATTTCTAATTTTCTTAAATGAAATACAAATCTAAATGTCATGTTTCGCACATAGGGATAAGGAATATACGTATAGGGGAATATGGGATAAAGGATATACATATAGGGGAATATAGGATAAGGGATATACATATAAGGGGGATATGGGATAAATGATGTATATATAAGGGAGATGTCATGCAAAATGATAAAAAAAACCCTAAAAAGTAGAAAATATACATGAAAATGTAGTGATTGTCACACAGATATGATCTAGCGCGCGGATGGCCCCTAAGGGTATAGCGTTGGATTAGCCCATGTTTATAAGTTCGCACTAGCGTTGGACCAATGAGAAAATGGAAAAAGGGCCACAACTAGCGTTGGACTATTGTGTTGACATTATACATTTATTATAATCAAATAAATCATATAAAACATATTAAAAGCAAGTAAACACATAATATCACATAAAACACATAGCACATAAGCATGGTATGTAGATGCAAAGGCCCTAAGAAAGCGAGTAAACACGTAAACACATAAGCATGCAAAACACACAAAGTAAATAAAGCAAATAAAGACCAAACTATTACATTTGAGGCCCTAAATACAATCTAAAGGGGGAAGGAATAAAATAAATAATAAAATAAATACCTAACTATTACATCTTGGCATTTTAATGCCTCGCAAATAACCAAAATTAAATTAAATTAAAATAAATATACAAAATTAAAATAAATAAAGTGAATAAAGAAATAATAAAAAACATTCAAAAAAATCACAGAAATTCAGCATCTATACACAAAAATCTTCTGCAACAATTTCATTCAACATAAACCTGCTCATGCGAATAATCTCAGACAAAACCCACTGATTCGTTAAACAAACCCATGTAATAGCTTCAGCCCAACTTTAATCACATTACCCAAACAATATTGCCATTCCCAGAAGATCCAACCATGCTACTGGCCATGGAAACACAGAAACAAAAAAAAAAAAAAAAGAAGCTTGCGGTAAACTAAAGTTGGATCCATCGAAAGTTACTGTTTTTCTAGCCAACCCATCTAATCATTGAACATCAAATTACCCTAAAGCCTTTTAAATGCATTTGAATCAGCCAAACGAATTCTTTCAGAGCATCAGGGACCACAAAGGAATGACATAACAAGCGCATTCGCAAGGAAGGAACAAGAAACTGATGTGATGAACTCAAATCTTCACCAAAATTGTGTTAAAATGATAGGAAGAAAAGCTAGAGTTACCTGCAAGTGTTGGTGAAGCAAAGAAAACGTGAAACCTCAAGAAAATCACGCTGGTTTCTGGAAAATGGAGCCCAGGAAGATTTGTTGCAGAGATTCCAGCAATAGCGAACCCGCGACTTTGAGCCTCAATTTAGTTACCTTAGAGATGTTTTCAGTCGACAATTGCTAAACAAAAGTTGCCCCCAGACATTCAGAGAAGGTGTAGAAAAAAAATCTCTCAGAAATATGGACTATTGAGACCAGAAATCAGCCAGGAAGAAAGCTGATTCGTCAGCCTAATTTGACAAAAAATTTCTGCAGAATCCTCATTCTTCTTTTGCTTGTTTTCTCTCCTTTTCCTCTATGTTTTCTTTTTAGCTGCCTCTCTTCTCTACCCTCAAACTCTCCTAGATCCTCAAAATAGGGCGGGTCATGAGTTTTAATAAATGTACGAACAATTTCTTCCTCAGTCATAGGAGTTTCCACCTTGGCAGCTAGTTTCCTCCAACGCTTCGCGTATCCTCAGATGGCTTCCTTTTAGTCCCCTCAAGTGTGGTCCTCGTCGGTGCAAGTTCGCAATTGTACTCACACTACCTCACGAAAGCTGTAGACAGGTCTAACCAAGTCTTCATCTCTTCAGGTTTCAAATTAGAATACCAATCCAGGGCATCACCTTCTAGACTTTTAGGGAATAGACGCACAGGTAGTTTCTCATCATCTATCGGCTTCCCTAGTTTGTTTGCAAACATTCGGAGATGTGTTTTGGGATTGCCCGTTCCGTCATACCTGCTAAATTTGGGTGCTTTAAAACCCACAGATAGTTGCATATCAGGAAACAGGCACAACTCGTTATAATCCAAACCTCCTTGCTTGCTCAAACCTTGACTCTTCCTCATAAACTCGTCAAATCAGTCCAACCTCTTTAACAGATTCTTGTCAATTGGCGCGGAGGATTCCCCAACTTCAATTTTTCCTTAGGTAGCGGTGTCTAGCGTGAATGGTTCTGTAGTGGAATAGTAATATGTTCTTGAGGTTCAAGTGGCATATTCAGACTGGCAGGTGGGTAATTTTGAGGAACTTGTATATGAGGAGGATTGATTTGGATATTGGGTGCATAGGTAGGTGGTAAGCCATAAGTGGGATTGGTGAAAGCTTCTTCAGGTGGATGTGGAGCAAAAAGGGTTTGAGTATGGGATATGGATAGTGGTTGCGGTTCAGTTTGACTAGCAGGTAAGGGCTCATGTTGAACACCGCTGCCACTACTAGCAACCAATTGATCAATCACGCGCCGTTGTACTGTCATTTCCATGCTTAGCTCATTTGTGAGAACCCGAAAATTTTCTTTATTTCTAGGCATTATTTTATTCCTTTGCACCGTTTTCTATATTTTCTTTATTCTATAAATTTTCTAGACATTTTTATGAGTAAATAGGGTTTTAAAAATTTTTTTCTAGTATAAGTGAGTTTACGAGAAATTAGGAGCGAATAGTGGAAGTGGGACCCGCTAGTGCGTTAAGTGAGAGAAATTCGGCCAATTAGGTTAAGTTTTGCAGAAAGGCATTAAATTACTAGGTGTTAAGAGATAATTAGAGGTTGGTTAGATATTTGATCAGTGGAAAGCAAAAGGATAAGAAAGAAATCCAAAAAGGGACACGTGTCGCGTCGCGGTTGGACCAAGCTTGCCTAACTTTCTTTCAACTTTACCAAAAGCTAATTTTGACCAAAATCATCTTCATTTTAGCATCTTGGTGGCCGAAACTTTGAGAGAGAGAAAGGGAGAGAAAGCTTCAATTTTTCTTTCAATTTCTTGTCCAAAATTCGAAATCCAACCGATAAAACTTCGAATTCCTCCGTAGAAATAGCTTACTAAGGAGGATTGAAGGTGATTGTGGAGTTGTTTTGCAAGGGAAAGCTCTAAGTTGCTACCTTTCTTGAGGATTAAGGTAATTTGCTTGGAAACTCAACTTTTGTTCATAATAATGGTAAATTAGTGGCTTGTAGTGGTTAAATAGCTTGTTTTGTGGATGATTTCATAGATTAAAGTGAAGTTAGGTGAATTTCTTATTTTCTTGGGAATTTTTCTGTTTTCATATGATGATCATAGTTGACCTGAATTGATGGCTTAATATGGTGTGATTTGGAGCTATTATACGTTAATTGTAGCGAATTGCGGAAAATTTCAGCTTTCTATGGAAATTTCAGCTTTAGGGTTTCTAATTAGGGGTTTTATTGTGGATGGTTGTGAAGTTTCAATTGGTTGTATTTTAAGGGTGTTTAATAGCCTAAAATGTGTATGTGCAATTGTGGTTGATTGTTATGAGATTGGTGGTTGATTCTTAGGTGGGAAAAGTAAAGAGAAACAAAGGAAGTGCTGCTGAAATTTCGTAGGACCCTTGAGCAGGTTTGGGAAACTTCCTATATCTTGTTGTAGAAATATCGGAATTAAGTTCCGTTTGTTGCGTTTTAAACTAGACTCATAGGGTTATAAACTGTGAAAATTTCAGACCCTGTTTCTGTTTGTACGAATTGTAGTGATTTTTCAAAGTTGACTGAAACTACCTACCTGTTCTGTCTTTTACTGGATGAAGCTGCGATTTGGGGCTCGAATTTGACTGACTTGTGATTTGAATCTTATAAACGTGTCTTCTAAGAAATGTACCCCTTTGAGTCTATTTTTCGACGGTATAAATTTTATCAATTTTGGACTTAAGAACCGTGAGATATGATTTTTCAAGTGATGGCGCGCAAAACTGGAAAATCCTATTTTCCTCGAATTAGTCCTACTTTCATTTTGCACTTTAAGTTTGGAGTTAGTAGATCATTGTAGGCATGGTTTTGGGTAGAAGCGAGGGGTTTTGGATCGTTCATGTCTTTAGGACTACTACTACTTTTCACTCAAAAACTATACCTTTGTATTGCTTTGGTAATTTACTTGGTTAGGCTTATGACTCGTAATCGAGTCTCAATTGTTTTACCTTGGTGGTTTAGGACGTGCCGGTGATCCGAGTACTTCGGGAGGAAACGTTTGAAGTTGTTTGTGTGAACTGGTGAGTGTACCATTCCCTTAAATTGGTGCTTATCTGATTCATCTGTACTTGCAACTTGCAACTTGATTATTTGTGATTTTTGTATACTTCGTATGAAACGAGGGTGTACTTTATCACACTCGTTTCTCTCATCTGGTTGTTCTGGTTCCTGTATACTGTATGAGTCTGTACTTGCCTTCTGTACTTGTTATTTGTATCTGTTCTCTGTAATTGTTGATGTCGTTTGGAGGGTTAAGTCCAACGATCATTCTATGACCTTTGAGCTCAATACCGGGGGCTAGTTACTCGAGTCGAGCCGGCAAGGGCTGGTCGATTAGGTAACGAACCATAGTAGTCCACTTCTAGGAAATCTTTGGGTATTGAAGACTCTGGATTTCCGATATACTCGAGTATTACCAACCACTGTTACTGTTGAGGTGTTCGGGCCCGGTGAGGGGGATGTTTGGTGGACGGAATCGGCGTTAAAGTGGTGCTCTACTGGACGGGTTACTTTATTTGAAAGTTGACGGAGTGTCGACTACTATTTGATCAAGCTCCGGGGAAGCAATGAGAACTTTGGCTCCTGAGAGCCACCTGTATCCTTTCCACATAAAGTGTTTATTTATTTCCCTATCTGGTGTGTATAACTGCATAATTGAAAAGGTGAAATGCCATGATTCATGACTACTTGTACTTTTGGTACCTCATTGAGCGTAAGCTCACCCCCTTCCCGTTATCTTTGTTTTCCTTACAGGGAACAACACTTTTGAACCACGATTTTGAAGAAAGTGTCAAGCTAGTGTAAATGTCATTTTGTTACGCTCTTTTGTAATCAAAACCCTAGTTGCTTTTATCAAGTATCACGTTTTGACTTGTAAAGCTTTCTATATATGTACGTAAGTGTTTAAGCATGTATATTAGGTGTATTCGTTTGAGATGCTACTTGTAATCATTCGGAACATTTTAGTTGTGTGTGATCGGCATAGTAGTTTCCGATTGTTTGTTTTTTATGGGTTCTATCGCGTGAAATCTAGGGTTTGTGTGATTCGACTTCGTAGTCCTGGCGAGAGTTGGGCAGGCGGTCCGCCAAACCCTTTGGTTCGCCTTAGGGGAAGGTGGGGCTGTCACATCATTGAATTTGTTCAACACTTCGCTCAGTTGAACTCCCAAATTTGCAAGATCGGTTGATGATGTCGTTACAGGCCTATCGGATGATTCAGGATGTGTACTCATGTTTACACTATTTCTTGAAGCTCGGCTACGTGATCGTGTAATGATGGGGCTCCTTCGTGTAGCTATGTTTGTAATTACCTGAAAATGTAGGAAAACCCTATTTAGACTCCCTATTGATTAACTGCTAACAAAAAGAAAGAAAAAGAAAAAAAAAGACAAGAGTTAGTAAAAATTAAAGTAATTCGGATGCATGTCCTATTGGGGAGCCCTTTTTGTGTCAAGGGTAGGCCTAAAATGATGCAACTCCTTCGGGGTAAAGTCCCAATTTCAAACTTGTAAGTGAATGTAGAAACCAAAGCAATATTTCTCATTAAACACTGATAAGTTTAATACTTCTTTACAATCTCATTGATGGTTCGACTGACCATTTTTACAAAATTCTCATGCATTGCTAATCTAGTATGTTGAGATTCCCTAGAACTCTCTATGCTAAGCTTCCGAATTTCTTCTTGAATTTTGTCAAATGCATCCAATGTTTTCCCCAACTTTTCAGCTTTTCTTTTCTCTCTCTTAAGTTGCGATCGGGCATCTCCAAGGCCTGGTCGGACACTATAATCTGTAATTGGTGATCTTCCAACTCTTTCTTTAGTTTCTCTATCTGCTTTTCAGGACTGGCGGAGACAGACGACGACCTTTCTCTTCCTTGTTCTGTTATCAGTTTGATCCATTCATCATATCCCAAAATGACCTTAGATTCTAATTTATTCACTTGATCTAGGTGCAGGTTGTCCAAACTACGAAAATTCCCCCAAGCTTCCAGTACCATGCTTCGGCACTCAGCAACTGTGTTGAATCTGATATTTTCGGGATGTCGATCCATACTATTTTGTCTCAGTTCCAAAAACCTACAAAACTGTTCCCTTGTTCCACTAGTTGGATATACCATGGGATGACCTTTCTCTGGTACTTGCAAAAGTCCTTCTATTTCTTCCAAAGTCAGCGTCAACTCACATTCATTAAACCGAAAAATCGAACCCTCCGGATCCCAATATTCAAGTAGAGCTTGGATAATCGCAACATTGGGCATCACGTTCAGGAGACTTGGCAAATGCCCCATCTATTTGAATAACCCTTTTACCTCATGCGACATGTGATTCTTCCAATCAATTAGTTCTCGAGGTATCTGATTCAATACTCTGCAAGGAGCCATTTGAGCAGGAATTCACTTTTAGTACCTTACCTCGGGATTTTTACCCCTCAGGATAGTAAAAGAAAATTATAAACGTGCAAGTCTCATTGAATTATGTATCCGAGACACAAGATGGCTTATTCCTAACGTGGGATTCCCTACACAGCATTCCCTTCTAAGGTTGATGCATGATGCCAATTTATCAAAGCAATTAAATATGCAATTTGAAATGAAAACATAACCTAAGGGACCCCTCGTATGCCAGGATGGGCCTAAAATGATATGCAATTAGTAATTTATGAATGCAATACATCGGAATTTTAAACGTGCAATAGCCTATCTAAGAGGGTAGGTTCTAAAAGAGTATCATGCCAGATCTCTTATTTTCTAGCGTTTGTGAATGCAGAAGATGAGAAAACAAGGAAATGTTAGTTCAACACATAACACGTTGTGGCAATTAAATGATACAAAAAGCAAAAAGAGAAATAAGGAAAAATGGGTGGAATCCCTCCCTTCGTGTTTAGTGTTCCTAGTTAGGTAAGGTTGACTCTATCCTAGGGTATTTCTAATATGGATGCATGAGGTTTGGCTTACTAATGCATCTAGACTCGATAAGACTTCAGGCTCCCAAGCCTTCAGACCAAGAGGTGAAGGGTCATCAATCCCAAGGCCTTCGATCGGTGGTTTGAGTGATCCCTTAGGCATCGCTATGGGCGCAGAGCACACCATCCGCCTACTTAAGGAAATCGATTCTAATCCTACAAGGAGATGTGGGATGGCGCCCACGAAAATAGAAAAATAGGGTAAAAGTAATGCATACACGTATGAGATGCTTCTTTTAAAGGGAGGGATTAAATACCATCAAATGTAGGTGAAGGTTCTAGGGTGGCTACTCCCTCCCCATGATGTAAGCGCGATATACAAATATAAGTGAATGAAAGAAATAAACACATTATTTCTCACATATACGAATATTGAGACGCTTTGTACGTGTGAAATGCAAGAAACCCTAAAAAGGAAAAATGCAACCTAAAACCTCCAAATGTGATATATAAAAAGGTTAGAAAAAAAAGGATTGACTAAATCAAATTCTCTTGACTCTCTAGACCCCCAGTGGAGTCGCCAAGCTGTCGCGCCCCATTTTTAATGAAACATAACGTGTTTATAAAAATGGATTTTTGATTAATTTTTGATTGAAAAAATGAGTTTTTGATTTTTAGAAAATAAATAAAGAAATGGGCCTAAAAGGGACTAAAAAAGTACGACGATTTTGACTCAAAATAAAAGGTTTAAAAAGGGTTTTTTTAATAAAAATGGGAGTCGCCACTTGGTATTGAGTTAAGGTGTACCAAGTCACCTAAAATGAATTTTAAATAAAAAAGTTGAGAAAACCCTTTTTAAACGACTCCAAGTCTGCGAAAATCAAGAGAAAAGAGGTCAGGAGTCACATTTGAAGAAAAGGAAGGCAAGGATAAAATCCAATGCACCCTTTCAACCTAGCCAAGGCTAGTTGCGTGATTTAGTAAAAAATTTCTTATTTTAATCTAAAAATTTATCACATTTGGATGTCACTATATGGATGCAAAACCTAAACCTAGGAGGATATCGGGGGGTCTGAATATCTCTTCAAAGTTTAATTGGTGCAAATCACATTAATTGTAATGCCCAAGAGTGACTCTTTGAAGAGGTCATGAACATGAAAATATGAGACTTGAAAGAAAGAAAAGAAAAGAAAATAATAATGTACATGACCTAAAGGAATGCATCATAACGGGTGTGGGGAACTATGATTCGTGACTTCAATTTTCCCTTCGATAGAGGGAATACGAGCGTGTTAAGGCTAAAAAACCATACTCGTCCATATCCCATATTTAAAGGGTATTTCCTATCTAATCAAGCAAATGATCTAATCTAGTTCTAATTTTCTTAAATGAAATGAACATCTAAATGTCATGTTTCGCACATATGGATAAGAAATATACGTATGGGGGAATATGGGATAAGGGATATACATATAGGGGAATATGGGATAAAGGATGTACATATAAGGGAGATGTCATGCAAAATGATAAAAAAAACCCTAAAAAGTAGAAAATATGCATGAAAATGTAGTGATTGTCACACAGATATGATCTAACGCGCGGATGGTCCCTAAGGGTCTAGCGTTGGACTAGCCCATATTTATAAGTTCCCACTAGCGTTAGACTAACGACTAAACGGAAAAAAGGCCACAACTAGCGTTGGACTAGTGTGGTGACATCATACATTTATTATAATCAAATAAATCATATAAAACATATTGAAAGCAAGTAAACACATAATATCATATAAAACACATAGCACATAAGCATGGTATGTAGATGCAAAGGCCCTAAGAAAGCAAGTAAACACGTAAACACATAGGCATGCAAAACACACAAAGTAAATAAAGCAAATAAAGACCTAACTATTACATTTGGGGCCCTAACTACAATCTAAAGAGGGAAGGAATAAAATAAATAATAAAATAAATACCTAACTATTACATCTTCGCATTTAAATGCCTCTCAAATAATCAAAATTAAATTAAAATAAATAAAGTGAATAAAGAAATAAATGAAATAATAAAAAAGATTAAAAAAAAGCATGCAATTTCACACATAAAATCACATAGTAGCACATATGTGAGAACTTGCAAAATCCCTTATATTTTCTTAAAATTCCCTTTTATTTTGACTAAATTACTTTATAATATCTTTACTACTCATTTACTCCCTCAATATTTGTGATAAATAATAGAATTAAGAGTTTTACCCTTAGTTTTATAGTTAGGGTAAAATAGGGTTTCTACGTATTTTGGTAGTGTGATTAATTGGTGAGGTGTGTGTACTAAATTTGTGGTTAAGAGTGAGTTTAAGATAAGAGAAAGTGTGTGATTAGAAGTACTAATAATAAGTTAGTAAATCATAAGTGAAAACCCTAATACGTGCGAGTTAAGGAAAAACGGCTCGAACCGACGTGCACCGTTTGCTACCGATTGAGGGCACCACTTGAACCCTACTTTATTACCTTAATTTCCTTGTTTTTCATTGAGTTAATAGCCCTAAATATCTCCTCCAAACAGCCGAAATTATTGACTAAATAAAAGAGAGAAAAGGAAAAAATTTTGAGATTTAATCATGCGGCGACACTTGGCAGAAATCCAACCAACTTTGACTAAACCAATTTCCTTACTTCTTATCTTTCCCTTGGCTTCATTTCTTCTCCATTTGCTTCTTGTTGGCCGAGAGTGAGAGGAAGAAAAAGAGGGAAGAAAGTTTGCAACCTCAACCCTTGAATCAAGCTTGTTTGAGCAAAATCAACCAAACCAATCCGATTAAACTTGTCTTTTGGTGTTTGGAAAGCTTTGTGTATTAAAAAGTTTGGAAGAGAGTGGTTTTTTTTTCACTTGCAAGAAGCTTTTGGAAGGTATAAACCTTGAACTTCCTTTTCTCTTGCTTCATCTTGTTAAATTGGTATAGAAGTTTCTACTCTTGGATTGCTATGGCTAATTATTTAGGTTTGGATGGTGTAGTGGAATGTTTAGCTAGGGTTTGCATCTTTTCAGTTCTGATTAGTGTTATTTAACTAGTCAATGATGTTATTAAGGTTGGAAATGGAACTTGTGAAGTAATTTTGGGCTTGAGTGTAACTTTGTTAGAGTAAATCCAGCATTTTGTAGTGATTCTGCCCTGTTTTTGGAACCAATCTGACCTGCATGTTCGTCCATGAGAAAGGCCAAATCAGCTCTTACTCAAAACATGAAAGTTGTAGGGAATTGAGTTATCTATCTACCTAAAATATTTCAGCTCAATCGGAGCAATGTATCTTATAAAATGACTAAAATACCCCTGACTGCCCAAATGCCCTGTTTAACCAACAGCTTTCTGTTTTCTCTGAGATTTCAAATTTTGACCTTGAAAATGCAAGAACTGGGTGTTGATGTCTTCATAGGAAATGTAGGTCTCTGTTTTAGTTTCAAAATTCCATAAAATATGCCCCAATCTGATAAGCGTAGCTTCAGTTGTGACCAAAACGCCGAGAGATGACAAACCTGCTACTTAGCCATTCGTCTTTAAAACTAGTTTCCAGCTTTGATTTTGATGGTTGCATTGCTAGAATTGACTGTATTTGAATGATATTGAGCCTAGTTCAATAGCTATTTTGTTGAGCCTGCTTATGTGTTGAATTTGGGCTGAGTTGAGGAAAGAAATGGAGCCATATATGGCTGGAAAATAGCTAAATACAAAGGGCATGCCGCCCAAATTTGCACTTGAGGTTTAGGCTTATGTACTCGCGATTTGAGCGGAGATTTGAGGTCGAATTGGACTTGGATCGTCTATGGTAGTCGAGTTTCCTTTAGTCAAGATATATAAGTTGAAATTTTTGCCGAAACTCGTACCCTTGAAAAGTGAAAGTCGCGACCCTTTCAAAATACAATTTTTCGGTCTTTGATACCAAGTGCAACTTCCAAAGTCTAAATCACTTCTTGATCAAAACTAAACGAGCGAGCATGAATTTTCTAGAGTTTGATAAGTAACTTGAATACTACTTAAACGAGTTTCATGTACTTGATTTTCTTGAAGCGAAACTCCTGTGTTTCGAACCCTAGTTGATTTTAAACTCTTACATAATCTTTTATCGTAGATTTGGACTCCATCCAAGGAGTTGCACCTGGACATAACTTTGTAAAGCACTAGACCTTTGGTGAGTGCTTCCAAATGCATGTTTGTACTTGATACTTGCGCTTACATGTTTTATCAATGTGTTTCGACAATATTTGACTTGTTTGAATGGACAAAGGTGTACTTTATCGCATTTGTCCTAAACATGACTTGTTGTTGTGCCTTGAGTGCACATGACTTGATATACTTGTCTCTGCATGAGCACTCTGGAATTCTAGAAACCCTGAGGCTAGTTAATCGAGTCGAGCCGGCAAAGGGCCTGGTCGATTAGATAACGAACCCTGGATCTCTTGTTTTGTCGAGTGGAGTGATACCTCCTTGACTAATCGGTATACTCGAGTATTACCACGTGTTTCTTGTGGTGTTCGGGCCCAATAAGGGGGTTGAATGGTGGACGGATTGGTGTAAAGCGGGGCACTATTGGACTGGTTACTTTACTTGAAAGTTGACGGAGAGTCAACTACAACTTGATCAAACTATGGCTGAACTATTTTGAAATAGCGGCTGTATCCTTTCACTTGATATGTTGAATATCTATTACTTGGCTCATTTTCTGGATTTCATATGCTTGCTATTTTGATACTTATGAATTTAAATCATGGTTTACTTGCTATCTGGGTCTGGATGATGTTTTGGAACCTCACTGAGTTTTGGCTCACTCTATTAGTTTTTGTTTTCCTTACAGGGGGTACGAGCGAGGCATGAGACTGGTACAGGCTAGCGTAGTCTAGTTTTTGAACATTTTACGATTGTACTTGTGCTAGTGCTCGACTAGGGTTAATTGTACCTGGATTGTAAACATTTTGACATATTTGAGCCTGTACAAGCCTTGGAGCTGGATTTAGGCATCAATGAATATGTTAAACTTGAAATTGTTGTTTTATTTCTTTTCTATGGTTGTAAGTTATTTTCTTGAGTTAAGCGTGACTGAATCCTGGCAAGAGTTGGGCAGGCGACTCGCTAAACCCTAGGGTACGCCCTAGGGGGAGGTGGGGTCGTCACAACATAGGATCAAGTAAAATCAAAATAAAGGAGTAGAGTGTACTTCCCTTGAATTGGTGACCTAAAGAAATGAAATTTTCTTATTTACCCTCCAAAACAAAGAAAAAGGTCAAGGCATCATTTTAATTAACAAATAATCACAAGAAATGGAAATAAACATGAAATTGAATCAATCAAAGCATTCAAATGAAAGTAAACAACCCATATTCAACAAATTAAGACAAGCAAGGATCCAATTGAAAGAATTAAAGAAGTTTGAGGGGTCAAATTATTATTATTACAAATATTAAGGGTCTAAATTAAAAATAAAATAAAATTAAGGACTTAAGATGAAGCCTACCAAACTAAATGCTAAAATTCACAAAATAAATTGAAACTCTCTCACCAAACACCAAACAAAAAATTTTACACAAATTTTAAATTATTTTACTACAATCCAAACCAAAACTAAAAATCTATCAGAAATTATTAAACCCCAAATTTCATCCTAAAATTTATAAATAATCTGTCCAAAAATCATATTAGAGCATACCAAAGAAAAATAACATTTTGAAAGGACAAAACTGATTAATTTTTCCAATTTTTTGGGCCATAGTAGAATTAAGTCAAAATGCAAGGGTCAAAATGCAATTCCGGAAACTTTTCATGCAAAAGCTTCGAAGAAGCTATTCTTCTTCTTCGCTGGTTTCTTCCTTTCTCTGCGAATTCATGGGTTTACGGTGACAATTTCCCTTTGCTAAACATAACTAGAGTCTCACCCCAACATCAAGCTTTCATTTTAAACAACAAAATCACAGAAATTTAGCATCTATACACAAAAATTTTCTACAGCAATTTCATTCAACATAAACCTGCTCATGTGAATAATCTCAGACAAAACCCACTGATTCGTTAAACAAACCCATGTAATAGCTTCAGCCCAACTTTAATCACATTACCCAAACAATATTGCCTTTCCCAGAAGATCCAACGTACCATGCTACTGGCCATGGAAACGCAGAAACGAAAAAAAAGAAGAAAGAAGCTTGCGGTAAACTGAAGTTGGATCCATCGAAAGTCACTATTTTCTAGCCAACCCATCTAATCATTGAACATCAAATTACCCTAAAGCCTTTTAAATACATTTGAATCAGCCAAATGAATTCTTTCAGAGCATCCGGAACCACAAAGGAATGACATAACAAGCACATTCGCAAGGAAGGAACAAGAAACTGATGTGATGAACTCAAATCTTCACCAAACTTGTGTTAAAATGACAGGAAGAAAAGCTAGAGTTACCTGCAAGTGTTGTTGAAGCAAAGCAAACGTGAAACCTCAAGAAAATCAGGCTGGTTTCTGGAAAATGGAGCCCAGGAAGATTTGTTGCAGAGATTCCAGCAATGGCGAACCCACGACTTTGAGCCTCAATTTAGTTGCCTTAGAGATGTTTTTAGTCGATAATTTCTGAACAAAAGTTTCTCCCAGACATCCAGATAAGGTGTATAAAAAGAAATCTCTCAGAAATATGGACTATCGAGACCAGAAATCAGCCAGGAAGAAAGCTGATTCGTCAGCCTGATTTGACGAAAAATTTCTGCAGAATCCTCCTTCTTTTGCTCGTTTTCTCTCCTTTTCCTCTGTGTTTTCTTTTTAGCCACCTCTCTTCTTTACCCTCAAACTCTCCCATATCCTCTCTTCTTCTCCCTCTCTCCTTTTTTCTTCTTTTCTTTCTTCCCTTGCTCTCTGCCGAAAACCCTCTTTTCCTTGCTTGTTTTTCCTTTTTTCAGTTTTTTCTCTTGCTTCCCTCTTTTCTGGTTTTCTCCCCTTTTCTTCCCTTGTCCCCGTAGCTTTTTCTTTTTCTTTTTTGCTTCTATCTTCCTTCCCTAGTTGCCCGTAGCTTTTTTTTTTTTTTTTTTTTGTTTCTTGTTTCTTGTTTCCAGATTCTTCCTAGCTCCCTACACCTGTCCTAGCCACCTAGCCTTAAGTGTTGAGGTGTGCAAAAAATAAGGACACTTGTCTATTACCTACCTCATACACTTAACCCTCTGGCATGTGTTCCACATATTTTTCCTTTTTAATTTTTTTTGTTTTCCAAAACAAATTTAGGATAAATAACCAATGTTACATTCCCTTTTTTTTATTTTACCTTGCAAAAAATTCATTTTATTTTTATTTTAAAAAAATTGAAAAGATAAAAAAGATTGGAATTTTTGTAAGAATTTTCTTTTTCCGAAATTTAATGCAAAAACGTTTTAAAAAGAAAAATGATTAACCTAATTTAATAAAATAAATAAAGACTAACTATCATCTTGGCAAACTTAATCAACTAAAATAAAATAAAAACAAGACTAAATAATAAAAAATAAATCTAAAATTGAATGAAATAAAAATTGAAATTTTGGTGTCTACAATGATATTGTTCCAGTATTCATTAATTATCTCACTAGTTTATGAGATAAATAATTGCATAAATAGATTTATGTTGATTGAAAGGCTTGGTGTTAAAGAGCTGTGTAATTCTTCTCCAAAATGCCCGCAACATTTCAAGGTATGTCAATTTAGAATTTATTTCTAAATTTTAATTTACAAATCATACCAATGATCCTGCTCTTGAAATTCTAACAGGTGGTGTGGAGAAGCTTCTAGGCATTGCTTGGCTTGTGGAATTGGAGGCTATGTGGTGATCTGAGTGGCGATAAATATGTAGGATGTTTCTTGGGTTGTAGTTGGGTATGGAATTAGTGGTTCTGATAGACATGCGAAGAGGTGGAGATATCAGATGGGAAGAAGAAGATAAAGAAAAAAAAGGAAAAAGAAGAAAGAGAAAGGAAGGAAAAAAAGAAAAGAGAAGAAGAAAGAAGGATAAAAAGAAAAAAATGTAATGTAATGTAATAGAGAAAAGGAAAGAAAAAAATAAGAAAAAGGTGAGTAAAAGAATGGTTGATACTTGATAGGAAGGGTATTAATGGAAGCCTATCAAGTCTATCCTTATTTATTAATCCCTAGATCCTTTTTGAATGTATATGTTAAAAATGGAGATAGCCACCATTTGACTTTTTTCTTGAAACCTCATTTGCTTACCTTACAAGCCTACTTACTAAATTGTGACGATTATCCGATAATACACAGAGAACAAGAAAGTCCCCTATGG
Organism: Coffea humblotiana; assembly: GCA_023065735.1. Lineage (NCBI taxonomy): Eukaryota > Viridiplantae > Streptophyta > Magnoliopsida > Gentianales > Rubiaceae > Coffea > Coffea humblotiana. Next base: position 26,726,472 of record CM041213.1, on the reverse strand, counting down.
TTAAGTTAACATACATAAAAGCCCCTTGCGGTTTTAAAATATATAAAATGACATCTCATGTTTTGAACGACATCTCATGTGTAAAAAATAGGCATCTAGTAAAATCAATAGAAATGATGTAGTGGAACTTGAAAACAAATTTTGTACACTTATTTTTTAACAAATATACCCATTCTCCCCCTTAGCGCCCAATAAAACTCCCAACGAAGTCAAAATCCGACAAGTTTCTGTAGAGAAATCCAAGTAGCTTCTTGAATGAGAGAAATCCAACTAGCTTTTGGGAGAAATCAAATTACTACCCAATCAAAGAGGAAGGTAAAACTTCTTAAGGGATAAAGTGAACCACCGAGCTACTACACAATCTTGGCTAGGGTAAAAATTTTTAATTCTGGGTTTTGCTAACAAACTATTCTTATTAGGGTTTGAAGTAAGAATGTTGGTAATAAAATTAGGCTTTTATCTATTGATGAAGAGAAACTGTACTGGGAAAAAATTTGCTCATCTCTTCCTCAAGCTCTTGAGGAGGTAGCGAAGCTAGGGATCTACGATACCAATACAAGTTTTGTGAGTGTCGAAGAAAGGCGAAGGTGAAGATTGTCAAGTCCAAGAAGCCATCAAAAAGGATGCTGTACTTTGTGTGTGAAAGGGATGAATATGGGTTTTGGTCATGGTGTAATCCCATCTATAGAGATTAACTAACTTGGCAAAACTCTTTTGGGAGGCCAACTATTGAAGAACATTTGTCATCCTTGAAATTGAATGATGAAGACAAGAACTTGAAAGCACTAGTTGGCTATTGTCTATCCAATTTTGTTTTTTGCTTCTGATAATGATGATGTCTTTAAAATAAGACAATGGTTTTCTTATGAATGAAAATGAAGCAAGTTGGTGGTTTGTTTTGTCCATTAAAATGTGCATCTTATTCTACTGGTTTTCTAGAAAATGGCCTGCCAAAAACATATGTATGTTAACAAGCAATTGAAAAGGAAATCTACGTCAAGATCTAAGCAAATACACTTCCAGCAACTAAATCCATCATCATTGTGGAATACACTTGCAGCACTTAATCATAATTGTCCATTAAAACAGTCAATAAGTAAACAAAGTTTTCCCAACAACTATAACGTTTCCAAGTAAACTAGACCAAAGCTTCCCACCAAGCATAAACATGCCTTAAAAATAGTTCAAAAGTTTTAACAGGGACCATAAATGGAAGCACAAATTGCCTCAAAAAACTACAGAAAAGTTTTCCAACAAACAAAAAGTTTGTCCTAAAGATAACTACAAAGTTTCTATGCTAAGTGAGCTACAATTGTTCAGATCTTGCTTTCTTGGCCTTTAGGTTGTATAGAGCATTGGAAACGGTACACTTGCAGCACTTAATCATAGTTGTCCATTAAAACAGTCAATAAGTAAACAAAGTTTTCCCAACAACTATAACGTTTCCAAGTAAACTAGACCAAAGCTTCCCACCAAGCATAAACATGCCTTAAAAATAGTTCAAAAGTTTTAACAGGGACCATAAATGGAAGCACAAATTGTCTGAAAAAACTACAGAAAAGTTTTCCAACAAAAAAAAAGTTTGTCCTAAAGACAACTACGAAGTTTCTATGCTAAGTGAGCTACAATTGTTCAGATCTTGCTTTCTTGGCCTTTAGGTTGTATAGAGCATTGGAAACGGTAGGGGCTGGGCCTCCTTTTGTTGGTGAGGTTGTGCTAGCAGCCTCATTACATCCTTTCTTGTTACCACCCACAGCCAGCAATTAAAAAGGAAAATAAAACAGCAGGTTAAGATGCCAAATGAAAGATGCATCTATAATTTGAAAATCCAATGCACTTAATCGAAGCTGAGATACAGATTGTCTGCTAGGCACAGTTTTGGCCACACTTGTGACGACCCCACCTCCCCCTAGGGCGTACCCCAGGGTTTAGCGGATCGCCTGCCCAGCTCTCGCCAGGACTCGCTCACTTATTTCGGATAAAATAATTCACAACCTCGAACGGGAATGGAACAATGGTTTTCAAATTTGGAACATACAAATACATTCATTTCTGTCTCAAATTTCCATACAATCCCAAATACATTAAAGATTGGAGTTCCAAATACATTCAACCCTAGTCGAGCGACTAGTGCGAGTACCATTACAAAATTTCCAAAAACTAGACTAAGCTAGCCTGTACCAGTCTCACGCCTCGCTCGTACCCCCTGTAAGGAAAATAAATGGCGTGGAATGAGCTAAAAATCCAGTGAGGTTCCAAATAGCAAGTTGACCCTTATTTAAAAGTACAAATATCCCTGTAGCAAAATAGCGAGCATAACACGTTCATAAAAGTGAGCAATAACACTTCAAGTAACAAATCTCAAAATGAGCGAGTGTAAAATTCTTTTTCTAAAAGAAACAATAACACTACGAATAACAATCAGAGGATAAGGATACAGATGGCTCTCAGGAGCCAAATTCCCATTGCTTCACCAGAGCTTGATCAAGTATTAGTTGACACTCCGTCAACTTTCAAGTAGTAACCAATCCAGTAGTAATTCGCTTAACTCCAATCCGTCCACCATTCAACCCCCTTACCGGGCCCAAACACCAACTAAACACTGGTGGTAATACTCGAGTATATCGATTAGTCGAGGAGATAACACTCCACTCGACAACACTAGATACCCATGGTTCGTTATCTAATCGACCAGGCCCTTGCCGGCTCGACTCGATTAACTAGCCAGTGGGGTTTGGGTTCCCAAGAAGTCGATGAGATAACATCTCCAATCGATTGAATCAAGATAAAAGTACGGAGACGGGAATGAGAGGTACCTCCCACTCGAATCGAGTGTGGTACATACTGCCTCTCCGCACTTACAAGTCAAGCACAAGTATATCAATTCGATTGCAACAACAAACAAGTACATATCACATTAGGGCAAGTGCGATAAAGTACACCCTTGCCCGACCATACCAATCACATTTCATTCGATCACATTGGTCAAGTATTGAAAACAAGTGTCCAGTTCAATCAGGTATTTGGAAGCACTCACCAAAGATTTAGTGCTTTTAAAAAATCACGCTCAGGTGTAACTCCTTGGTTGGAGTCCAAATCTGCGATACAATATCATTTAAAAGCTTGAAATCAACCAGGGTTCGAAACTTAAGAGTTTCGTTTCAAAAAGATCAAGTAAATGAAACTCATTTAGATAGGGTTCATGTTACGTATCAAACTCTAGAAAATTCATGCTCGCTCTTTTGATTTTGGCAATGAAATGATTAAAACTTTGGAATTCCCATTTGAGTCGAAAAGACGAGGAAAACGTATTTCTATTGGTCGCTACTTTCATATTTTCAAGGGTATGAGTTTCGGCCAAATTCCAGCTTATATACCTCTACAAAAGAGGACTCGAATACCTTAGACAAATTAAGTTCAATTCGTCTTCAAATCTTTGCTCAAGTTGTGAGTACACATTCCTAACCCTCGAGTGAAAATTTAGGCGACATGCCCTTTGTATTTAGCTATTTTCCAGCCATTTGTGGCTTCATTGTTTTCCTCAAATCAGCCCCCAAGGTCACACACAAGCAATTTTACTAACATAGCCCTTCAATTAGGCTCCAAAATCATCCAATTACAACACAAGTATAATAATACAATCGAAAATCAGTTTTGAAGGCAAAAAGCTAAACAGCAGATTTAGCAGATTTGACATCTTGTAGCATTTTGGTCACAACTGTAGTTACGTTTATCGAATTGGGGTGAAACCTATATCGTTTCGAAGCTAAGACAAAGGGTTACAATTTTGATGAAGGAAACTCAACCCAGTTCATAGTTTATCTAGGTCAAATTTACAAATTACAGAACCATAATTTCACCATCAGGCTGGTTAACAGCACTGTGTTCAAATGACAATAACTCAGGCTAAAAACGTCCGATTGAGACGTTTTCAGTTGTGTTGGAAAACTAAAACATATCACTACAACTTTAGTGTTTTAGCCAAAGGCTAGTTTCATACAGATCAAGGTGGAAAAACGAGGCCAGCATGATGAAATGTCAAACCTGTCCACAGAGCTCTACCTATGGCAGTCAAGGGTATTTTCATCATTTCACATCTTACCGTGCTCCGATCGAGCTGAAATTTTATAGGCAGCTATAGAACATAATTTCCTACAACTTGCATGTTTTGATATAAGGCCAATTCGGCCTCCATCATGGCCGAATAGAACTGGTCAGAACAGGGCAATATAAGAACCCCAATCTGGAATTTAATGAATTCATGGTATAAACTTCACTCTTCTAGCTTGAATCACTACTTCAACCTCCTATACAAGATTATAGACACCATATGCCATCCAAACAACAAGATTTATGATTGAGAAATTCCAAAACCCTAACTCAAATAACCACCATAAGCCTCAAACCCATGGAAATAACTATCATAAGCCACAAGTATGGGTTGTTCTACAAAATAAGACAAGAGTAGAGAAGCAATAAAGGAAGATAGCTATAATACCTCTTTAAGATGCTTACAAGAACAATCCTTCACCTTTCCTTTCAAAACTTTGGTACACCAAGCTTCCTAAGCTCTCAACTAGAAGATTAATTGGTTTAGATTCTTGTTTTTCACTCAATTCAACTAGCAATCAAGATGGAATGAAGTCTTGTTTTCTCCCTTTTTTCTCTCTTGAGGTTCAGCCACCATGAGAAGAAAAGAAAGAAAAATGAAGTCCTAGAAGGTTTAAGAAGGTTGGTCTTGGTTTGGAGTCAAAATTGCTTGGATGCCATCCACTTGTCACTTCAAGATTTCATCTTAAATTTGGTCTTTTCCTTTCCTTTTTCTAGTCAAGAATTTCGGCCAACAAGAGCTAATCAAGGGCTGATATTTTGCACTAATATCAAGGATATGTTATGGTAAGAAAGTGGTAGTCCAGTGGTGTGTTCAATCGGTAGTGAACGGTACCGGTCGGTTCAAGCCGATTTTCCTTAAATCACGTATACTAGGGTTTTAACCTCTAATTCACTAACTTATTATTATCACTTCTAATCCCACACTTAATATCATCTAAAACTCATTCGGAATCACTAAATTTAGTACACCCTTTGTACCGATTACTCATACTACGAAAAGACGTAAAACCCTAGTTTGCCTTAACGATGAAAGTAAAAGGGAAACTCTTGGTTCTAAGCTTATTTGTAGCTAGTGGAGAAGTGAATGAGTAGCACAGCTATTGTAAAGTAATAATTTCCAAATTAAAGGGAATTTTAAGAAAATATAAGGGATTTTACAAGTCCTCACAACACTCACAATGTTTGGCTATGTATACTGCTTCCTAGGCCTGCAGCTTGTTTTTTGAATAGGTTCCGTGGTACTTCTTCGCTCTTCTTGATGAACAACTGGTTGTGTGGGCACCATTTCTGAGGAAAAGAGTGAATCAGCTACTAAACTAGATTCAAGTGCACCTGCTTCAATTGCCTACAGAAAAAAAGCTTTTTAGTGTTGAATTAAAGCTTTTTGAGTAAGCAAATAAAGTGTAAATTTTGGTTCATGTTATCCTGTAAAATTTAGAGTTGGGATGAATGCATTCTTGCAGGTCCTTGAATTATGTCTTGACTGAAAACATCTCTTGCAATGTATCACAAGACCTTTTCTAGTTGAGACTTGACCCTTTCTAGGCTCGTTAGCTGCTCTTTATAACATTTTTTTGGGTTTGCTAAGCAATCTTCGAACAACATGAGGATTTGGAGGTTGTTCTTCACATCTCATCCAATAGTTATCACTTGGAATCGGTCTGATAGTGTGTTCATAAGTTCTCAAGTAATTTTCTCTACTATATCAAGCATGCAAATAATTATGCAAAGGTAATCTACGTGCTTCTATTGCAGCACATGCATGAGCACAAGGATAACATGTAAGTTGGAAATTACCACAAGTGCAAGTCTTTCATTTAAATCCACCACAACAAATTTTCTTGGCCCATAGTTCACTTCATATTAGCTTTTACCATCCCATGTGGGAATACACAGCCTGTTAAGCTTCAGATTCTTGTCAATCTTTTCTACAATGTCAGGACAGATTTTTCCTTGAAAATTTTGCATTCAGACCTCTTCAATTGAATTCTTTACATCATTCTTATTCGGATCCACTCAAGCATCCCTATGACAGGTAGCACTCATGCTTCAGATCCACTCAAACATCCATTCATTGACTGCATGGACCAGCCTTTTTTGTCTATCTGAGATGAATGTCTAGGGTATGGTTTCCATACCCAATCCAAGATCAGCCACTAGTATTCCAAGAATCATTTTCATGAGTCATTCCTCTCGACTTCTATCACTACTACTACTATTGGAACCATGTTGTCGTTGCACTCTCTGCCAGTTGTTGACAACAGCTGACCACCAAATGCAAACTTCAAAAAAAATCCATCAAGACCAATTATTGGTCTACAGCCATTGAGGAACCCCTGCTTGCAAGCATGAAGGCAATAATACAATCTTTCAAATGTCTCATTTGCACCATCTGGAAGCACATCAAGCTTAATTTTGATAGTGCTCCTAGGATTTGTCTCTCGGATTGTTGTTGCATAACTCCAAAGGTGGAGATATTGCTCCATGTCATCTTTTGCCTTTCTCTTAACTGTGCATATCTTTGCAATGGACACATTAATCATAAGTTCTCTTCTAAAATCATTCTGAAACCCGATCAGGCCACACTTTGGGTCACCTCTTATCTTGTCTTGGGATTTCATGCTCAAATATTTGGCTAATGCATGCTTGTTGCTATAAACTCTAGCACAAACATGCTTACCCTTCAACGATTTGATTTGAAAGGTAGTTTCACCTTGGATTGGTGTTGCATGAATCCTCCAAGAACAGCCCTTTGCAAACTTGGCAATGATATTTTTTGAGTAGTTTTCTACCCAATTAGTCTCATATCTCTCTCTGACCAACTATACTACCAACACATACTAAACACTTTAAAATTGGAAAACTCAAAATGTGGCTTTCTAAACTTGACTTTAAGGTTTAAAGTCAAGGCATTCTTGCTAGGTGTCACCATCAATCCATACCTATCCAGCAACTCTTCATCTGAAACCACTGGTTCCATTCAATTCTCTTTTGGTATATTTGATGCTCCTTCTTCTACTTTTGATTTTCCATCAACATTTTCACTATTTAGTTCCTCAGCTTGTGATGGAATCTGCTGGTATGTAGATTGAGATGGATTCTATGATAGAATTTGAGATGAGATGTGAGGTGGAATTTCTCCAATTGCATCAGGCCCTCCAGATTGTTTGCCTTTACAGGACTTCGTTTTCTTAGTAATTCCACTTTTGGCTGGCCTCTTCATAGTTGGCTTTGCATGAAAAGAAAACTTATGTTATGGTTGAAAATGCTTGGAATGTAAGGTGGATTTGCGTTCTTGTTTTTTACAATTACCCACAACTTTCTTGGGTGCAAAAATATCTTCATTCTCTATTGTGTCCAACCCCTTCTTCAGCCATTCAGGATCATCATCATTATCAGTTGTTGTCTTCTTTGCTATGGTGTTGCTAACCCCATCATCAGCAATAGTTGTCTTCTTTACTGTGGTGTTACTAACCCCATCATCAGCAATAGTTGTCTTCTTTACTGTGGTGTTACTAACCCCATCATCAGCAGTAGTTGTCTTTGTTTGTCATTTATTTTTTGACATTGAGGCACTATTTGTCGAATTTGGTTCCAGCATAGTGTCCCCACCATGCTGTAGTGACTTTTCAAAAGGCTCCTCCTCATTTTAAGCATAAATTATCCTTGTTACGATTCCCCCAGTGTGCTTTATTCATCAATTTAACATCATTATTGTCCCTAATTGGATGTAGGCCACCATCTAAGTCAACTGTTGGGGCACAAAACCAAAAGGTCACACTAATTGCATGCTCATCCACTTTTTAAACATTCTGCAAAGACTAATTATAGAGATCTGGTCTTCAACTCTATCTTTAAAGATGGCCATATGGGATCTTGTGTAGTGGAGGGCAGGATAATCTCTAAATCTCCTATCAAAATACATATGTATGTCTACTTTTTCCTTAGAGTTGTCTTCTTCTATTGAATATTTCAAGTAATATAATAAACACACTTTTGTACCCCAACTAATATGTCTCGATCATTGATATGCATAATGCCAAATAAACAAAAAGGCACAAACACAGTCAATTTTAATAGCAAGAGATTCTAGACCACTATTACCACTATCTCATGACAATGACAGGTATAGAAATTTAGAGCTTCTACACACAACTCTTTATTAAATATCTACTTGTGACAATTATTTGAGTCATACTCAAATACAAACAAATCCTATGAGAAAGGGAACTTTCACAAATTATTTACATGATTTCTAGTCAACATAAACAATCAACCATTAGTAGAATCATACTAAAACACAAACAAAGATTCCCAAAAATAGAATAAAATTAAGATAATATTGGCTTTAAATCCATCATAACAATACCAAAACTAACAAAATCAGGACTTTTCTATAGTCAACACCCAAAGATCTTATCTTATTTAAGTAAGTAACATCGTAAGCCCTAAATATTGAAAATCAAATCAATAAATCGCAATTACTAACTCCAAACCCTAACTGACATGAAAGAATTATGACATACATACCCACCTTATCGTCTTTTCCTCCGTTCTTCTTACTTGATTCAAATTGTAAGCTATTCTTCATTTCGATTTGTGCTCTCTGACTTTCTCTAGAAAGTTTCTCCTATCTCACTTCATTAGTTTTGAAAGTGTGACAACCCCACCTCCTCCTAAGGCGTACCCCAGAGGTTAGCGGACCGCCTGCCTGACTCTCGCCAGGACTCATTGACATCCCAATACCAATGACCTCATCATTATATACATTCGTTGACATATATTATCCATACAGACCCAAAATACAATAAAAGATTCAAGCTTAGACAAAACCAATATAAGCTAAGAAGTGTTCACTAGATCAATCAACATAACTTAGACAAAAGCTCTGTTTTCTCTAATTTACACTTCTACGTTCTCGTCCCTGTAAGGAAAACAAACTAATGAGGTGAGTTTATGTTCAGTGAGATTCTAGGAAAACAAGCAACAATAATGCAAGGCTTTCTTCCTCCAAGAACTTCACCAAGAGCTTCCCTCCAAGCTTTGATGGAGTAAATTAAGGTTTCCCTCTTGTTTTCTCACCAAATAGACAAGAAATCAAGGCTTGAAATTTGGTGTTTTCTATTCCTTTCTCTCTCTCTAAATTCGGCCAACCAAGAAGAAAAAAAGAAGAAATGGTGATGAATGGAAGCTTGTTGAAGATAAGAAGAAGGCTTGATCTTGGTCAAAGGTTTCTAGATGATTAACACTTGGCAAGCCGAGAAGAAATACCTATCCATTTGTCTCTCATACACTAAAATATCTAGCTTTCCTCCAATCATCTCATAATACCTCTTGTCACATAATCCCTTTTTCAAAAAACTCCCTCTTGTCCACCAAATTTATTGCACACACATCACTAGTTGGTCACACTAATATAATGTATTATGAAACTCAACATGCACTAGGTTAAATAAGGCAATAAGATAAAAATCATGAGTCAATCATCAAATCAATCACAAATTCAAGGCAAGTAAGTTAAACTAACAAAAACATAGGAAATGAATTTCGTCCTTGAAATTCTAATCGTTGCTCATAAAAGTTTAGGCTATGCAGACATTGGAAGCCCTAGACACACAATATTGGCTCTAACCGAAAATCCTTATTTACGAATCACAAAGTGAGAATCCTCGCTCAATGCAGAAATTGAATCATGGATAAGGATTGAACTCCAAATAAACACAGACATTTAATATCCCTAGTTCAAACATTAGGGACCTAGTTCAATGTTTCTAATGGAGTCACAACTTACTACGTAAAACTTTCACTACACATAGTTCAATAAATACAACTATTTCAGGTAAAACATCATAATTGCTAATTTGACTATTACAGCAGCTTCACCATCACATAATTCGTTTGTTTTGAGCAGTGTCTCACTTGATGTCCAAGTTTGCCGCATCTAAAACAGGCACCTGTTTTCAAAAAACATATTCCAGTATGAGTTTTATCACAGAATTCACACTTAGCAGCTTTACATCTCTTTTTGAAGTGTCCATTCTTTCTTTCCTTCCTTCCACTATCCTTCACGGCAAGTTCATCTTCACTAATCCTTTTACGTTTCCCTTTGATATCGTAGGAGCTTCCTTCACCACTTTTAACTTGGTTGCTCCGAATGTCTTGAGATGCAACTTGAGTAGTTGAATGAACACTTCAAATTTATTCTGCAAGTCCTCCAGTATCCCTTTGTATTTCTTTTTCATTTCCATATTCTTGTTCAGTAACTCAGTTTTCTCTGTATACTCTTGTTTCTATCGTCCTTCCCAGTGTTCAACCAATTTCTTTTGGAACTCTACCTCCTTTCGAAGAATCTCTATTTCCTCATGTATATTTTTCAAATTATTCATATCACCGATTCACTTAAACTCAAGTGACAGCCTATCAAACAAATCTAAATGAGTACCTAATCACAAATCAAAACTCTAACCATATAACTCTTACGTTATTTGCTTCCAAGTCATCCATAGAAACTAATCTTAGCTATTCTCAAATTAGATAGACGAGAAATCTAAACACAAGTAGGGCAATACTTTAAGATACTATGACACTTACTACTATTCTTGGGTCTTAAGAAAATGATTACCATTATTGCTTACACATATAACAAAGCACCAAAACATTCTTCTTAAATCAAAAGTTCCACACCCGAACTCACTCTCTACTCTACACTCATCTTCAAAAGGTATGCTCAAGAAGAAACTATGACCTCTTACCCCCAATAGTGCCATTTTACAATCTTCAATCAAGGCGATCAACCTAATTTTGTCATAAGTTTATAGACAAGATTAGAACCCAAACATTTTTCTTCAGAATCTCTATACATAATCCAAAACTCTCAATTTTAGAAGAATAGCAATCAAGGCCAAGTCCATATATTTCCATAAAATGATAGGAATCAAGTAAGCATATAGTTAAGAGTAGTCAATCAGGAGCCAAAATACACTTATCTAATATCATAAGATAAATACACATGTAGTTGTAGTCAGACCGCATCAAAAGCAAGGAAACATATAATAAGTCGACATATTCATAGGAGCAATAAAACAGGTCTGCAGTGCTAGCACCTTAAATATTCACGACAATCATCAAATTTCATATCTAGCCACCATCGATAGAAACCCTAGCCAAAAATTTACTGGACTAGTCCACGATAGCACTCATCGATCCAATCGTCTTGATCGGTTTAATCTCAAGTCCAGTACTAAACTCCTCCACTCCATGACCTTTGCAATCAAAACTTATCTCAAATTCAATCATAATTCATAATGCTATCAACACTTTGGTACTCAGGTATAAGAATCTAAAAATAGGATAATTCACAACTTGAGACAGTCGGTTCCAAGAGTAAATCAACTATATTTGAGATTCTTATCTGACGTACATATCTAATTTCCCCAGCAATAGTAATTCGTTCCACACTTAATAGGTCATTCCCCATAGTTTGAGAATCCTCTCTGGGCTTGAGCTTATTAGGAGCTCTGATACCAACTGTGACAACCTTACCTCCTCTTAGGACGTACCCCAAAGGTTAGCGGACTGCCTGCCTGACTCTCGTTAGGACTCACTCATATCCCAATAGCAATAACCTCATCATTATATGCATTCGTTGACATCAATTGTACATACAGACCTAAAATACAAAAAAAATTCAAGCTTAGACAAAACCAATGTAAGTTAAGAAGTGTTCACTAAGTCAATCAACATAACTTCGACAAAAGCTCTGTCTTATCTGATTCACACTCCCACATTCTTGTCCCAGTAAGGAAAACAAACTAATGGGGTGAGCTTATGTTCAGTGAGATTTTAGGAAAACAAGCAACAATAATGCACTACAAATTTCACATTTGTCGCAATCACAAGTTTCATAAAGTGAGCAACATCCAGATAAAGCAAGAAGATAGTCAATGAAATCAAAGAAATAATAAACACATTAACAAAAGGCTATGGGTACTGATACGGCTTTAGAGGTGGCTCCTGCTCGATTCCAGATGTAGCACTTATTCCCGTTCAGTATTTCACTTGCAACTAAGAGGATACAGTTGGTTCTTGCAAGCCAATTCAGCAGCAACATTTTTTCGAGTCCGTTGACACTCTGTTAACCATAGGAATATAGTATCAAATCCAGTAGAACACTACTTAGCGCCAATCTCCGTCCACTGATCATCTCTTTTACTGAGACCAAACGCCAAATATAACAAGAGGGGTAATACTCGAGTATACTAAATAAGAAACACTATCCATGGTTCGTCAATCTTCTCGACCAAACCCTTGCTGGCACGATTCAACCAACTAGCCAATGGGATTTGGTTTTAGAGCCCCAAGTAATAGGATAGCCAATGTGGTAAAGGCACACAATCAACTTTCAAGTTAGTCACGTGGTGGAGGCACTAGGGTAAAGCACGTGAGCACCCAATGCTCAAGTATTGCATGTCATGTGTTCAAATCATTTGTACACAAGATAGGAATCCTTCCTTTACCTAAGGCTGTCTAGCCTACCCGACCTCGCTAAAGCTGGTCTCGAATGGGGTTATAGCGAAGGGCCCAATTCAGCCAATGCAATAAAGTACGTATCAGGTCTACATTCATGCACATACACATTCAAGTCTGCATTCAAGATCATAGAATTCAAGTTCATAGAGGTCGAGCGCGATAAAGTACACACTCGCCAATGCAATAACAAGTCAAGATATCTAGCAATTTCGATCAACAAGTCACATGAAGCATCAATCAAGTAAATCTCATGGTTCTAACATGCAGTTGGAACACTCACCAATTAATCACAATCTTTTCACTTCAAATCCTAGTTCTTCTTCTTGGACATTCTCAAGTCCCTGTAATCGGATATTACATCAAGAGTCTATCAACTCAAAGCCAATATAAATGAGAAAAGTGGAGTTTCAAAACTTCACTTAGAAGACACATCAATTTGCAGCCTTTTCTTGTTCAAATCAAGGGGAAAAACTACGTGTATGAGAGATCAATGTTTCAAGTATAATATGGAGCAAGAACATGTCGATGCCAAGAATTTTGAAGAAAACGAGACAAGATTCTTGAGATTCAAAGCTAGAAATTTCAAGCAATAAAACATTTCGAAGCAAATCATTTTCTTCCTCCCAACCTCTTTGTTTTGGCTAAATCAAACACACATGTGTGATGATCTTGATCCCTATTTTTTGATGTTTATAAAACAATTGGATATTACTAATCTCTTTTCAATAAGAAAGCTTTTTCAGCTCTGAAGCAATTTGATTCAAAGAACAATTGAAAGAAGATAAACAAAGATGAAAGCTGTCGGACGCACACAAAAACAACACCGGACGTCCGATAAACAGTGCAGATCATATCGGACGCAGAACTTCTTCACCGGACGTCCGATAGAATTGAGATGATCTTTCAAACTCTCTGTCTGCTATTGGACACAAGCATCGGAAGTACCGGACGTCCGATGGAATTGAGATGATCCTATCGGACGAAAGCAACGGTAGTACCGGACATCCGATACTCCCATCGGCTAGTTGACTCTTCAGTTACCTTCTATTCGTTGAAAGCATTAATGAAGCACTCTTTTGGTCTCATATAAATAGAGCATGTTCAGAAACTTCAAATAACTTTTGCACACTGAAGATACAAAAGATATAGAGTAGTTTTAGTGAGAAAACACTCTCCAAAGAAGATTTCTAGTCTTGGTGGCGTGAAGTTCATTGTAAGCTTTTCATTTGTGAGTGAATACTTCAATAGTGTAGCTCTGTGAAAGTTGTCCTGAGGGATAGTAAAACTTCCTAACTTGACCGAGTGGAGCTTGGGGCAAGAAGGAAGTGAGTCTTCCTTTGTACACAAGATTGGTTGTATTTCATCAAATTGAAGAAGCTTGTTTGAATTGATCTTCAAGCTCAAGAGGAGTTTTGTAGTCAATTGGTTTGCAATTCCTTTCTTCTTATTTACTTATTGTTATCTTGTGATGTTTAAATTGCTTATATCTTCTACTTCTCTCAAGTGATTTTGTTCATTCATTGATTGATTCATTGTGTGATCACTTAAAAAAGAGGGTAAATTTCATATTGAGCAAAAAGTGCCCATAACTTGATTAGCTTTATAATCAAGCTAATTCACCCCCCTCTTAGGTTGTCTTCGGGTCTAATAATTGGTATCAGAGTTTGGTCTCCTAAAGATTATGTGATGCCCCCACCTCTCCATTGGGCGAACCCTAGGGTATTAGTGGAACGCCTGCCCAATTCTCGTCAGGACTCACACTCATTCAAGCTCAATAAGGATCACAAATTAACCATCGACTTAATTAAGAAGTACTTCAAATATACAAGATCGAAACTCCCAAGTATACCATTTATGATTACAAACCATAAAACTCAAGTATACAAAATTTACACTTTAATGGTTTCCAATAACATACATAAGTATACTAGATTCAACCAAAAGTCGCTAGTCTAGGATCTCCAATTTCCACCTCCAAAGCCTGTTAAGGAAAACAAACTTGAAGGGATGAGCTAACGCTCAGTGAGACCAAGAAAACAAGCAAGCAAGCACGTAGAACCAATTAATCGAATAGCATGTTTGAAAGCATCTTTAACATGAACTTTCATTTAAATGCACAAGTAGAAAATAAACATATAAGAAAGGATACCGGAGCTCTCAGGAGTTATTTCCACGTCTCGATCGCTTCAAACCATCTGGGGTTGACTCTCCATCAATTCAAGTAGTAACATGACTATAGTGCTCCACTTACTTCCTCCATCCAACATAACACCCTCTCGGATCCAGAACCAAACACGTATGAGGTGGCAATACTAATCGAGTATGCCAAACAAGATCTCAAAAGATCAAGTTATAAAATTTCCCAAGGTTCACCAAGCTTCTCGACCAAGCCCTTGCCGGCTCCAGTTACAAGGTTAGCCAATGGGTTGGAGCGTCCCCACAAGTATAATTGGTCGATGAGACAACCCTCCAATCGACTTAGAATTGTTCATGGCTCTGAGAGGCACCTCCCACCCGAGTAGGGTGTGGTACATGCTACCGCTCAGAGAATCGATCATAGCACTGAGTCGGGATGAGAGGCACCTCCCACCTAAATAGGGTGTGGTACATGCTGCTGCTCAGTACTCATGAGTTAAAACATGTTCGAGTACAAGTGCAAGTCATATACATTCATTTAACAAGTATCATTCAATCAAGAGAGAGAGAGAGCGAGAGAGAGAGAGGGGACGAGGACGGTAAAATACACTCTCGCCTCGACAAGTTCACGTATCATATAGCACTTGTACAAATATCATTTCAATCATATTAACATTGAACATGCACTTGACACTCACCGAAAGTCAAGGCAAAACAAGAGCAAAGCGAGAAGTCAGACGAGTTCTTCGGCGTCCTCGTGACCACCTGAGACATGCACAATCATGATTACCTAGGTACTCGACCAAGATTAAGAAGAAAAATATTTTTTCGCTACCCACTCTCAAGGTCACAAGTTCGAGTTAAGTTAAAGGAGCTTTTCTCGCTAAATCATTGAATAATGCTCAAAGAGAACTCAAAAGTCGTTTTTGATTCATATCGTGGTAAGTAAATCTCAATTCCAAAAGAAAGTACCATATTTACTTTCGACACAAAAATCGAGAAAAAGAGTAGATGGTTTCCATCTCTCAAACTTCTAATCTCATGTCCAAACTTTAGAATATAAGGAACGTTCACATTTCCAAACTAATGGAGTTAGAATTCATCAAAACTCCACTCATTTCCATAGTAAATGTTAAAACTAACGATTCCAAGTTTCAAGTTTAAAACTAGTGAAATTCTCCAAGAATTACTCTAGTTAAAACGTTCCATTTTTATAGTTCAATCTTATGAAAATCAAGGGCATAAGACTAGGGTTTGAAATCCATTTCTCAAGTATAAGGTGAGGTGCAATTATCCAAGAAAGTTAAGCAACCAAGAAAACACATTAAGGGAAGTTTAATCCTTTGGAAACCGAAATTCAAAATGAAGGCCTAATGTTCAAAGAGATCTTGTATCAAATCTTGAAATCAAACTTAAAACGGCCTAACAATTTCAAAGGAAGATTGAAAGTTCTTAAAAGAGTACTTTGTTTGAAACCAGAAAATTCCAGTTTGGTGTGACACCACTTGGAAAAATCATATCTCGAGTTCCATGAGTCCAAAATTTGGAAACTTTATACGATTGGAAACTAAACTCAATGTACTAAAACTCTCTAGAAGACACTTTTTCCAGACTCCAATCCGAAATCATTCAGATCATAGCTCAAAGTCACTGTTCCAGACAGAACAGAGCAAAATAGGCTTGCAATTTCAGTAAACTTTTGAAATTCGGCAAAATTCATAGAAATAGAATCAGCTCTTGAAATTTGTACCACAAATAGAACTCCAAATCTAGTTTCAAATGCAACAAATGGAACTCAATTCGAACCTTTCTACACCAAGATACAATAGTTTTAAGAAAACTGATTTTTGGAACCTGTTTCACGGAATTTCCAGTTCTGACGTACTTGACAGAGTTTCAAAATCTGATCATAACTAGAGCTACACAACTCTAAATTTAGCGTGGTTTGTGGCGTTGAAAACTAGGTTAAAAATGTAAAAAAAATCACTAGAAGGAACTGTCTTAAAATTTGTTTTGCAAGATAGGTGAAATTGAGTTACAAACTGCAGCTATGACTGTTTCTCGGATGAAAGCAGTGAGAAGAATCAGTCATCTTTGCCGGTTCACTACGGCTCATATAAAACGAACTAGAGGGTGCATTTTATACCGTTGGAAAGCCCTCGGAGTCTAGTTTCAAATGCCACAAACAGAACTTGATTTAAACTCCCAGAAAAAAAGTTATGGGCCAAAACGTGAACACTGGTCGGGTCTCTTGATCAGAAAATTTTCCAGATTTACAACCTCACTTTCCCCTATTTTAACTCAACCAATTGAAAAGCTTTTTGGGAGATATTTAACACACATAAACACCAAAATATATCAAGCATTATAGAACCAAAATAACATCAAAATTCGAAATTAACATGAGAGATTCATCTAGCCAAAATTCAGACAGCAGGCATCCTCCATTCTTCAAGTTTTCTTTTCAACTTTCCAACCAAAACTAAGCCATAATCCATCAAAACAAGCATCAAACAAGCAAGTAAACATACAAAATCCTCAAGACCTCTACCTGTAAAACCACCTCAAATCCTCTACCTAGTGTCAAAGTTCTTGTGAACCCATCAACAACCCAAAAACTAACTAGATAGAACTAACTAACTACTATGATTTGAGAGGAAAAGATGAGGGTTTTGGATGATTACCTTGCTTCCAAGAGATGTAGACCAACCACTAGTATATAAAGCTCTTAAACCCCCAAAGTTCCTTCCTCCTTCAAGTCACCCCTCAAGCTTGTGCAAGGAACCAAGAAAAGAAGCAAGTTTGTAGTGTCTTCTCGGAGTAAAAGAGGAAGAAAGCTAGCTGAAATTTTTGGTAGAAATGAGTGAAGGGGGAGTCGGCCAACATGAGAAGAAGAAGAAATGGTTTTGTGTGGTAGTTGGTGATTTGATGCGGTGAAAGGAAGAATGACATAAAGGTGCTTTGGTACCCAAAAGTCAACAATTGAATAGTGAGCAATTAGTGCTCCTAATTGAGTTTAATTTAACTCACTTACCTCTAATCCTTCAATTAACTTTTCTTAGTCTACTATTGATCATCCTTAATTCTCCAAGATCATTGCATTCTCGGATCAAATTTTGTCTCGAAAAACGTGTATTCGCTATTCCTTACTAAACGAGCCGTAGAAAAATTAAATTTACTAGCGAAATGTTTTAAAATATAAAATGAGACATTGTTCCTTGCAAATGAAATGAAAATAGATGAAATAAATTAATTGGAGTAAATGAATAAATAAATAATTAAATAAACCAATAAAATAAAATAAAAGTAAGTAAAATTCGGGTCCTCATAGATTAAGCTCAAGCGGTTTAGGAGTAAAGATGACAATCAACAATGCCATGTTTTTTGAAGGACAATCTGTCACTAGACCTCCAATATTTAATGGATCGAATTATGTGAGTTGGAAGGAAAGAATGATTATCTTCTTGCAATCGATTGATATTGAATTGTTGTTTATTGTTAATGAAGATCCATATGATGCCTCTATAATAGATGAAGATACTCATCGACCAAGATCAAAAACCAGAAATGAATTGACTGGTGATGATAGAGCCCACCTCACCTTAAATGCAAAAGTTATGAATGAGTTATATAGTGTTTTAGACTCAAATGAATCTATTAAGGTCAAAGGCTGCAAGTCAGCTAAGAGAAATTCATGAAGGTAGTGAAAATATTAGAGAACAAAAGAAGTCTATCTTGGTTACTAAGTATGAGTCATTTAAGATGGAATCTCATGAAAATATTGATAAAATGTATTGTAGATTCAATGATCTTATTAAGAATTTAGAGGTTCTTGAAAAGGAATACTCCTTAGGAGAGAAAAACAGAAAAATCTTGAATGCCTTGTCCAAAAATTGGGAGAGTAAGGTGACTACTATTGAAGAGTCTAAAGATTTGAATTCTATGCCTATTGAATCTCTTATTAATTCTCTAACCTCTTATGAGTTGAAACTTAAGACTAAGGTACAAGAAAAAGAAGATGCAAAGGTAAGAAGGAGCATTACTCTAAAAGCATCTCAAGATAAAGATGACTCGATTTCTTTGGATGGAGAAGATATGGATGTTGATGACAATGATCTTGCTCTCATCAAAAAAGTTTCAAGAGAATTCTCAACAAAAGGAGATTCAGAAAAGAAGGACCTAGCAATTCATTTCCAAATCAATTTAACAATGCAAGAAACAAAGGAAAGCAAGAGGTCAACAAAAATCAAGCTGACAAATGCTATGAATGCGGCCAACTTAGACACTACATGAGTGAGTGTCCAATGAAGAAGAAGAAAGAAGGGAAAGCTGAAAGAAAATCAAAATTCAACAACTTCCAATTCACATAGAATGAGTGCAACTCTGATGGTGAAATTGAAGAGAAAGAAGAATCTTCTCAATTGGCTTTTATGACCATTGGAGATAATGAGGTAACAACTTCTAACCCTCAATTTGAAAGTGATGATGATCTTGAATCTTTCATTGAAAAACTACATGATAGTTTGAAAGAATCTTATGTTAAAAATAAGGAATTAAAACATAAAATTGACTTTCTTCTTTAGGATAATACATGCCTTTTTCAAGAAAACAAGAAGTTGAAAACTGATAATGATTTGTTGAAAAAGAATGAGATTGATTTACAAAATAAGCTTGATAGAAAAATAAGGCTTTGTGAAATGTTCAAAGATGAACAAGGTGATCTGAAAAGAAGAATGGATAATCTAAATGAGTTTCTCCAATATAAGAAACAAAACTGTTTTCGAGGAAATGGAACAAAGTCTCATCTTGGCACTTATGAGAAGAAAATAAATTCTGGTGCAAATGATTTTGCTGTTTATAAGAGAAGACAAGTAAGATTTATTAAACCTGTTTATGCAAATAACTCGTTGGTTATGTGTAGTTTTTGTTGTCAAAAAGGTCACATGAAAAGTAATTGCTATGTGAGGAAGAATATGAGAAGAGGCATGAAATGCATGTGGATAGTTAGACATGATGCTAACTCTCAAGGATCCAAAAATTAAAGGGTACCAAATATTAGTTTTTGAACTCTTGAGTAGGTGAATCTGGTGAACATCATTAAGGAATCAAAGTGGTTCATAGACAGTGACTGTTCAAGACACATGACCGGTAATCCATCACAATTCATCAATTTCAAACCAAAATCTAGTGGCATAGTGACATTTGGAGATGACATGAAATCTAAAATAATTGGAGTAGGAGATATTGGTAAGATTGGTGAGATTCTTGTTCATAATGTTCTTTTGGTTGACAATTTGAGTTATAACTTGCTAAGTTTTAGTCAATTATATGATAGAAATTTGTTTGTTTTATTCAAGAATCATGAGTGCTTAGTTCTTGATTCAAAATTTAACATCATTTTCAAAAGAAAAAGATTCAATGACATCTATGTTGTGATTCTCGAAAATATTATTTCCTCTAACCTTCAATGTTTTAAAGTTTCAAATGAAGATCTTTGGTTGTGGCATAGAAGGTTTTGTCATTTCAACATGAATTTGTTAAAAGAAATTTTTAAAAAGGATCTTGTTAGAGTTTTGCCAAAAATTAAGTTTGAAAAAGACAAAATCTGTGATGTTTGTCAATTTGGAAAACAAATCAAAGTCTCTTTTAAACCTAAAAAAATGTGTTTCTACCTCAAAACCATTGAAAGTTTTACATTTTGATTTGTTTGGTCCTACACAAATTGTTAGTTTGTGTGGTAAGAGATATTGCTTAGTCATTATTGATGATTATTCTAGATACACTTGGGTGGTTTTTTCTTACTCACAAAGATGATACTTTCAAAAAATTTTGTTTCCCTATTTGTAAAAGTTTAAAATCTGTTTGGTTTGAATATTGTTAAAATTAGAAGTGACAATAGTTCGGAATTTAAATGTTGTGACCTTTCAAAATTTTGTGATCACACTTTAGGTACTCTAGGGTCATTTGCACTTCATATTAGGATGCATTTTCAATGTTCTTTTGTAATTTTCTTTTGATATTTATGATGCTTTGAACTGAGTTTCCTTTGATGTTTTTTGAATGATTAGTGGATTTTAGTTTATATTACTGGATTTTTTGCTGTTTCTGTTTTTGAATATTACTGGATTTTTATGATGACAAAAAGGGGGAGAAAAGAATAATGCTGATCTAATGATGATTTGCTTTGATAATTATTTTGATGTTTTGAATTTTGCTGAGAGATGCTATATGTAAGGGGGAGTTATTCTGATATGTGTAAGGGGGAGATACAATGAGATTAGTACTATATGGTTTTTGATAAGATTGGTACTTATTTCTCCATCATCATCCATTGTTTTGTCATCATCAAAAAGAAGGAGAATGATGATCTTGATCCCTATCTTTTGATGTTTACAAAATAATTGGATATTACTAATCTCTTTTCAATAAGAAAGCTTTTCAGCTCTGAAGCAATTTGATTCAAAGAACAATTGAAAGAAGATAAAGGAAGATGAAAGCTGTTGAACGCTCACAAAGACAATACCGGACGTCCAGTAAACAATGTAGATCATATCGGACGCAGAACTTCTTCACCGGACGTCCGATAGAATTGAGATGATCTTTCAAACTCTCTGTCTGCTATTGGACACAAGTATCGGAAGTACCGGACGTCCGATGGAATTGAGATGATCCTATCGGACGCAAGCAACGGTAGTACCGGATGTCCGATACTCCCATCGGCTAGTTGACTCTTCAGTTACCTTCTATTCGTTAGAAGCATTAATGGAGCACTTTCTTGGTCTCATATAAATAGAGCATGTTCAGAAACTTCAAATAACTTTTGTACACTGAAGATACAAAAGATATAGAGTAGTTTTAGTGAGAAAACACTCTCCAAGGAAGATTTCTAGTCTTGGTGGTGTGAAGTTCATTGTAAGCTTTTCATTTGTGAGTGAATACTTCAATAGTGTAGCTCTGTGAAAGTTGTCCTGAGGGATAGTAAAACTTCCTAACTTGACCGAGTGGAGCTTGGGGCAAGAAGGAAGTGAGTCTTCCTTTGTACACAAGATTGGTTGTATTTCATCAAATTGAAGAAGCTTGTTTGAATTGATCTTCAAGCTCAAGAGGAGTTTTGTAGTCAATTGGTTTGCAATTCCTTTCTTCTTATTTACTTATTGTTATCTTGTGATGTTTAAATTGCTTATATCTTCTACTTCTCTCAAGTGATTTTGTTCATTCATTGATTGATTCATTGTATGATCACTTAAAAAAGAGGGTAAATTTCATATTGAGCAAAAAGTGCCCATAACTTGATTAGCTTTATAATCAAGCTAATTCACCCCCCTCTTAGGTTGTCTTCGGGTCTCACAATGTGAAGATCAAAATCTTGTCAAGTGTCTTGAGTCAAAATGTGTCAAATTCACTATCACGATTATGGAATAAAGTGAAAATTCTCTCCCGCCCTTTCGAGTAACCCTAGCAAAAGTTTCAGCAATAAATTGCCAACTTTTCCTCCAAAATCCTAACTTTTCTTACTTAGATTCATGGCAAAATCTAGTATAACGCTGCTAAAATAAAAGAAGGCAAGTAACAGATAGTTTTAGGGAAGAATCCCACCAGGAAACTACATATAAAGCTATCACATACCCAATGTCGGCCCCATTTTCTGAAAAATAAATTTACGAGTTATAAAAGTGAATTTTTATTAATTTTGAGTAAAATGAGTTTTTGATTTTTAGAGAATAAACAAAGAAAAATGGCCTAAAATGGGACTTAAAAAGTGCGACGGTTTTGTCCCAAAATAATAGTCTAAAAAGGATTTTTAAGGAAAATAGGATTCGCCACTTGGTATTGAGTTAAGGTGTGAGGACCCAAAAATTCCTTTAGAATTTTCTCCCATTTTGAAAAATTAATTTATATTTCCTTCTATTGTTCTTTACTTTGACTATTTAACTATTTACTAGCCCTAAATTTCATGGTGATTTTATTAGTTGAGTCAAGAGTTTTACTTTTACTTTTAAAATTAGAGTAAGTTAGGGTTTTGGTGCATTTTGGTTGTGTGATCACTTGGTGAGGTATGTGTACTAAATTTGATGGATAAGAGTGAGTATTAGGTAAGAGAAAGTATGTGATTAGATGTGCTAATAATCAATTAGTGAATCATAAGTTAAAACAAAAGTATAAGGGAGTTAAGGGAAATAGGCTTGAACCGACGTGCGCCGTTTGTTATCGGTTGAGTACACCGCTTGACCAATACTTTCTTACCCTAATTTACTTGTTTTTATTTCATTTAATTTCCCCTAAATTAACCGTTAAGTCAGCCACCATTTTTGGCTAAAGAAAGGTGAAAAAAGAAAAAAAAAGAAAGAATATTGAGTTGCCAAGTGTCGGCAATCAAGGAAATGTTTGACCAAATGAGTTTTCTTTCTTCTTGACTCATTTTTCTTCATTTTCCTTCGTGGTGGCCGAAATTTTGGGAGAGAAAAACAAGAGGGAATAAACCTCCAACTACATCTTGATTTAGCCTTATTGGAATTGAACCACAAAAATTAAACCGATTAAACCTTCACCTTGGTGCTTAGGAAGCTTGGTGTGGTGATAGTTTTGGAAGAAGTAGCTTGGTTCTTCACTTTGAAGAAGGTTTTGGAAGGTATAAGTTCATCCACTTCTTGTCTTTACCTTAATCTTGCTAAATATGCTATCGAGGCTTTGAATCTTAGATGATTTTCTAGTTTTGGGTTGTTTAGTGCAAATTTCAGCTAGGGTTTTATATTTTTCAGCTTTGATTGTGTTGTTTAACTAGCAAATGTTGGTATTGACCTTGGATATGAAATTTGTGAGGTGATTAATGGCATGATTGTGACTTTTTAGCATTAAAAGATGAATTTTCAGCTTTGATGATAAAATTCCAGATTTGGTAGTGGTGGAATATTTGATAGATATGAGTTATATTTGGATGGTTTTTAGCCTAGATGAAGAGTTATATTGATATGCTTACTTGTGGTGGTTGAATTGGGTTGATTGAGGAAAAACTTGAAGCCTTTCATGGCTGGAAAAAAATTGGTAAACACAAAGGAAGTGCTGCTGAAATTTTTTCCGCAGGAGACTCTAAGTAGTCTTGGGAAATATGTCATATTTTGGTGTAAAAAAATCCAAATTAAGTTCAACTTATTGTGTTTGAAACTAGATTCAGAGTAATTTCTACGGTGAAAATTTCAGAATTTTCCTCAATTCCTGTGAATATCTGTGATTTTCCAAAGTTGACTGAATTTCCATTCCTGTTTTGTCTTTCTACTGGATAAAGCAGCCACTTGAGATTGGAATTTTACTGACTTGTGGATAGAATCTTGCAAAGCTGTCTTCTGAGAAATTGTAACTCTCTGAATCTATTTTCCAATGGTATAAATTTTGGACTTAAGAAGATTGAGATATGATTTTTCAAATAACATCGCGCAAAACTGGAAAAAATTCTGTTTTCCTAAAACTGTCCTTACTTTCATTTCCAACTTTGAGTTGGAGTTGTTAGACCATTTTGAGCTTGGTTTATAATTGGAATGAGGAAATTCTTGGTTACTCATGTCCCTTGGGTCTAAATGTTCTCTTTTCACTCCAAAACCATATTTGCACCTTTGTACTAGTAGTTACTCGAATTTTCTTTGGTTCACCTAAACTTTGGATGGTTGAACCATAATATTTCTCTTGGTTATTCTTAGGGTTTGTCGGTGATCAAGGACATAATTCGGAAGGAAACTTTTGACGTTATTTTGCTTAAACTGGTGAGTGTTCTTTGCATGTTGTGTTTCCAATGACTATGTGAATTGTTGTGAATGTTTGCTTGAATGTTAAATGTTTTTTAATGATTGTTAAATGAATTTTCGATAGGCGAGTGTGTACTTTATCGCACTCAACCTAAGTGAACATGAAATTTTCAATGATTAAATGATTGAATGCTACTTGTGCATTAATCTAAGCCTTTTGGCTGAATTAGGCCCTTGCCCTTTGTTTCCAGTCGACTCGAGCCAGAAGCGGACTCGGTCGGGCGGCTAGTGACCCTGGGGCAATGTTTGGTATACTCGAGTATTACCATGACGTCTGGTGAAGAACTGGCCAGTGAATTCAATGCAATGATATCAATGAATGAATGACAAGATCACTGAAGGAGTTTTCACCTGCAAACGTTTTCTAATATCGGAGGGATAAGGAAAATGGTTAGCGAATGAATGAATGAATGACTTCAATGAATGGCTCCAAGTGAGCACGTATCCTTCCAATGATTGAGTGTTTATTTCTTGAATTACTGGATATTACTGTGCAAAGTATGCAAATTGTTAAATGTAATATTTCCATGGTTTCCCTACCTGAATGCTTGTTTAGGAGCCTTACTGAACTTTTAGTTCATTCCTTTAGTTTTTGTTTTCCTTACAGGAATGGAGGTCTGGAGCAATTAAGTGTGACCTAGAGTGTATAACCCTCTTGTACTTGTACTCTTGGTTGATAGGATGTATTTTGACATTTGACGTTGTATCATACGTTTGACTTTTGGGATTGTAAATAAGTTTATATTTTGGTTGAATTGTAGAACTTAAATGTTATTTTGGAGGCCTCCATGATTAATCTTGAGAGTTGATTGAGTGAGTGTGACAGCCCTACCTCCCCCTAGGGCGTACCCTAAGGGTTAGCGAACTGCCTGTCTAACTCTCGCCAGGACTACTAAAACGGTCACACCCACAAACCAAAACGTTCCGGAAGATGTTATAACGATTAAGGGTAACCACGACCACACAAAACGAAAAACGAAAACGAAACTGAAATGAATAGTGACTGCCACGTCACAAACTGGCCAAGTACAAGTAAACTTTGTATAGTACTAGAAAAGGTACATTCCCAAGAGTTATATCATTTATACATGCGGAAACTTTTACACATACACATTATAAGGAGTTTACAAATCAAAAGGGAATATCTAATTGAAGTACATTTAGGGTTTCCAACGGTCGAGGAGCTAAACAAAGGAACAAAAGAATGTCTAACTAGCTCAACTCGCTTCTCAAAATCATGATTTCCAAAAGTGGTTCCTGTAAGGAAAACAAAGATAACGAGAGTGAGCTTTCGCCCAATGAGGTACTAGCAAGTCACACAACCAAGGTTCACGAATGCAACCATACTCAGTTATACACGGCCATCAAACATAGAAATAAAAACACCACAATGAGTTCAAAATAAAAGGATACAGGTGGCTCTCAGGAGCCAATTTCCCCATTGCAATTCTTGATCTCATCCCGTTGACCCTCCGTCAACGTTCGAAGAAAGGAACATGACCGTAGATCCCACTTTACATCCAGTACCTTCCACCATACATTCCTCTTATCGGGCCCGAACACCTCACAGTAACCAAAGAGGTAATACTCGAGTATACCACAGGGTCGAGGAGATAACACTCCACTCGACAAATAGTAACCTCATGGTTCGTTACCTAATCGACCGGCCCTTGCCGGCTCGACTTGATTAACGACCACTGAGGTTTGAGCTCAGATATCACAGTAAAGTCATAGGGCTCATGCCCTAAACGACATTATGCCAGGCACAAGTCAAATTCACAGGTATTCAGTAATCAGCTATACAAGTAAGAGAACGAGAGCGATAAAGTACACTCTCGTCTCATGCACAGAGTTCACAGTCATTCAATCCACGGATTCAAGTACAACAACCATATAAGCATAAAATCATGCAAAAGTACACTCATCACTTCAAACAAGCAAGTTCACAAGTTTCCGTCCGACGGATGCCTTGGATCACCGACACGCCCTATAATAATCAAGAAAACATAATTGAGACTCGAACACGAGTCGAATACCTCTTAAGTAAACTACTAAGGCAAAACCAAATATGTGAGAACCCGTAAATTTTCTTTATTTCTAGGCTTTAATTTATTTATTTGCACCCGTTTTCCACATTTTCTTTATTTTATAACTTTTCTAGACATTTTTATGAGTAAATAAGGTTTTAAAAATATTTTCCTAGTATAAGTCAATTTACGAGATTTTTGGAGTGAATAGTGGACGTGGGACCCGCTAATGCGTTAAGTGAGAGAAATTCGGCCAATTAGGTTAAGTTTTGCGTAAAGGGATTTAATTACTAGGTGTTAGTAGGTGATTAGAGGTTACCTAGATGGATTAACCCTAGTGAGCAAGAAGATAAGTTTAAAACCTAAAATGTGCCACGTGTCGCGAATTGACTTGAAGTTGGACTTTGACCATTTTCCCACCTTTACCAAAAGGTTACTTTTGACCAAATTCTTTCTCATTTTTCCTTCCCTTTGGCCGACTTTCTTGGAGAGAAAAGAAGAGAGAAAAGCTTCACTTGTTCTTCCATTTCTTGCTCAATCTTGAAACCTAACCGTTTAAATCTCAAATTCCTCCATAAAATCAACTTGCTAAGGTAGTTTGAAGTGAGTGGTGGAGCTACTTTGGTGGTGGAACTCCTAAGCTACTATCTTTCTTGTGGGTGTAAGGTAACTTGCCTAGAAACTCAAGCTTTGCTTGCGATAATGGTAAATTAGTGACTTAGAGTGGCTATATAACTTGTTTAATGGATGATTTGATGGTTTATTTGGAAGTTGGGTGAATTTCTGATTTTTGGGGAATTTTTCTGTTTTATCTCATAAATGTTAGTTAGCCTTGGATTGAAGGTTTAGTATTGAGCCAATTGGAGCTCTTGTATGTGAATTGCGGTTAATTGCGGAAAATTTCAGCTTTGGACAAAAATTTCAGTTTTAGGGTTTTGAAATTTGGGGCTTTTCTATAATTGATTAATTAGAGTGTAATTGTGAATGAAGGGTATTGTGGCCCTAATGAAAGTTATTGAGTAGCCTATGAATGAATGGTGGCAATTGTGATTGGTTTGGATATAAATTGATGTTTGATTGTAGGATGGAAAAGTTGGAATTTTAGGGGAAATGCTGTCCGAGTGTCGAGAAAATTAGGGTTTCGTGTGTTAAGTTGCGATTGAGTAAAAACGTGAGGTTTTGGGGTTGTTTACACCTTTGGCCTTAAAAATCAAAGTATTTTCCAATTTTGAGCTATATTTGCATTTTGCTTTAGTAATTTACGTAAGAGGCCTTCGACTCGTGTTCGAGTCTCAATTGTAGTTTCTTGTTTCTTGTAGGTCGTGCCGGTGATTCCGGACAACCGTTGGGCGAAACTTTGTGATTTGCTTACTTGAAGTGGTGAGTGTACTATGCATGGATTGTGTTTAATTGGTTGTGTACTTGATTCCTTGAATTGGATAACTGTGAATTATGTGCTCGAGGCGAGAGTGTACTTTATCGCTCTCGTTCTCTTATGTGTATAACTGATTACTGGATATATGTGAACTTGCCTTGTGTTTGGCCTAATGTCGTATGGGGCATGAGCCCTACGACTTTGCTGTGATAACTGAGCTCAAGCCTCAATGGCCGTTCGTCGAGTCGAGCCGGTAAGGGCCGGTCGATTTGGTAACGAGCCATAAGGTTACTGTGTGTCGAGTGGAGCGTTAGCTCCTCGACTTTGTGGTATACTCGAGTATTACCCCCTGATTACTGTGAGGTGTTCGGGCTCGGTAGGGGAATGTACGGTGGAATGTTGTGACAGCCCCACCTTCCCCTAAGGCGAACCAAAGGGTTTGGCGGACCGCCTGCCCAGCTCTCGCCAGGACTACGAAGTCGAATCACACAAACCCTAGATTACGCGCGATAGAATCCAAAGCCATAGAATCACAACATCTCAAATGAATACACTTATTAGACAAGGTTAAACATTTATGCATATTTTTACATCGAAGTCTTGAACAAAGTAACTAAAGTACAAGCCAAAGTATTCATATCGGTCAAAATACAATTAGGGTTTCAGTCGCAAAAGAGCTTAACAAAATACATATACAATAGCTCGCCCCTTTTCTTCAAAAATCATGATTTCTAAGTTTGCCCCCTGTAAGAAAAACAAAGATAACGGGAACGGGGTGAGCTTGCGCTCAATGAGGTACCAAGAATACAAGTAGACACAAATCAGGGCAATTCACTTTAAGGCACATATGCACATATGAGGAAATGAACAATTATTTCAACTGGAAAGGATACAGGTAGCTCTCATGAGCTAAAATACTCGATTGCGGTACTTGATCCAAACCCGTTGACTCTCCGTCAACGTATATAGAACCAACATGTCCGTAGACCCCACTTTACACCGAATTCCGTCCACCAAACATACCCCTACCGGGCCCGAACACCTCAACAGTAACAGTGGGTGGTAATACTCGAGTATACCAGAAATCCAGAGTCTCAATACCCAAGGATTTCTTAGAAATCGACTACTGTGGTTCGTTATCTAATCGACCAGGCCCTGGCCGGCTCGACTCGAGTAACTAGCCACAGGATTTGAGCTCAGAGGTAACCGAACAGTCGTTGGATGCAATGTCCAAATGGCAGTAAATTGAGCACAGATAACAGATTCAAAATTTTTCACAGTAAATAGGCATGCGGACAAGAGAACGAGAGTGATAAAGTACACCCTTGTCTCCATGGAATAAACAGATAGTACAGTCATTCAAATTTCAGATTTGCATGAATAGAAAGCCAAGTTAAGCAACAAAGGAGGGGAGTGGTACACTCACCAGTTCAAGCGCAGATACTTCAAAAGTTTTCCCCAAAATGACTTTAATCGTCCAGAAACCCTAAAATAACCAAAGTAGACCATTGAAGTTTTCACGTCCAAATTCTAGTAAATGAAGTGCACAAGTGAGGCTCGACTACAAGTCGTATGCCTATCCAAATGAGCTACTAATGCAAGGCTACAAAGCGTGATTTCGGAACGAAAAGGTAACGGGAGGACCTAGGGGCTTGAATGACCTAAAAGCCGTTCATCTACTAAGAATCAACTCAAACTTGAAGGAACTACGCGGCCTAGAAAATTGGGCAGCATGCCCTTTGTTTTTACCAAATTTCCAGCCATGTATGGCTTCCTTATTTTCCTTAATCAGCCCCCACAATCACATACAAATATTATCATTACAATAGCCGTTCAATAGGCTCCAAAACCATCCAAGAATAACACAAGTGCAAAAGTACAAGCAAATATCAATTTTGAAGACAAAAGCTAAATGGCAGATTTGACATCTCGTAGCATTTTAGTCATACCCGGAGCTATGGTTATCGAATCGGGGTGAACCTTATACCATATCGAAGCTAAGACAGAGGGGAACAACTTTTATGAAGGCCACTTAACCTAATTTAGAGTTTATCTAAGTCAAATGTCCCAATCACAGATCCAAAAGTTCAAGATCAGTCTAGTTATCAGCACTGACTTTAACCGACAATAACTCAGGCTACACAATTCCGTTTTGGGTGTTTTTAGAGGCGTTGGAAAGCTAACACATAGGGCTACAATTCTTATGAAGATATCTCAACCCAGTTTTCAACCTAACCTAGTCAAATTTACCCAAACAGCCCTAGATTTTCCAGTTTGAAACTCACTGTGAAAGTCAACTAGCATTCCTGATTTATTCAATCATATCTCAGCACACACAACTTCGATTCAGTTGATTCCAAATCCATATGAAATCTAAGATACAAGTCTACAATTCTTAAGAAGGCACCAAAAGCTAATTCATTCATCTTCCCAGCCAAACGAGCCAATTACAGAGGCTGATAATCATTTCCCGACAGAAACAGGGAAGTAGGGGCAAATTAGTCATTTCACAAGTTATCCTGCTCCGATTGAGCTGAAAATTTACAGACATAATCTACACGCAATTCTATACAACTTTCATGTTTTGAGCTAAGTCCAATTCGGCCTCCTTGATGGCCGAATATATCTGGGCAGAACAGGACAGAAATATTCACTATAACCGAAAATTACCACTAAACTACTTCAAACCACAAAATATGCTCATAAAACTACCACAACTACAACTTTAAGCCACAAATTGGGAATTATTGAGAACAAAGAGGGATTTCCTTAGCAAGTTACCTTGGATCCTCAAGAAAAATGATGACCAAGGCTTCTTCCTCCCAAAATTGCTCCACAACCACCTTAGAACTCCTTGGACTAGCACTTTTATGGTGTGATTTGCAAAAGCTATGGTTGGAACTCAAGATTGAGTTTGGAAATTGAAGTGCAAGATGAACTTTCTCTCTCTTTTTCTTCCTCAAAATTTCAGCCAAGAGAGCTTAAAGGATGAAGATGATTTTGGTCAACTTTAGCTTTTGGTAAAGGCAAGAAAGTTAGGCAAGTCTTCATCCAACCGGGTTGCGACATGTGGCACCTTTTAGGGTTTCAAGCTTATCTTCTTTCCTCCAATGGTTAATCTATCTAGCTGACCTCTAATTGTCTCCTAGCACCTTGTAAAATAATATCACTTAATATTTCACCACCTAATCGGCAAAATTATATCGCACTAGCGGGCCCCACGTCCTTAATACGCTTCCAAACTAACCCGAACTAACTTATACTAGAAAAATGTTTTAGAAAACCATATTCACTTATAAATGTCTAGAATATTAAGGTAGTAGAATAAAATAAAGAAAATGCATGAAAAGAAATAGAATTAAATGATATGAAATAGGAAAATTTTACGGGTCCTCACAAATGTACTGGGTGTAAAGTGGTGATCTACGGTCGTACTTGTCCGTTGAGCGTTGACGGAGGGTCAACGGCATGTGATCAAGAGTTGCAAGGGGAAATTGGCTCCCGAGAGCCACCCGTATCCTTTCACTTTTGAAATGGGTTTGGTGTTCCACACATGTGTGTTAGTTGTGTATATTTGAGCATGGCTACCTTCGTGCGCTTTGAATGCATGATCTTAGTATCTCATTGGGCGAAAGCTCACACTCGTTCCTTTGTTTTCCTTACAGGGCATGTTTTGGGAAATCAAACTTTTGTGAAGCGAGTAGAGCTAATTAGACATTCTTTTGTACTTTTGTATAGCTCCTCGACTTTAGAAACCCTAATGTGGGACTTGGACATTTGTTTAGATTGGAAAACCCTAGAATGGGTTATGTGTACATATTTTCTCATGTATATATGATGTACTTTCTTGGAAATGTACTTGTTTATGCTGATTTAAAGTTTAGTCGTGTTTGGGACGCGTTCGGACGTCAAACGCGGAAAAAGAAAATTTTTGGCCGGTCACTGTTCATCAGAATCCGGCCAGGTATCCGGCCAGATCTTGGCCGGATATGCGGCCGGATTTTGGGTGATTTTTGAAAAAAAAATTGAGTGGTCACTGCCTCCAATCCGGCCAAGAATCCGGCCGGATATCCGGCCAGATTCCGGCCGGATTGTGACGTGGCAGGTACTGTTCACGTTCGTTCCGTTTTTTCGTTTTCGTTTTGCGCGCTTAATGTTAACCTTATTTCGGTATATCTTTCGAAAAGATTAGATTTGCGTGTATGCGACCGTTAGCAGTCCTGGCGAGAGCTGGGCAGGCAGTTCGCTAACTCTTAGGGTACGCCCTAGGGGAAGGTGGGGCTGTCACAGGTGGTATCAGAGCCTAGGTTAGAAATAACTTGGGCAAGTTAGAAATTTGTTTTAGTACCTTTAAGGATCGTGTTAAGGCACCCTTAAGTATGATTTCCTCGTCTAAGGTTTGAATTTTAACTTGTGCTTGTAGGATATTGCTGGAATGAACTCCGAGGGCGGAGGTGAGCCACCTCAGAGACGCTTTCGTGTTGTGGACTACCAGGAGAGACCTGGAGGACCCATTCGTCGTTGGAGTGCCGCTAGTCGGACTCGCCGCTGTACCCGATGCCAGAACTACTCGTATATAGATCGAGTAGTCATAGCCGTTCTTGACGAGCGTAGGAGGCTTAGGCGAGCCGCCGCTAGGGACCATACTGAGATGGTTAGGTTGAGGGGTATAATGCGCATGCAAGCGGATCGGATCCGTGAGCTTGAAGGAGACGTGGTTGAGGAGCAAGAGCGAACCGACGCTCTTAGAGGGCAGTTACACGTAGCTACCGACCGCCTCACGAGGGTGGCTAGGGTAGTGCGAGATCGGTCGGGCGGCATCATTAACGAGTGTGAGGCGCTCATCCATGGTGTAATCGGCGCGAATGTGCAAGCGGAAACGTCTAGCGATAGTACACCTGATGAAGGGAGCACGCCTAGCTCTAGTCACGATGGAGAGTCTGTGTGCTCCGTAGGGAACTAGGCTAGGGCTCCTTTGAGCCGTGTTTTGATCCCATGTGGGGACTAGCTAGGGGAAAGCTACTCGTTAGCTACTTTTGTTTTTGACCTAGCTTTGTATATGTGTTTTTTGATTGACCCCGATACTTTCATGGGATTGTTTGTATATATTCGACTGACTGCCACTGTACAACTTGTTTAATATGTCTATATGCTATTTACGTGAATGTCTTTGTTTGGTGTTTAATTCTTGTTTATTATCTCCTTTTATTTCTTATTTTGATACCGTATTTATGTTTCGGCCTAGATTGTGAACTTAAGACATGGAAGGTACTCGTAGTGGCCAAGGCCGTGGTCGCGGTAGTAGGCAACCTTCAACTGATAGGGGAAATCGGGAACCCACACCTGAGCTTAATCCTGAACCTAGGGTTGACCCGAACGTTCAAGTGGCCGCCGCGATTCAAAGAATGACCGACTTATTGGCCCACGTAGTAGAACATCAAGGCCAGCACCCTGTCCATAACCCTGGGAACCCTGGCGAGCATGTTGAAAGCGAGGATCGAGCCCTCGAAAGGTTCCAAAAGTTCTCCCCTCCGAAATTCGTGGGAGGACCTGATCCGGACGTGGCCGAACGGTGGCTGGAGAAAATGGTAGATATTTTTACAGCCTTGCACTACTCGGAGGAAAGACAGGTCACTTTTGCTGTCTTTCAATTGGAAGGAGCTGTCCGTTCCTGGTGGAACGTCATACGAATTAAATGGGAGAGAGAACAAACACCACGGACATGGGCAAACTTTATGAGCGAGTTCAACGCAAAATACTTTCCGCCTTTAGTCCAGGAAAAGAAGGAGGATGAATTTCTCAGACTGCGTCAAGGCACGCAAACGGTGGCCGAGTACGAGAGCCAGTTTACTCGACTATCGAAGTTCGGCCCTGAACTTATAGTGACGGAGCAAAGGAGGATTCGGCGATTCACCCAGGGGCTGAACGTAGAAATTCAGAAGGATCTGGCGGTTGCCCAGATCACCACCTTTAGTGAAGCGGTGGAAAAGGCACTAAGGGTAGAGAATGCTAGGCTTCAAGTCAGAAACTTCCAGGTGAGGAAACGGAGATTCCCTGGAATTAGTTCTAGTCAGGGTGAACGGAGTAACCCTCCTAAATCTGGACGAGGGTCCGGTGGAGGAAGGTTTACGGGGACGTCGAGAGGGACTCCGTCGAGGGGTGGTTCGTTTGGACGAGGCCAGCAGAGGGGTGCCTCGCAAGGGAGTTCAGCTTCCGTTTCCCGAGGACCTTGTGGATTCTGCGGGAAACCAAACCATACGGAGGACAACTGTTGGAGGAAGGAGAGGAAATGCTTGCGCTGTGGAAGTGCGGAGCATCAGATAGCTACTTGTCCAGTGCTACCTCGCGAACCGAGAGCGACCCCACAGTCTTCGAGAGCCAGCTCCGGCCAATCTAAAGTAGAAGGGTCGAAACCGAAAGTGCCCGCTCGAGTGTACTCTCTTGAGCAACACCAACTCCCTGACCCATCTGGAGTCGTAGAAGGTACCATCCCTGTTTTGCATCGTCTAGCTAGGATTTTGATTGACCCCGGTGCTACCCATTCATTTGTTAACCCCGATTTTATGTGCGGCATTGATATAAAACCTGTTAGTTTACCCTATGACTTGGAAGTTAGTACTCCTACGGGGAACCAACGGTTGATTACTAGCACGATATACGTAGATTGTGAGATTTGGGTAGGAGAGAGAAAATTACTGGGAAACTTGGTAAGCTTAGCTATTAAGGGGTACGATGTCATACTAGGTATGGACTGGTTAGCTAAGTACGATGCCCAACTTGATTGTAAGAGGAAGATAGTGGAATTTCGTATACCTGGGGAAGCTACTTTGAGCCTAGATGTGAGGGGTAGTCTTGTCTCGTCTGCATTGATATCGGGCATTAGAGCTAGGAAATTGCTGAGTAGAGGAACGCAAGGGTTTCTAGCTTTTCTTATAAACACTCCTGTTGATAAGTTGAAAGTAGTGGATGTACCTATTGTGAGTGAATACCCAGATGTGTTCCCAGACGAACTAGTAACCCTACCTCCGGAAAGAGAGATAGAGTTTAGGATCGACTTGATACCAGGAACATCACCTATCTCTAAAACCCCCTATCGAATGGCACCTGCCGAGCTTAAGGAACTGAAGTTACAGTTGCAGGATTTGTTAGAGCGAGGGTTTATCCGAGAGAGTGGGTCCCCATGGGGAGCCCCTTTGCTGTTTGTGAAGAAAAAAGATGGGACATTGAGGTTGTGTATAGATTATCGGGGATTGAACAATATAACCATTAAGAACAAATACCCACTGCCCCATATTGACGAGTTGTTTGACCAGCTACAGGGAGCGGTAGTCTTTTCAAAGTTAGACCTCCGTCAGGGATACTACCAGTTGTTGATTAGGAGGGAGGATGTACCCAAAACTGCCTTCAATTCTCGGTATGGGCATTTCGAATTTTGCCGTTATGCCCTTCGGTTTGACCAATGCCCCTGCTGCCTTTATGGACCTGATGCATAGAGTTTTCAAACCCTTCTTGGACCGATTTGTCGTCGTTTTTATTGATGACATTTTGGTCTACTCTAAATCCTGAGAGGAGCATGAGCAACACTTGAAGTTAGTCCTGCAAACCCTAAGAGATCACCAGTTGTATGCCAAATTTAGTAAGTGTGAATTTTTGGCTGGAGAAATCTCATTTCTAGGGCATGTGATTTCGAAGAAGGGCATTACCGTAGACCCGGCGAAAGTAGAGGCGGTAATTGAGTGGAAACGACTCGAAACTCCTACTGAGGTTCGTAGTTTTCTAGGGTTAGCTGGATATTATCGGAGGTTCATTAAAGATTTTTCGAAACTTGCTAGCCTTTTAACCAATCTGACGAAAAAGAATGGGCGTTTTCTATGGGATGCTAAGTGTGAGGGTAGTTTCCAGGAGTTGAAACGAAAGTTAACCGTAGCCCCTATTCTAACCCTACCTAATGGAAAAGATAGTTTTTCTGTATATACTGATGCTTCCGGGGAAGGCTTAGGGTGTGTATTGATGCAGAATAAGAATGTGATTTCCTTTGCCTCTAGAAAACTGAAACCTCATGAAGCAAAATTACCCGACCCATGACCTAGAGTTTGGCCGCAGTTGTCTTTGCCCTGAAAAAGTGGAGACACTACCTGTACGGGGTGACCTTTGAGGTTTATTCTGACCACAAAAGCCTTAAGTACCTATTCTCCCCAAAAAGAGTTAACATGAGGCAGAGACGATGGATGGAATTCTTAGAAGATTACGACTGTACAATTACATTACCATCCGGGAAAGGCGAATGTAGTAGCTGACGCCTTAAGTCGAAAGGCTCAAATGGCTGGGTTGATGGTCAGAGAGTGGGAGATGTTAGAAGCAATGAGTGAGTGGAACCCTAGATTAGAGCATCAAAGGGTAATTTTAGGAAATATCCGAATAACCTCTGCTATTCTGGAGCGAGTCAAAGAGGCCCAAAAGGAGGATCCGACGGTCCAAAAGTGGAGAGACAAGGTGGAGAAGGGAGAATTACCTGACTTTAATTCGAGCTCTGAGGGAGTATTGAAATATCGGAATCGAATAGTGGTGCCGGAGGACGAAACCTTGAAAAGGGAGATTTTGAGGAAGCCCATCGATCGAAATATACGATTCATCCGGGTAGTAATAAGATGTATCAGGAGTTGCGGAAATTGTATTGGTGGAATAAAATGAAGAGGGAAATAGCCCAGTACGTGCAAACCTGCCTCGTCTGCCAGCAAGTAAAAGCGGAGCACCAAAAGCCCTCTGGTTTGTTGCAACCCTTAGAAATACCTGAATGGAAGTGGGAAAACATCACGATGGATTTCGTTTCTGGTTTGCCAAGAACCCAAAAAGGACATGATGCCGTATGGGTGGTCGTGGATAGACTCACTAAATCGGCCCATTTCTTGCCCATAAACATGAAATACACTCTGGAGAAATTGGCTCAACTGTATATGAGTGAAATTGTGAGACTGCACGGGATTCCTGTGAGTATAGTCTCGGATAGGGATCCACGTTTCGTGTCTAGGTTTTGGCAGAAATTTCAGGAGACCTTGGGGACCAAACTCAACCTAAGTACCACTTACCATCCCCAAACCGATGGACAATCTGAGCGAACCATTCAGACCCTTGAAGACATGTTACGAACCTGTATTTTGGATTTCGGGGGTAATTGGGGTCAACACATGACGTTAGTAGAGTTTGCCTACAACAATAGTTACCACTCTTCAATCCAAATGGCACCATACGAAGCTCTTTATGGCCGTAAGTGCCGTTCACCAGTTTATTGGGATGAAGTAGGAGAAAGGAAAGTCTTAGATCCAACAATCATTCCATGGATGGAGGATGCACGAGAAAAGGTTAAACTGATACGCCAAAGACTCCAAACTGCTCAAAGCCGACAAAAGAGCTACGCAGACAACCGAAGGAAAGACTTGGAGTTTGAAGTTGGAGACCGTGTGTTTCTTAAGGTCACGCCATTGCGAAGTATCACGGCGGGTAGAGGGAAGAAACTTCAACCTAGATTTGTAGGACCCTTTAAAGTCCTCCAACGAATTGGAAAAGTGGCGTACCGTCTCGAGTTACCTCCAAGCTTAGCCAGGATCACGACGTTTTCCATGTCAATGCTCAAAAAGTACCATCCTGATCCAACCCACATCTTACGACCAGAAGAGATTGAGGTAGATGAAGCCCTAACCTATGAGGAGAAACCTGTACAAATACTCGACCGAAAGGTTAAGGAGCTGAGAAATAAAAATATTCCTTTGGTGAAAGTCTTATGGAGGAACCACGGCATAGAAGAGGCAACCTGGGAAGTGGAGGAAGAAATACAAAAGAAATATCCTGAGCTGTTTGGTAACCCAGGTGAGAAATTTCGAGGACGAAATTCTTTAAGGGGGAGAGAGTGTGAGAACCCGTAAATTTTCTTTATTTCTAGGCTTTAATTTATTTATTTGCACCCGTTTTCCACATTTTCTTTATTTTATAACTTTTCTAGACATTTTTATGAGTAAATAAGGTTTTAAAAATATTTTTCTAGTATAAGTCAATTTACGAGATTTTTGGAGTGAATAGTGGACGTGGGACCCGCTAGTGCGTTAAGTGAGAGAAATTCGGCCAATTAGGTTAAGTTTTGCGTAAAGGGATTTAATTACTAGGTGTTAGTAGGTGATTAGAGGTTACCTAGATGGATTAACCCTAGT
This sequence comes from Coffea humblotiana, assembly GCA_023065735.1. Classification (NCBI taxonomy): domain Eukaryota; kingdom Viridiplantae; phylum Streptophyta; class Magnoliopsida; order Gentianales; family Rubiaceae; genus Coffea; species Coffea humblotiana. Next base: position 26,688,293 of record CM041213.1, on the reverse strand, counting down.
GAGCAAGAGATAAGTTTAAAACTAAAAGGTGCCACGTGTCGCGATTGATTGAAGTTGGACTTGCCTATTTTCACCTTTACCAAAAGGTTAATTTTGACCAAATTCTTTCTCATTTTTCCTTCCCTTTGGCCGACTTTCTTGGAGAGAAAAGAAGAGAGAAAAGCTTCACTTGTTTTCCATTTCTTGCTCAATCTTGAAACCAACCGTTTAAATCTCAAATTCTCCATAAAATCAACTTGCTAAGGTAGTTTGAAGTGAGTGGTGGAGCTACTTTGGTGGTGGAACTCCTAAGCTACTATCTTTCTTGTGGGTGTAAGGTACCTTGCCTAGAAACTCAAGCTTTGCTTGCAATAATGGTAAATTAGTGACTTAGAGTGGCTATATAACTTGTTTAATGGATGATTTGATGGTTTATTTGGAAGTTGGGTGAATTTCTATTTTTGGGGAATTTTCTGTTTTATCTCATAAATGTTAGTTAGCCTTTGGATTGAAGGTTTAGTATTGAGCCAATTGGAGCTCTTGTATGTGAATTGCGGTTAATTGCGGAAAATTTCAGCTTTGGACAAAAATTTCAGTTTTAGGGTTTTGAAATTTGGGGCTTTTCTATAATTGATTAATTAGAGTGCAATTGGATTGTGAATGAAGGGTATTGTGGCCCTAATGAAAGTTATTGAGTAGCCTATGAATGAATGGTGGCAATTGTGCATTGGTTTGGATAATAAAATTGATGGTTTGATTGTTAGGATGGGAAAAGTTGGGAATTTTTAGGGGGAAATGCTGTCCGAGTACGAGAAATATAGGGTTTCGTTGTTAATTTGCATTAGTAAAACGTGAGGTTTTGGGGTTGTTTACACCTTTGGCCTTAAAAATCAAAGTATTTTCCAATTTTGAGCTATATTTGCATTTTGCTTTAGTAATTTACGTAAGAAGCCTTCGACTCGTGTTCGAGTCTCAATTTGTAGTTTCTTGTTTCTTGTAGGTCGTGCCGGTGATTCCGGACAACCGTTGGGCGAAACTTTGTGACTTGCTTACTTGAAGTGGTGAGTGTACTATGCATGGATTGTGTTTAATTGGTTGTGTACTTGATTCCTTGAATTGGATAACAGTGAATTCTGTGCTCGAGGCGAGAGTGTACTTTATCGCTCTCGTTCTCTTTATGTGTATAACTGATTACTGGATATATGTGAACTTGCCTTGTGTTTGGCCTAATGTCGTATGGGGCATGAGCCCTACGACTTTGCTGTGATAACTGAGCTCAAGCCTCAATGGCCGTTCGTCGAGTCGAGCCGGTAAGGGCCGGTCGATTGGTAACGAGCCATGAGGTTACTGTGTGTCGAGTGGAGCGTTAGCTCCTCGACTTTGTGGTATACTCGAGTATTACCCCCTGATTACTGTGAGGTGTTCGGGCCCGGTAGGGGAATGTACGGTGGAATGTACTGGGTGTAAGTGGTGATCTACGGTCGTACTTGTCCGTTGAGCGTTGATGGAGGGGTCAACGGCATGTGATCAAGAGTTGCAAGGGGAAATTGGCTCCCGAGAAGCCACCCGTATCCTTTCACTTTTGAAATGGGTTTGGTGTTCCACACATGTGTGTTAGTTGTGTATATTTGAGCATGGCTACCTTCGTGCGCTTTGAATGCATGATCTTAGTACCTCATTGGGCGAAAGCTCACACTCGTTCCTTTGTTTCCTTACAGGGCATGTTTTGGGAAAATCAAACTTTGTGAAGCGAGTAGAGCTAGTTAGACATTCTTTTTGTACTTTTGTATAGCTTCTCGACTTAGAAACCCTAATGTGGGACTTGGACATTTGGTTTAGATTGGAAAACCCTAGAATGGGTTATGTGTACATATTTTCTCATGTATATATGATGTACTTTCTTGGAAATGTACTTGTTTATGCTGATTTAAAGTTTAGTCGTGTTTGGGACGCGTTCGGACGTCAAACGCGGAAAAAGAAAATTTTTGGCCGGTCACTGTTCATCAGAATCCGGCCAGGTATCCGGCCAGATCTTGGCCGGATATGCGGCCGGATTTGGGGTGATTTTTGAAAAAAAAATTGAGTGGTCACTGCCTCCAATCCGGCCAAGAATCCGACCGGATATCCGGCCAGATTCCGGCCGGATTGTGACGTGGCAGGTACTGTTCACGTTCGTTCCGTTTTTTCCGTTTTCGTTTTGCGCGCTTATCGTTAACCTTACTTCGGTATATCTTTCGAAAAGATTAGATTTGCGTGTATGCGACCGTTAGCAGTCCTGGCGAGAGTTGGGCAGGCAGTTCGCTACCCTTAGGGTACGCCCTAGGGGAAGGTGGGACTGTCACAAAAATATAGCTCGGAATGGAAAATACATAACATTTAAACCTAAAAGTACAAGCAGTCCCAAAACCTCTCATTTCTACTTAACCTTAAACCTAAACTCAAAGAAACCCAATATCCTTAACATTTGGACAGCATTTCCCCTAAAATTTCAAGATTTTCCATCCTACAACAACCATTTAAATTCATCCAAAACAACCACAATTACACATACCAATCATAGGCTAGTCAATACACTTCATTAGGGTCACAATACCCCTCAATCTTAGCCAATTAGAAGCTCAACAACCATCCATAGTAAAGCTCCAATTTGAAACCCTAAAACTGAAATTTTCCGCACAAAGCTGAAATTTTCCGCAATTAACACACAAAAGCTCCAATTTACATAATATAAAGCCATCAATCCAAGGCTAACTATTAATCATCATATAAAACAGAAAAATACCTAATAAAATCAGAAATTTATCTAACTCCAATTTAATCCATGAAATCATCCATAAAACAAACTATATAACCACCACAAGTCACTAATTTACCATTTTTGCAAACAAAATTGAGTTTCCAAGAAAGGTACCTTGACACCTCAAGAAAGGTAGTAGCTTAGGGGTTTCACCACCAAAATAACTCCACCAATACCTTCAAGCTTCCTTAGTAAGTCACTTTTGTGAACAAATTCAAGATTTAATCGGTTGGATTTCAAGATATAAGCAAGAAATGGAAGATAAAAGTTGAAGCTCTCTTTCTTCTTTTCTCTCAAAGGGTTCGGCCAAAGGGGAGCAAAAATGAAGATGATTTGGGTCAAAATTGGTCTTTTAGTAAAGGTAAAGAAAGTTAGGCAAGTCCAACTTCGAATAGGAACGCGACACGTGGCACCTTTTATGTTTTAAGCTTATCTTTTTGCTCTCCAAGGTTAATCCATCTAGGTAACCTCTAATCATCTCCTAACACCTAGTAATTTAATCCCCTTTGCGCAAAAACTTAATCTAATTGGCCGAATTTATCTCACTTAACGCACTAGCGGGTCCCACGTCCACTATTCACTCCTAAAATCTCATGAACTAACTTATACTAGAAAAATGATTTAAAAATCCTATTTACTCATAAAAATATCTAGAAAATTTATAGAATAAAGAAAACATAGAAAACGGGTGCAAAGAAATAAAATGGTGCCTAGAAATAAAGAAAATTTACGGGCTCTCACAGTGAGTCCAGACGAGAGTTGAGCAGGCGGTCTGCCAAACCCTTGGGTACGCCCTAAGGGGGAGGTGGGATCATCACATAACCAAATCACCTAAAAATGAATTTTTAAATAAAAATAGCGAAAAAAATCCTTTTTTAGACGACTCCAAGTCTTCGAAAACGAGAAAAAAGGGCTCGGGAGTCACGATTGAAGAAAGGGAAGGTAAGGATAAAATCCAAGGCACCCTTTCAACCTAGCCGAGGCTAGTTGCGTGATTTAGTCGAAAATTTTCTTAATTTAACCTATAAAATTATCACATTTCGGATGTTACTATGTGGATGCAAACTTAGACCTAATGGATATTGGGATGGTCAAAATATTTCTTCAAAACTTAATTGGTGCGAATCACATTAATTGTGATGCCCAAAATAACTCTTAGAAGAGGTCACAAATATGCAAAGAATAAGACTCAAAGAAAAGAAAATTATAATATATAAGTATACGTGACCTAAAAAGAGGAGTACAACATAACGGGTGCGGGGAAACTAAGATTCGTGACTAGATTTTCCTTTTTATAAAGGAGATACGAGTGTGCAAAGGCTAAGAAGCCGTACTCATCCATATCGCATATTTGAAAGGTAACTCTCCTATCTAATCAAGCAAATGATCTAACCTAGGTCTAATTTTTCTTAAATGGAATGCAAGTCTGTGACGACCCCACCGTACCCAGAGGCGTACCAAAAGGCTTAGCGGATCGCCTGCCTAGCTCGCGCCAGGACTCGATACTCTAAAACGAGAAATAGAGTTCACGCTACAAGAAAGTTCTATATACACTATTACACCTTCGAAAGTTGTTTCACTATTACATCAAGCCATACAAACCATTAGTACCAAAAAGTAAACCCTGGAAAAGTTGCTAACTATAACCACCACAACAAATATATACATCTTACTGGAACCTTATAACACGTACTAGGGCAAAACTCATTATTCTATAAACCAAAAGTCTATACACTTTCCCGAGCTTTCCCCGCGTCGGCCCCTGCTAAGGAAAACAAATGGAATGGGGTAAGCTATATGCTTAGTGAATAATCGGGGGTAAAAACGTAAAATCACATCCAAATAAACATGTAAACCAAGATATTTCACATCAATAGACAGAAATGTAACATCACAATAGTAGGATACGGATGGCTTCAAAGCCAATTCAATTCCCCGAGCTTGTTCACCTGTTGACACTCCGTCAACCAACAACTCATAGTCCGTAGACTCCACTTACTTCCCCGTTCACCTTAACAACCCCCGCTCGCCAGTCAACAGCACACAGCAGCTCGAGCAAAACAAAATCACTTAGCTTTAACAAAGCTTTAACAAAGAACGAAATCCCAAGGTTAGCATGGAACTAACTTCGACCAAGCCCTGACTGGCTCGAATAGTTCGTCTACCCTTGGAACCGGGCTGGAACCAAGCCCTGAGATATCCAATCTCTCATTAGATGATATCTCTCAATAAAGTACGCAACAAAGTACTCACCCCAACAGCACACAGCACAAGGGGTTCAACTCAAGTCATGTAATCACCCCCAACAGCACACAGCAAAAGGGTGATATTTAAAACAAGACATGTATTCTCACATATTAAATCAACAACAAGGTTGGGTTTAGGTCGAGTGAGATAAAGTACACCCTCGCCTAAGTACCCATGTAATATATACAAGGCACTTTGACAGTTTATCACATAAAACAACCCAATTACTCACTCAAACTAGCTAGCACGCAAATCAAGGCACTTTATACGGGTCCACCGACTCCGTCTGGTTCGTCACTACCTGTGACAGAAGATTATAGTCAACTATTAGTCAATCGACCATCACAAATGGCAATAAGGACTAAAACGGCCAAAACGGCAAAAACGGCCAAGAAATGCATGTGCGCGTGCGCGGAAATGAAAATGGTATGAAAGCGGGTTGCAAGGTTTCGACCATAACCCGAGCTGTGGTTATCGGATCAAAGTGTACTAGGTAGCGTCTCGAAACTAAGACAAAGGGTTACAACTTTTATGAAGACAACTCAACCCAGTTTTCAGTGGATCTAGGTCAAATTTGCAAATCACAGATCCAAAAATTCATGATCAGTCTGGTTGTCAGCACTGACTTTAACCTGTAATAACTCAAGCTACACAATTCCGTTTGAGGTGTTTTTAGAGGTATTGGAAAGCTAAAACACAGGGCTACAAGTTTTATGTTTTGGCCAAAAGCTGATTGGATACGAATCAGGGTGAAAAAATGAAGCCAAACTGGTGAATTCACAAAACTGTTTACGAATTGAAGCTTGTGGCAGTCAGGGTATTTCGGTCATTTCACACCCTACCGTGCTCCGATCAAGCTAAACGTTTATGGGCAGATAAATAACATCATTTCCTACAACTTTCATGTTTTGAGCTAAGCCTAATTCGGCCTCCATCATACACGAATAGAACTGGTCAGAACAGAGCAGATTCATCACTATCAATGCTGGGAATTTGAAGCTAAAGCTGGAAATTTCTTTAGGTAAGTCAAACTAGCATATAATTCCTCAATATTACACATGGCTAAGCTATCAAACCATGGCTAATCACTAAGTATCATATAAGAGCAGAGAATTCATCATAAAACTGAAATTTACCATAATACTACTTCAACCCATGAAATTTCCTCACAAAGCTACCAAAACTACAACTTTAAGCTACTAGCTGACACATATATGAAGTGGAGGAAAGTTTCTTACCAAAGTACCTTGTAACCTCAATAAAGATGGTAGCTTAGAGCTTTCCTCTCCAAAATCACTCCACCAAAGCCTTTAAATATCCTTAGTGAGCAAGTTTTATGGAGTAGTTTGCACAAACTTTGATTGGAACTCAAGATTCAAGCACAAGTTGAAGTTGGAGTTGAAGGTTTCTCTCTTGTGTTTCCCTCCCCTAAAATTTCGGCCAAGCTCAAGAAAAATGGAAGAAAATGGAGCCAAGAAGAAGATAAAAAGGAAAGAAAATCATTTGGTCAAAGTTCCATGGATTGCCAACAAGTGTCAACTCAAGATGGCTTCTTATTTTTTTTCTTTTCTCCCTTTTCTTTAGTCCAAAATTTCGGCTGCTTTAGGAGATATTTTAGGGCTGATTTTGCTCAATTAATAACAAGAAGATTAAGGTAATAAAGTAGTGTTCAAGTGGTGCACTCAATCGGTAACGAACGGTACACATCGGTTCAACCCGTTTCTCCTTATTTCGCACGTACTAGGGTTTTAACTTATAACTCACTCACTTATTATCATCACTTCTAATCACACACTTTTTCTTATATAAACCTCACTCTTAACCACCAAATTTAGTACACACACTTCAACAAGTGGTCACACGGCCAAAATACGCAAAAACCCTAATTTACCCGAACTAGGAACCTAAAAGGTAAAATCCTTGATTCTATGGTTGATTGTAGCTACTGAGGGAGTAAATGAGTAGTAAAGCTATTCTAAAGGAATAAATGCCAAATAAAAAGGAATTTTAAGAAAAATAAAAGGGATTTCACAACTCTCTAGATTAAAATTAGGGTTTCGATTAAAATGTGAGAGATTTAACAAAAACCGGTTAGTCACAAGTAAAACTAGGATTTTGAGTACAAGTAGGGTTTCTAGGCTTTAAAATAAAATAATGTTTTAAAACAAAAATAAAATAAAGAAACCGTAATATTCTCGTTGAGACTAAATAAAAATATTATCCTAAAAGTTGGGGTATCACAATCTCCCCTCCTTAAAAGAATTTCGTCCTCGAAATTACAGCCTTTAGGTCAAAGCTTTCTAATCTATTCACGAGCTAAGGGTTGGAATACTCTAATACCTCATTAATGAGTTCATCATTAATAATAAAATTCACCCCTAAAGTTTTTCACTCTATGTATTCCAATCCAAGAACCAACCGTGTAGTCCTTATCTCCAAGTCTCAATGGTCTCCACGTATTCTTAATGAACGTTGAATGTCTCATAGATCGAATTCCATAAATTCTTAACAACATACTAATTCCGTTGTACTCGGCCTTAATGGTAGTAATCTTCTAAAACGAGTAGAAAGAAACCTCAATAGGGCAATTAAAACCTCTGTGATACGATAGAAGATAGGGAAGGTACCTTCGGTGTCTGCCAAGGGTTGTATGTTCACCTCCTGATGTCCCATTGTATAAGCCCTTGCCGGCATTTTCGATCGATTTCCCGTTGCTTTGGTTGGCTTAGAAATGTTCCCTTCTACCCTTGGCAAATTTCCTTCTTTTGGCAGATGAGGGCACTGAGCAATCAGGTGCTCAGTACTACCACATCGATAGCATTTTCGAACTTGCCCTTTCTTCCAACAATTATTTTCCATGTGGTTAGCAGCCCCACAAAATCCACATGTCATTCTAGGTCCTGATGTCGGACCTCCACGTGAGGTATCTCTTTGGGTCTCTCTCCCAGCCTGCCCCTTCTCAAAATTTCCTTGATTCATGATCCCGGTGGATCGTGGACCACCTACTCCTCGGCCAATCTTAGATGGTGGCTCGCTCCTTGAGCTCTGTCCATCAATATAACTGCTTGTATCCGGTTGTCTTCTTTTCTTGTCATGAAAAGCCTTTACTTGGCTCTTAGTGCTTTCAATTCGTTGTGCCTTTTCAATAGCTTGACTATATGTCTCCAATTGAGCAGCTGCCAGTGCCTCTTGAATCTCCACGGTCAAACCCTGGACAAACCGACGAATTCTCTTTCGGTCTGTCAACACTAACTCTGGAGCAAAACGAGAGAGTTTGGTAAACTGCGTCTCGTACTCCGCCACACTCATAGTCCCTTGCCGTAGTCGTATGAACTCATCCTCTCGCCTTTCTTGAACAAGTGGCGGTAAGTACTTCTCATTAAACTCACGAGTAAAATTAACCCATGTCCATGGGGTCTGGTCTCTATCCCATTTGGCTCGAATCACATTCCACCAGGCATGAGCTGCTCCCTCAAATTGAAAAACAGCAAAAGCTATCTGCCGTTCCTCCGGGTATCCTAACGCAGCGAAAATATCTAACATTCGATCCAACCAACTCTCCGCTATATCAGGGTTAGGTCCACCCAAAAATTTTGGCGGTAGAAACTTCTGGAACCGTTCTAAGGCACGGTCCTCTCCCTCATGATTTCCGGGATGCTGTACCTGGCCTTGACCCTGTTGGTTGACCATTTGTTCTAACAAATCAGCCATTCGCTGTATGGCTGTAGCTACTTGGGTCTCAGCTTGTCTATTTGCATTACCATTTGTTACCCCTTCGGTTCCTTGTACTCGTCCTCTACCCCCACCTCGACCACGGGTCTCCATTGGATTGTTTTATAACTTCTATAATTGGAACAAAATATGGTACGAGTTCAAAGCATTGAAAATTATTAAATGCACGAAATAGCCAAGATACCAAAATATCATACACGAAACTATATACATATATATACAATTCACGCCAAAAGTATACATATATCAGTCCACATAACAGCTAATATCCAACCAGTTGGTTCATGAGCACACAGGCTCCAAAAAGTCAACAAAACAAGTTAGAGTAATGGCCCTAGCGGAAATCCCCTACAGAGCCCATAGAATCTATCGCATCCATCGGCTCCACTCCGGCAGCCCTAGGTGGCGCCTCGGCAGCCACATCCAAGAGAACCTCACAGTCTCGCATAATACCACGGGCTCTCTCTCTCATCTGCCCCTTCAAAGCGAAGAGGTGGCGGTGGGTCTCCTCAAGCTGACGGCCAAGCGTATGCGTCCGCTCCTCCTCAGCTCGTAGCCCCGCCTCAAGGTCACGCAGGCACATGGCCCGTCCATTGCTCACCTCTCTGGCCTCCTCTAACTGTGCCCTCAGAGTGTCAACTGCCTTACCTAGGCGACGACGCTCGTCATCTATAGCCATAACTACCTCGTCAGGGTATCCATACATATGTCGACACTCACACTATCGATTCATCTGACCGAAAGGAGAATATAGCCTATAGGGTTCCCCGACCCTCCTCTGATATCTAAGAACTCGTCGGCGTACCATCCGATTCATCTGCCCACCTACACTCGTAGCTCGTGCTCCGGCACCGCTAGGTCCACTGATATCACTAGGTCGATTGACCTATTGCCATTTGTGATGGTCGATTGACTAATAGTTGACTATAATCTTCTGTCACAGGCAGTGACGAACCAGACGGAGTCGGTGGACCCGTATAAAGTGCCTTGATTTGCGTGCTATCTAGTTTGAGTGAGTAATTGGGTTGTTTTATGTGATAAACTGTCAAAGTGCCTTGTATATATTACATGGGTACTTAGGCGAGGGTGTACTTTATCTCACTCGACCTAAACCCAACCTTGTTGTTGATTTAATATGTGAGAATACATGCCTTGTTTTAAATATCACCCTTTTGCTGTGTGCTGTTGGGGGTGATTACATGACTTGAGTTGAACCCCTTGTGCTGTGTGCTGTTGGGGTGAGTACTTTGTTGCGTACTTTATTGAGAGATATCATCTAATGAGAGATTGGATATCTCAGGGCTTGGTTCCAACCCGGTTCCAAGGGTAGACGAACTATTCGAGCCAGTCAGGGCTTGATCGAAGTTAGTTCCATGCTAACCTTGGACAACTGATATATCCAGCTTTATGCAATCAGTCAGTCCACGCTCATTAACTTTCTTCACAAATCAAGTTTTATTTCTCCTGAAGGTAAACAATACAATATGTGCAGGTCCTAGAAAGAGAAATAGGAGATATATACGGTACATTTAAATGAATTGCAGCAAGATTTCTTGGGAGAAAGGAACCAAACTTGCAGCTTCACTCCATTGGTTTCATAGGAGTTATTCAACTTTGTTGCTGCAAATTTTCTCACACGTAAGCCACCAATTTGCTACCAAAATTAGAGACAACATGCTATATAGCAGACTAAACAAGAAATACAACACTTATAGCATGAATTCCTTGGGGAAACTCCTCAAAAGGTCGAAATAAGAGGCTGTAAATTGAACTCATTTCCCCCTCGGTCAAATCTGGAAATTTTCAGCATATAAATCAACTTCTAATGAGAGTACTTTCCCACAAAATTTTCATTTCCGTGGCTGGAACTAATAGTTAATGGAAGGTGCAGACACAGAGTGTGGTACACCCTTGCCCGACCATACCAATCACATTTCATTCTATCACATTGGTCAAGTATTGAAAACAAGTGTCAAGTTCAATCAGGTATTTGGAAGCACTCACCAACAGATGTAGTGCCTTTACGATTCACGTTCAGGTATTACTCCGTGTTTGGAGTCCAAATCTGCGAGAAAACATTGCTTAAGAGCTTTGAAAATTAACTAAGATTCGAAACTTAAACGTTTCGTTTAACGAGAATCAAGTAATTGAAACTCATTTAGAGAATATTCGTAAAACTCTTGCTCGCTCTTCAAAATGTGAAACTTTGAAGCAAGTATACTTGGAAATACCATTTGAATCGAAGAAACGAGAAAAACGTATTTCTATTAGTCGTAAATTTCATTTTTTCCAAGGGTACAAGGTTCGGCCGAGTACTAACTTATATACCTCTATGAAAGAGAACTTGAATACCCTAAACGATTCAAGTAAGATTTGTTCCCGAATTCGTACTCAAGTCGCGAGTACCTCTACCTAACTCTCGAATGTAAATTTGGGCAGCACGCCCTTTGTGTTTACCTATTTTCCAGCCATTTATGGCTTCAATCAATTCAGCCCCAAAACACATACAATTTATCTCATCACAATAGCCATTCAATAGGCTCAAAATCATCCACGTACAACACAAGTATAATAATCCAATCGGAAATCCAGTTTTGAAGGCAAAAGACTAAACAGTAGATAAAATAAGTAAAACGACTGAACGACTCATGCAAAGGCGTGAGATGATACGAAACGACTCGAAGCGAAAACGGAAACGGAAACGAAATGGAAACGAAAAACACCTAGTGCGAGGTGCACTATGTGCGCGATCAGATTTGACACTTCCTATGGTTTTAATCATAACTCAATTTATGATTATCGGATTGGAGTGTACGAGGTGGCGTTTCGAAGCTAAGACAACGAACTACAACTTTCAAGAAGATATCAAAGGCTAAATCCAATGTTTTCAGGGTCAAATTCGGCTGAGACAGTAGCTGAAGTGAACTGCCTCAAGAAGTTAATGGTTATGCTGGACAGTTTTGCCGGTTAAGAACTTTTTAACCGTTTCATGTGCAAAACTTGGTCAAACGACCTAAGAATTTACAAGTGGATAGACAAGACTGTGTTTGACAACTTTCATGAAGACACGTTTAGCTAACTCAACTCGGAAATGCCCCAGATTTAGCAAGAACAGTCCAGCAAATGATCTATCGCAGGCTGAAGAACAGGACATAACTCAACATTCAGAAATCCGATTCAAGCGATTCAAAATGCATTGGAAAGATAAGGGATATAGCTACAACTTTTGTGAAGACCATTTCTGCCCAGAGTTACTCCTTCCAGGTCAAAAACACGAAAAGAAAGTCCTGGATTTTCCAGTTCGAAGCTCACTGTGAAATTCAACTAGCAGTCCTGATTCATTCAATCATATCTCAGCACACACAACTCCGATTCAGGTGATTCCAAAGCCATTTGAAAACTAAGATACAAGGCTACAATTCTTAAGAAGACATTGACAACCAATTCAGTAATATTCCCGGTCAAACTAACCAATTACAGAGGCTGATTATCGCTTCTGACAGAAACAGGGCAGCAGGGGTAAATTAGTCATTTCACAAGCTATCCTGCTCCGATTGAGCTGCAAATTTACAGGTAGATAGTTAACTCAATTCTATACAACTTTTATGTTTGGAGCAAGAACTGATTGGGCCTAAAAAATGGACAAATTCGCTGCTCAAATGACTCTTAAAACCTCTCTTAGACATGTGCAGCCACGGAAATGGACGGGCTTTGATCACATTTCATTTCACCCTCATTTGGTCACATTTCATTTGGTCAAAGTTCCATGGATTGCCAACAAGTGTCAACTCAAGATGGCTTCTTATTTTTTTTCTTTTCTCCCTTTTCTTTAGTCCAAAATTTCGGCTGCTTTAGGAGATATGTTAGGGCTGATTTTGCTCAATTAATAACAAGGAGATTAAGGTAATAAAGTAGTGTTCAAGTGGTGCACTCAATCGGTAACGAACGGTACACATCGGTTCAACCCGTTTCTCCTTATTTCGCACGTACTCGGGTTTTAACTTATAATTCACTCACTTATTATCATCACTTCTAATCACACACTTTTTCTTATATAAACCTCACTCTTAACCACCAAATTTAGTACACACACTTCAAGAAGTGGTCACACGGCCAAAATACGCAAAAACCCTAATTTACCCGAACTAGGAACCTACAAGGTAAAATCCTTGATTCTATGGTTGATTGTAGCTACTGAGGGAGTAAATGAGTAGTAAAGCTATTCTAAAGGAATAAATGCCAAATAAAAAGGAATTTTAAGAAAAATAAAAGGGATTTCACAACTCTCTAGATTAAAATTAGGGTTTCGATTAAAATGTGAGAGATTTAACAAAAACCGGTTAGTCACAAGTAAAACTAGGATTTTGAGTACAAGTAGGGTTTCTAGGCTTTAAAATAAAACAATGGCTTAAAACAAAAATAAAATAAAGAAACCGTAATATTCTCGTTGAGACTAAATAAAAATATTATCCTATCGATCGAAAATGCCGGCAAGGGCTTATACAATGGGACATCAGGAGGTGAACATACAACCCTTGGCAGACACCGAAGGTACCTTCCCTATCTTCTATCGTATCACAGAGGTTTTAATAGCCCTATTGAGGTTTCTTTCTACTCGTTTTGGAAGATTACTACCATTAAGGCCGAGTACAACGGAATTAGTATGTTGTTAAGAATTTATGGAATTCGATCTATGAGACATTCAACGTTCATTAAGAATACGTGGAGACCATTGAGACTTGGAGATAAGGACTACACGGTTGGTTCTTGGATTGGAATACATAGAGTGAAAAACTTTAGGGGTGAATTTTATTATTAATGATGAACTCATTAATGAGGTATTAGAGTATTCCAACCCTTAGCTCGTGAAATGGACTGTGACGGCCCCACCTTCCCCTAGGGCGTACTCCAGGGTTCGGCGGGTCGCCTGTCCAACTCTCACCAGGACTCACTCACTAGGGCTCGATTAAACTAACGTACTTTCATAGAAAATAAATACCACAACCAGTTCAAACTTAATATATACATTGATGCTCAAATCCAGATACAAAACTTCTACACACCAAAATACTTCAAAGTGTTTACAATTCGAGTACAATCAACTCTAGTCGGGTACTAGCGCGAGTACAACTTCAAAACTTCAAAACAACTAGACTACGCTAGTCTTTACAAATCTCGCGCCTCGTTCGTATCCCCTGTAAGGAAAACAAATGGCGTGGAATGAGCTTAAAGCCCAGTAAGGTTCCAAATAGCAAGTTGACCATTATTTAAAAGTGCAAGTATCACGTAACAAAATAGCGAGTATAACAAGTGTATAAAAGTAGCATTAACACTTTAGGTAGCAAATCTCAAAATGAACGAGTGTAAAAGTCTTTGCTTTTAAAACGAAATAATAACACGATAAGTACTATTCATTCCAAAGTATAAGGATACGGATGGCTCTCAGGAGCCAAATTCCCATTGCATCACCAGAACTTGATCAAGTAATAGTTGACACTCCGTCAACTTTCAAATGAGGAAACTAGTCCAGTAGAACACCACTTAACTCCAACCTCCGTCCACCGATCAACCCCCTTACCGGGTCCGAACTCCACACTAAACACTGGTGGTAATACTCGAGTATACCGATTAGTCGAGAAGATAACACTCCACTCGACAACACTAGATACCCATGGTTCGTTATCTAATCGACCAGGCCCTTGTCGCCTCGACTCGATTAACTAGCCAGTGGGATTTGGGTTCCCAAGAAGTCGATGAGATAACATCTCCAATCGATTGAACCAAGATAAAAGTACGGAGACGGGAATGAGAGGTACCTCCCACTCGGATCGAGTGTGGTACATACTGCCGTTCCGCACTTACAAGTCAAGCACAAGTATATCAAGTCGATTACAACAATAAACAAATTTCATTCGACCATACCGTGAAATGGAAGACGACCCCAAACTGGTGAATTCACAAAACTGTTTACGAATTGAAGCTTGTGGCAGTCAGGGTATTTCGGTCATTTCACACCCTACCGTGCTCCGATCAAGCTAAACGTTTACAGGCAGCTAAATAACATCATTTCCTACAACTTTCATGTTTTGAGCTAAGCCTAATTCGGCCTCCATCATACACGAATAGAATTGGTCAGAACAGCGCAGATTCATCACTATCAATGCTGGGAATTTGAAGCTAAAGCTGGAAATTTCTTTAGGTAAGTCAAACTAGCATATAATTCCTCAATATTACACATGGCTAAGCTATCAAACCATGGCTAATCACTAAGTATCATATAAGAGCAGAGAATTCATCATAAAACTGAAATTTACCATAATACTACTTCAACCCATGAAATTTCCTCACAAAGCTACCAAAACTACAACTTTAAGCTACTAGCTTACACATATATGAAGTGGAGGAAAGTTTCTTACCAAAGTACCTTGTAACCTCAATAAAGATGGTAGCTTAGAGCTTTCCTCTCCAAAATCACTCCACCAAAGCCTTTAAATATCCTTAGTGAGCAAGTTTTATGGAGTAGTTTGCACAAACTTTGATTGGAACTCAAGATTCAAGCACAAGTTGAAGTTGGAGTTGAAGGTTTCTCTCTTGTGTTTCCCTCCCCTAAAATTTCGGCCAAGCTCAAGAAAAATGGAAGAAAATGTGAGTTCTATGACTTATTTCCCAACTGCCCAAGTCCTCTAACCTAGGCGCTCTGATACCACCTGTGACGACCCCACCGTACCCAGAGGCGTACCAAAGGGCTTAGCGGATCGCCTGCCTAACTCGCGCCAGGACTCGATACTCTAAAACGAGAAATAGAGTTCACGCTACAAGAAAGTTCTATATACACTATTACACCTTCGAAAGTTGTATCACTATTACATCAAGCCATACAAACCATTAGTACCAAAAAGTAAACCCTGGAAAAGTTGCTAACTATAACCACCACAACAAATATATATACATCTTACTGGAACCTTATAACACGTACTAGGGCAAAACTCATTATTCTATAAACCAAAAGTCTATACACTTTCCCGAGCTTTCCCCGCGTCGGCCCCTGCTAAGGAAAACAAATGGAATGGGGTAAGCTATATGCTTAGTGAATAATCAGGGGTAAAAACGTAAAATCACATCCAAATAAACATGTAAACCAAGATATTTCACATCAATAGACAGAAATGTAACATCACAATAGTAGGATACGGATGGCTTCAAAGCCAATTCAATTCCCCGAGTTTGTTCACCTGTTGACACTCCGTCAACCAACAACTCATAGTCCGTAGACTCCACTTACTTCCCCGTTCACCTTAACAACCCCCGCTGGCCAGTCAACAGCACACAGCAGCTCGAGCAAAACAAAATCACTTAGCTTTAACAAAGCTTTAACAAAGAACGAAATCCCAAGGTTAGCATGGAACTAACTTCGACCAAGCCCTGACTGGCTCGAATAGTTCGTCTACCCTTGGAACCGGGCTGGAACCAAGCCCTGAGATATCCAATCTCTCATTAGATGATATCTCTCAATAAAGTACGCAACAAAGTACTCACCCCAACAGCACACAGCACAAGGGGTTCAACTCAAGTCATGTAATCACCCCCAACAGCACACAACAAAAGGGTGATATTTAAAACAAGGCATGTATTCTCACATATTAAATCAACAACAAGGTTGGGTTTAGGTCGAGTGAGATAAAGTACACTCTCGCCTAAGTACCCATGTAATATATACAAGGCACTTTGACAGTTTATCACATAAAACAACCCAATTACTCACTCAAACTAGATAGCACGCAAATCAAGGCACTTTATACGGGTCCACCGACTCCGTCTGGTTCGTCACTACCTGTGACAGAAGATTATAGTCAACTATTAGTCAATCGACCATCACAAATGGCAATAAGGACTAAAACGGCCAAAACGGCAAAAACGGCCAAGAAATGCATGTGCGCGTGCGCGGAAATGAAAATGGTATGAAAGCGGGTTGCAAGGTTTCGACCATAACCCGAGCTGTGGTTATCGGATCAAAGTGTACTAGGTAGCGTCTCGAAGCTAAGACAAAGGGTTACAACTTTTATGAAGACAACGCAACCCAGTTTTCAGTGGATCTAGGTCAAATTTGCAAATCACAGATCCAAAAATTAATGATCAGTCTGGTTGTCAGCACTGACTTTAACCGGTAATAACTCAAGCTACACAATTCCGTTTGAGGTGTTTTCAGAGGTATTGGAAAGCTAAAGCATAGGGCTACAAGTTTTATGTTTTGGCCAAAAGCTTATTGGATACGAATCAGGGTGAAAAAACGAAGCCAAACTGGTGAATTCACAAAACTGTTTACGAATTGAAGCTTGTGGCAGTCAGGGTATTTCGGTCATTTCACACCCTACCGTGCTCCGATCAAGCTAAAAGTTTACAGGAAGCTAAATAACATCATTTCCTACAACTTTCATGTTTTGAGCTAAGCCTAATTCGGCCTCCATCATACACGAATAGAATTGGTCAGAACAGCGCAGATTCATCACTATCAATGCTGGGAATTTGAAGCTAAAGCTGGAAATTTCTTTAGGTAAGTCAAACTAGCATATAATTCCTCAATATTACACATGGCTAAGCTATCAAACCATGGCTAATCACTAAGTATCATATAAGAGCAGAGAATTCATCATAAAACTGAAATTTACCATAATACTACTTCAACCCATGAAATTTCCTCACAAAGCTACCAAAACTACAACTTTAAGCTACTAGCTTACACATATATGAAGTGGAGGAAAGTTTCTTACCAAAGTACCTTGTAACCTCAATAAAGATGGTAGCTTAGAGCTTTCCTCTCCAAAATCACTCCACCAAAGCCTTTAAATATCCTTAGTGAGCAAGTTTTGTGGAGTAGTTTGCACAAACTTTGATTGGAACTCAAGATTCAAGCACAAGTTGAAGTTGGAGTTGAAGGTTTCTCTCTTGTATTTCCCTCCCCTAAAATTTCGGCCAAGCTCAAGAAAAATGGAAGAAAATGGAGCCAAGAAGAAGATAAAAAGGAAAGAAAATCATTTGGTCAAAGTTCCATGGATTGCCAACAAGTGTCAACTCAAGATGGCTTCTTATTTTTTTTCTTTTCTCCCTTTTCTTTAGTCCAAAATTTCGGCTGCTTTAGGAGATATGTTAGGGCTGATTTTGCTCAATTAATAACAAGGAGATTAAGGTAATAAAGTAGTGTTCAAGTGGTGCACTCAATCGGTAACGAACGGTACACATCGGTTCAACCCGTTTCTCCTTATTTCGCACGTACTAGGGTTTTAACTTATAATTCACTCACTTATTATCATCACTTCTAATCACACACTTTTTCTTATATAAACCTCACTCTTAACCCCAAATTTAGTACACACACTTCAACAAGTGGTCACACGGCCAAAATACGCAAAAACCCTAATTTACCCGAACTAGGAACCTAAAAGGTAAAATCCTTGATTCTATGGTTGATTGTAGCTACTGAGGGAGTAAATGAGTAGTAAAGCTATTCTAAAGGAATAAATGCCAAATAAAAAGGAATTTTAAGAAAAATAAAAGGGATTTCACAACTCTCTAGATTAAAATTAGGGTTTCGATTAAAATGTGAGAGATTTAACAAAAACCGGTTAGTCACAAGTAAAACTAGGATTTTGATTACAAGTAGGGTTTCTAGGCTTTAAAATAAAACAATGTCTTAAAACAAAAATAAAATAAAGAAACCGTAATATTCTCGTTGAGACTAAATAAAAATATTATCCTAAAAGTTGGGGTATCACAAAGTCTACATGTCATGTTTCGCACATAGGGATAAGAAATATACGTATAGAGGAGATATCATGCAAAAATGGTAAATATCCTAAAAAAGTAGAAAATATGCATGAAATGTAATGCTTGTCATGCAAACATGTAAATCTAACGTGAGAACGGCCTAAAGGGTTTAGCATTGGACTAGTCTATTTCTACAAGTTCTCACTAGCGTTGGACTAGTGAGAAATCGGGGAAAAAAGACCACAACTAGCGTTGGACTAGTGTGGTGGCGTCATGCATTTATTATTACTAAATAAATCATATAAAATATAATTAAAACAAGTAAACACATAAAACACATAGAGCACATAACACATAGGCATAATTTCTAGATGCAAAACCCTAATAAAAGCAGGTAAACATATAAGCACACAAGCAAATAGAGACTAACTATTACATTGGGGCCCTAACTACAATCTAAGGGGGGAAAGAATAAAATAATAACCTAACTATTACATTTATCTAACTAATTCCACTTTTAATAAGAATTAAAACCTATCTATTACATAATCTATCTAAATACATGTCTTGGACCCCTATCTATTACAATTTGGCATTTAAATACCTCTCAAATAATCAAAAAAATTAAGTTAAAAATATAAAACTTAAAACAAATAAAACAAATAACTAAAAAGAAAAATCACTCAAAAACATGCAATTACGCACATAAAACACATAAAAGCACATAAGAAGATTTAAAATAACACAAGAATATACCTCCCTTGAAGTAGTAACTAATGGGGGATTGGATTTGCGCTATTTAACTCCAAAATTAACAAAAATCATCAAGGCACCAATTTAATTAATAAATAAACCATAAGGAAATGGAAATAAATATGAAATCTATCAATTTAGGCATTCAAATGGAATATAATTAATAATTTAAAAATAAAAGCAACTTCTATTTGAGACAACAAACAAACAAGGACTTAATTGCAAACAATTGAGAAAATTTTTAGGGTCAAATTATTATTATTACAAAATTTTAGGGGTCAAAATTAAAGAAAAATAAAATTAAGGGCTCAAAATAAAGCCTACCAAACCCAATGCTAAAATCCACAAAAATAACCCACAAACCCACTTGTTAAACTCAACAGAAATATTACCTAAATCTTTAACTTTTTTTGCTAAAACCCAATCAAAATAATAAATCTATCAAAATTATTAAATCTTTGATTTCATCCTAATACTCATAAATAATCTGTCCAAAAATCATATTAAAGCATGCCAAGAAAAAGTTAAAATTTTAAGGGACAAGAATTAATTGATTTTTCCAATTTTCTTTGGGCCATATCAGAATTATTTAAAAAGCTAGGGGTTAAAGTGAAATTTTTAGAAATATTTCATGCAGAGCTTCGAAGAAGCCTTATTTTTCAGGAAAACTCTCTGCAACTAGGTTCTCAAATGCAATCTCCTTTTTATTCAAACGCCACTAATGTCTCAACTAACAACAATTTGGACCAAAGCAACAAAATCACCAAATCCTCTTTTCACTTTTCAACATAAAACTTTTAAACGCAAAGATTCATACAAAAGCATGCATCTGGTTCAAAGGAGCTTTCTGCTGCAACTTCCTGGGTTTCGTTAGCTTTTCTTATTCAAGCACAGAAAATCAGCCGCAAATCTAGACAAAACCCATGGATTCATCAACTAACATAGGAACTTCAACCCAACAACGTAACAATCACGAAATTAATGGCTCAAGACCCCCTCTTCCTTTCCTTCTCGGGTTTGCAAGCAGAAAAAGAAACAGACAGCTTTCATTTATATATTCCTTTGCAAAAGCATGAAAACGTGACTCAGATAATGAACTATAAAACGTGTAGAGGTAAATAAAAACAACACTGATGGCATTTACATCAACTTTCCAGCATTTTCATCTCTTAATAAGATGCATCAGACCCAATAACAAGCATAAGGGAAGTGCAAAAAAAAACTCATGAAGAAGTAATCTGACAAGGTCCCTATTTAATGGGTTTAACTCTTTTGCATGTGGATTGCAGCAAACAAAGGAAGGATTAAGAGTTACCTTTGATGTATGAAGATGCAAAATACACGCATGAAATCCAAGGAAAGTGAGATTCGAAGCTAGAATCTGGAAGTCAAACCCTTGTTGTAGAAATTTTAGCATTGACGAGATCAGTACTTTGGGCCGCAATTTGAGAAGGTTGGAGACATTTTTGCTGAACGATTTCTGAATAAAGGTTGTTCATGGGTATCCAGATATGGTACAGAAAAAAAGAACTCGCTCAAAAAACTATAAATCAAGTCGGAAATTGATCGGGAAGGAAGCTGGTTGACCAGCCTGATTGAAGTTTTCCCAGCCAGAACAATTTTCTGTCTTCCTGATTTTCTCTCACGTTTCTACCTCTCTTTTCCTGTTTTTTTCTCTCTAATCCTCCCCAGATTCTCCCCAGGTTCTCCCTTTTCTGGTTTCTTCTTTTTCCTTTTTCTTCTCCTCTCTTGCTTGTTCCCGAAACCCTCTCTCTCTCTTTTCCTTTTTTTCTTTCCGTCAGTTTCTCTCTCGTTTTCTTTCTTTCTGCATTCTCTCTCTCCCTTTCTTGCTCTCCCAGATCCTCTCTCCCTCCTCCTCTCTTTCTCTTTTCCCTTTTTCCTTCCTTTCTTCCCCTGCCCGAAGCTCTCCTCTTTTCTCCTCTCGTTCTTCCTTTTTTTTCTCTTGTTCTCTTGCCCGAAGCCCTTTCTCTGGTTTCTTCCTTTTTCCAGATTTTTCCAAAATCCCTACCTGTCCTTGCCACCTAAACTTTGGCATGTATTGTACAAAAAGACAAAAACACATGGCTAAAGCTCACTTAATCCACTTAGCTATCTTGCATGCATTCCACCTATTTTTGTTTTTTCTTTTTATTTTCCAAGGCAAAGATTTAGAGTAAACAAAAATGTTATATTCCTTTTTGAGATTTACCTTGCAAATTTTCATTTTATTTTGAAGAAATTGAGTTTAAAAGATTAAAAATAAATTTTTGTGAGAATTTTCTTTTTTTCGTAAATTTAATGCAAAAAATGTTAAAAAAGATGAATCTAATTCAATAAGAATAGCTAACTATCATTTTGCGAACTTCGGTTAAATAAAATTAAATTAAAATTTTGGTGTCTACACCCAAGAAAAAATCCAGCATCTAAACAGTCTAAAGAACAAGATTTTAACCATGAAGATCAAAATCAACATACACATGAAGATCAAGGTTTTAACCAAGTCTCTTGAGCAAAAGTATGTCAAAATCACCACAAAATGGAAACTCAAGCTCTCTCTCACTCAATCAGCTAACCAAGCAAAATGTTTAACAACTTGTCCTCAAGTTCATCTAGCTAAACATGACAAATAAACACTAGGTCATGGTTAACATATCATGAGGTGTAGGGTGCATATTTTAGACAAAGAAATCCATCAAAATTTGACATATATAAAACTTGAAACTAAGTTAAATAAATTATGCACCAAAGTTGGAAATTTGTAATACAATTTGAAAGTAACATGAAACCTTGTGTTTCTAGGACATCATACATCATACATACACCTTGTGAGAACCCGAGAAAATTATGTGTATGCCCTGAATTTATTTCATTTTATTTATTTTGATATTAGAAATATTATATATAACGAATAAACGGTTAAATTGAATCCCTATAAAATTGAGAATTTAGAAAATATCCTAGAATAGCGTAGAAGTATTTTATGAATTAAATACATATATGGCATACATATTGTAATTTATGTCATTTGCAAATATTACAAGACACGTAATATATACTATATAGCTCAATAAGTACATGTCTAATAAGTTTTTTCTTAAAGCTAAATGTGTGAGAATCTCTTAGATGAACGAAAGAAAATTTTCATGTGTTATTTAAAAATTTAGTGCATGTCCCACGTTAGTTTCTTTTTGTTATTGAATGATTTATAGGTCTAAATTGTTCCTTTAATAAATAAGTGAGTCGATATATATTTTAGGAGGATTATATCATTTACACCATAAAACGTTAGTATTAGAATATGTTGTGGTATTAGAAAAAAAAGAAGGAAAAAAAAAGAGAAAGAAAAGAAAACGTGGAAGATACTTGCCTTCACACCTATTCAAGCATTACTAATATCTAGTGGAGGAACTAATGGAAGAATGAAAGATAATGCCTTCATTCCTAGTTGACCGACAGGAAACAAGAAAGGAAAACAAACTGCGTTCCATTCACTTCCCTTGCTGCCTAAAACCGAGAAACAAGAAGAAGCAAAAATAGAGAACCTCTCTTACATTTTTCGAACATGAACACCGGCCAAGAGACAAGAGAAACTCCAGCTTGCTCATTGCATGACTAGCCACAAATTTTGACCAATATATTTGACCAAGTCAAAACAGCTTCCATTCTTTCTTGTTTCTATTGAGCTTGACCGATAGCCATTTTGCCCTTTCTTCACTTCATGTTGGGGCCGAGAGAGAGAAGAGTTGAGAGACCTGTCTTTTTCATTTGTCCAGCAAAGAAAGTAGAGAGCTTTGAGAGAAACTAGTGTGTTTTGTCTTCATTTCCAACCGAGGGAAAGATATATTGCTCAACAAAATATCTTGCTCCTTGCCTCCATTTTTGACCATTCCAAGTAGCATGCAAATGTTGACTAAATTTATTCCCTCTTGTTTCTTTTCTTCAGTTCAACCGAGTGAGAGAAAGAAAACAAAAACAAGACTGGTCCTCTGTTTTTTTTTTACACCAACCAAGAGAGAAAAGCTGAGGGAAATGAGAGGGAGAGCTCCTTTCACCTCCTTCTTGCAGCCGAGAGAGAAGAGCTGAGAGAAACCCAAAGAAACTCCAACCAGTCCTCTCTTCTTCTCTTCAATCTTGACCATCAATCAAGAAACAGGAAAATTATAACTAATCCTAGCCAAGAATTGGGGAAAAGGCAGAAATTTCCAGCTCAAAAACCGTGGGGAAAGAAGTTGAAGCTGTAAGTTTCATTGCAGCTTCCATTCTTGCAAGATCAAAGGTAAACTTGCTAGCCAAACTTTCCATTTTTCTCAAGCCACGCATATTAGTTCCAGCCACGGAAATGGAAATTTTGTGGGAAAGTACTCTCATTAGAAGTTGATTTATATGCTGAAAATTTCCAGATTTGACCGAGGGGGAAATGAGTTCAATTTACAGCCTCTTATTTCGACCTTTTGAGGAGTTTCCCCAAGGAATTCATGCTATAAGTGTTGTATTTCTTGTTTAGTATGCTATATAGCATGTTGTCTCTAATTTTGGTAGCAAATTGGTGGCTTACGTGTGAGAAAATTTGCAGCAACAAAGTTGAATAACTCCTATGAAACCAATGGAGTGAAGCTGCAAGTTTGGTTCCTTTCTCCCAAGAAATCTTGCTGCAATTTATTTAAATGTACCGTATATATCTCCTATTTCTCTTTCTAGGACCTGCACATATTGTATTGTTTACCTTCAGGAGAAATAAAACTTGATTTGTGAAGAAAGTTAATGAGCGTGGACTGACTGATTGCATAAAGCTGGATATATCAGTTGTACTTTGAATTTGGAGTGAAGTTTTGCTAAGATTTCATGTTTTGTATCATGACAACTGTGTATATAGAAGTTGGTATGTTTATATGCTTGAATCATAGTTGTATGTTCATTGATTTGGCTGAAAAAATTGTCTAAGAAAGCTTGAACTTCGGGTGACAGTCACCTCTAGGCAGTTTTAGTAAAATGATCATAACTTAGTGTGGAAAAATTGAAATTGAGTGACGTCAATTGCGTTTGAAACTAGATTCATAGGGATATAAACTGTGAACATTTCAGACCCTGGTTCTGTCTCTGTGATTTATAGTGATTTTGCAAAGTTTGATAAATTTCGAGACTGTTCTGCCTTAGTTTTGTAGTTGCTGTATTGTATAGTTCAAATCTAACTAGTTTGTGGTCCGAATCGTGTAAAGTGACCTTCTAGAGATACGTAGCTCTTCAAGTCTACTTTATTGTGTCAAAATTTGGTGATTTTTGGACTGACACAATCCCTGTTTTGATTTTTCCAAAGTTGGTTGCTGGGGGTGAAAACGTTCTGTTCAGAGAGGTTTTAAGAGTCATTTGAGCAGCGAATTTGTCCATTTTTTAGGCCCAATCAGTTCTTGCTCCAAACATAAAAGTTGTATAGAATTGAGTTAACTATCTACCTGTAACATTTCAGCTCAATCGGAGCAGGATAGCTTGTGAAATGACTAATTTACCCCTGCTGCCCTGTTTCTGTCAGAAGCGATAATCAGCCTCTGTAATTGGTTAGTTTGACCGGTAATATTACTGAATTGGTTGTCAATGTCTTCTTAAGAATTGTATCCTTGTATCTTAGTTTTCAAATGGCTTTGGAATCACCCGAATCGGAGTTGTGTGTGCTGAGATATGATTGAATGAATCAGGACTGCTAGTTGAATTTCACAGTGAGCTTCGAACTGGAAAATCTAGGACTTTCTTTTCGTGTTTTTGACCTGGAAGGAGAAACTCTGGGCAGAAATGGTCTTCACAAAAGTTGTAGCTCTATCTCTTATCTTTCCAATGCATTTTGAATCGCTTGAATCGGATTTCTGAATGTTGAGTTATGTCCTGTTCTTCAGCCTGCGATAGATCATTTGCTGGACTGTTCTTGCTAAATCTGGGGCATTTCCGAGTTGAGTTAGCTAAAAGTGTCTTCATGAAAGTTGTCAAGCACAGTCTTTTCTATCCACTTGTAAATTCTTAGGTCGTTTGACCAAGTTTTGCACATGAAACGGTTAAAAAGTTCTTAACCGGCAAAACTGTCCAGCATAACCATTAACTTCTTGAGGCAGTTCACTTCAGCTACTTTCTCAGCCGAATTTGACCCTGAAAACATTGGATTTAGCCTTTGATATCTTCTTGAAAGTTGTAGTTCGTTGTCTTAGCTTCGAAACGCCACCTCGTACACTCCAATCCGATAATCATAAATTGAGTTATGATTAAAACCATAGGAAGTGTCAAATCTGATCGCGCACATAGTGCACCTCGCACTAGGTGTTTTCCGTTTCCATTTCGTTTCCGTTTCCGTTTTCGCTTCGAGTCGTTTCGTATCATCTCATGCCTTTGCATGAGTCGTTTAGTCGTTTTACTTATTTTATCTACTGTTTAGTCTTTTGCCTTCAAAACTGGATTTCCGATTGGATTATTATACTTGTGTTGTACGTGGATGATTTTGAGCCTATTGAATGGCTATTGTGATGAGATAAATTGTATGTGTTTTGGGGCTGAATTGATTGAAGCCATAAATGGCTGGAAAATAGGTAAACACAAAGGGCGTGCTGCCGAAATTTACACTCGAGAGTTAGGTAGAGGTACTCGCGACTTGAGTACGAATTCGGGAACGAATCTTACTTGAATCGTTTAGGGTATTCAAGTTCTCTTTCATAGAGGTATATAAGTTAGTACTCGGCCGAACCTTGTACCCTTGGAAAAAATGAAATTTACGACTAATAGAAATACGTTTTTCTCGTTTCTTCGATTCAAATGGTATTTCCAAGTATACTTGCTTCAAAGTTTCACATTTTGAAGAGCGAGCAAGAGTTTTACGAATATTCTCTAAATGAGTTTCAATTACTTGATTCTCGTTAAACGAAACGTTTAAGTTTCGAATCTTAGTTAATTTTCAAAGCTCTTAAGCAATGTTTTCTCGCAGATTTGGACTCCAAACACGGAGTAATACCTGAACGTGAATCGTAAAGGCACTACATCTGTTGGTGAGTGCTTCCAAATACCTGATTGAACTTGACACTTGTTTTCAATACTTGACCAATCTGATCGAATGAAATGTGATTGGTATGGTCGGGCAAGGGTGTACTTTATCGCACTTGTTCTAATGTGATATGTATTTGTTTATTGTTGTAATCGACTTGATATACTTGTACTTGACTTGTAAGTGCGGAACGGCAGTATGTACCACACTCGATCCGAGTGGGAGGTACCTCTCATTCCCGTCTCCGTACTTTTATCTTGGTTCAATCGATTGGAGATGTTATCTCATCGACTTCTTGGGAACCCAAACCCCACTGGCTAGTTAATCGAGTCGAGCCGACAAGGGCCTGGTCGATTAGATAACGAACCATGGGTATCTAGTGTTGTCGAGTGGAGTGTTATCTCCTCGACTAATCGATATACTCGAGTATTACCACCAGTGTTTAGTGTGGAGTTCGGGCCCGGTAAGGGGGTTGATCGGTGGACGGAGGTTGGAGTTAAGTGGTGTTCTACTGGACTAGTTTCCTCATTTGAAAGTTGACGGAGTGTCAACTATTACTTGATCAAGTTCTGGTGATGCAATGGGAATTTGGCTCCTGAGAGCCATCCGTATCCTTATACTTTGGAATGAATAGTACTTATCGTGTTATTATTTCGTTTTAAAAGCAAAGACTTTTACACTCGTTCATTTTGAGATTTGCTACCTAAAGTGTTAATGCTACTTTTATACACTTGTTATACTCGCTATTTTGTTAAGTGATACTTGCACTTTTAAATAATGGTCAACTTGCTATTTGGAACCTTACTGGGCTTTTAGCTCATTCCACGCCATTTGTTTTCCTTACAGGGGATACGAACGAGGCGCAAGATTTGTAAAAAGACTAGCGTAGTCTAGTTGTTTTGAAGTTTTGAAGTTGTACTCGCGCTAGTACCCGACTAGAGTTGATTGTACTCGAATTGTAAACACTTTGAAGTATTTTGGTGCGTAGAAGTTTTGTATCTGGATTTGAGCATCAATGTATATATTAAGTTTGAACTGGTTGTGGTATTTATTTTCTATGAAAGTACGTTAGTTTCTCGAGCCCTAGTGAGTGAGTCCTGGCGAGAGTTGGACAGGCGACCCGCCGAACCCTGGAGTACGCCCTAGGGGAAGGTGGGGCCGTCACACACCTAACTCAAAGATAATGGAAGAAAACTTGGGTTTCCAGTCAAGTTCACCTTTTTACCTCCAAAACCTAGGATGACAAGCAAATCAAGAAGGATGCAAGGCTTTCTTCTTCCAAGAAATTCACCAAGAGCTTTCCTCCAAACTTGATTCAAGGTTTGATAGAGTAAATTAAGGTTTCCCTTTTGTTTTCTACAAATAGACAAGAAATTAAGGATTGAAATTTGGTGTTTTCTCTCCCTTTATCTCTCTATAAATTCGGCCAGCCAAGAAGAAAAAAAAAAAGAAGAAATGGTGATGAATGGAAACTTGGTGAAGATAAGAAGAAGGATTGGTCTTGGTCAAAGGTTTCTAGATGATTGACACTTGTTAAGCCAAGAAGAAATACCTATCCATTTGTCTCTCATACACTAAAATATCTAGCTCTCCTCCAATCATCTCTTAACACCTCTTGTCACATAATCTCTTGTAGACACCAAAATTTCAATTTTATTTTAGCTTTATTTTTATTATTTATTCTTGCTTTTATTTGATTTGATTTGATTTTAGTTGATTAAGTTTGCAAAATAATAGTTAGTGTTTGTTTTTATTTATTAAGTTCATCATTTTTCTTTTTAAAGCATTTTTGCATTAAATTTCTAAAAAAAAAAAGAATATTCTCACAAAAATTTGTTTTAATCTTTTTAAATTCAATTGCTTCAAAATAAAATGAAAATTTGTAAGGCAAGCTCATTTAGGAATTTAACATTTTTTTTTGGTTATCCTAAATTGGTTTTGAAAAGATAAACAAGATAAAAAAAAAACAAAAAAATGGGTGGAACACAAGCAAGAGGGTTAAGTGTATGAGGTAGGCAATAGACAAGTGTCTCTATTTTTTTGACACCACAACACTTAGGAACTAGGTGGCAATGACACTTGTTGATTTGGGAGAAATTTGGAGAAAAAAAGCTGAAAACAAAAAGAAAAAGCAAGAGGAAAAAGCTGGTGAGGAGCTTCGGAAGAGCAAGAAAGAAACAAGGGAAAAAGGAACCAGGGAGGAAGGGAAAGGAGAAGTTTTCGGGCAAGGCAAGGGAGGTGATTGAAAACAAGCTTGAGAGAAGATCAAAGAAAAAGAGAGAAAGAGGAGAGCTTCGAGTAGGGAAAAAAGAAAAAGAAAGAAACTGGAAAAAGGGAGGAGAAAAAGAGGGTTTTGGGGGTTGAGAAAGAAGGAAGAAAAGGCGGGCAGAGAAGGAAACAAGGGAGAGAGGGAGGTAACTAAGAACTAGAGAGAACCTGGGAAAGAAAGTAAGAAAAGGAGGGATCAGAAAATAGGAAAAGAGAGAAACAAGAAAGGGGTTTCGGCAGAGAGCAAGGGAAGCAAGAAAAAGGGGGAAGAGAAGGGAGAAAGGGAGGAAGGAAGAGAGAAAGAGAGAAAGAAAGGAGAAAGGGAGGAAACCTGGGGAAGATTAGAAAGGAAAACGAAAGGCAAAAAAGTGAGAGGAAATTAGCGAGGGAAGGAAAAAATTTTCTGCTGCAAAAGTTCATCACTAGGCTGGCGAACCAGCCCACTTTCCGGTCAAATTCCGACCTAACCTCCAACCCTTAGAGAGAGATTTCTTTTTTTGCACCATATATGGATACCCGCGAGCAACTTTTGTTAAGAAATTGCTCATCAAAAATCCCTCCATGACAACCAAATCGAAGCTCGAAGTTGCGGGTTCTCCACTGCTGAAAGTTTTGCGACAGAAGTTCTCGACTGCGTTTCTTGAATTAGTGTGACCTTTGGGGTGATTTCCACGTTCATTTACTCCACCAGGATTCTAAGGCAACTATAGTTTCTTCCCTTGTTGCTTTTGTGAGAACTCGGAAAATTAGGTTGTATTTTGTTTATTTCTTTGAATGTATTTTCTTTACTTTAAATTATTGTCTTAATTTTTTCGATATTTTTTATAAGTGAGTCAAGCTTTTAAAACATTTTCTTGGTATAAGTTCGTACCTGTTAAGTTTGAAGTGCATTATGGACGTGGGACCCGCTAGTGCGGTAACTACGATAAAATTTTGACGACTAGGTGAAGTTTTGCATAAACGGATATTATTTTTTAAGGTGTTAAGGGATAATTAGAGATTGGCAAGACAATTTAGTGATTGGAAGACAACAAGATGAGGATTAATATTGGCTAAACATTTGTCACCAAACTCTTGGATCTTTGACCTTGACCAAAGACTTTCTTACCTCTTGAATGAAAACAAATTTTGACCAAAAACTCTTCCATTTTCTTCCATCCATGGCCGAACCTCCTTGAGAGAAAAGAGAGAAAGAAAGCTTCCACTTCAACCTCCATTCCTTTCTTGAATCTTGAGATTTCACCATAATCTTGCAAATCACTCCATAGAAGTTGACACTTAGGGAGGATTAAGGGCTTTGGTGGAAAGATTTTGGAGAAGGAAGCACTTGGTTGCCATATCTTCATAGGGTTTCAAGGTAACTACATCAAGAAACCATCTTCTCTCTTATCACTTGCATATGAGTAGATTTAGAGCTTAATTTTGGTAGTTTACTTGGAAAATTTCATGGTTTAAGTTGTGGTTGGTGTTTGAGCTATACATGTGCTATATTTGGATGGTATTGTGCCCTTAAATAAGTGTATAGATGGCCTATGACTTGTGGTTGTGATTGAGGTTAAATTGAGATGAAATTTGGTGTCGAATTTGGATGGAAAAGTAAAGAAAACAAAGGGAAGTGCTGCTGAAAAGTTTCTGCAGGAACCCTTGGGCAGTTTTAGGAAATCTACTATATCTTGGTGTAGAAAATTCAGAATTGAGTTTTGTTTGTTGTTTTTGAAACTATATTCATAGTACTATCAACTGTGAAAATTTCATAATGTTTCTCAATTCCTATGAATATCTATGATTTTTCAAAGTTGACTGAATTTGCATACCTGTCTTTTGACTGGATGAAGCAGCAACTTTAGGTTGAAATTTGACTTACTTGTGGTCTGAATTGTACAAAGGTGTCTTCTAAAGATTATTAGTATTTGAAGTCTAGTTTTTAACATGCCATGTTTTATGAAATTTTGATAATTATAACTCTAGTTATGAGTTTTGTAAAGGAATGATGCATACTAGGGTTTTTGGTGTATTTTTGGTGCGTTTTGGTAGTGTGATCACTTGGTGAGGTGTGTGTACTAAATTTGGTGAATAAAAGCAAGTATTAAGTAATAGGAAGTGTGTGATTAGAAGTGCTAATAATAAGTTAGAGAATCATAAGTTAAAATGCAAGAATGAGAGAGTTAAGGAAAATAGGCTTGAACCGACGCGCACCGTTTGCTACTGATTGAGTGCACCACTTGACCACTATTTTCTTGTCCTAATCCCCTTGTTTTTATTTGAGCTAATCAGCCCTAAATATCCCCTCAAAGCAGCCGAAATTCTTGACTAAGGAAAGAGGAGGAAAGAGAAAAAAAATAAGAAAACCATCTTGAGGCGACAAGTGTCGGCCGTCCAAAGGTTGGTTGATCAAGACCATTTCTTCCTTCTTATCTTCTTCTTGGCCAATTTTTGCTTCATTTCTTGCTAGCTTGGCCGTGAGTTTGGAAAGGAAAAACAAAGAGAAGAAACCTCCAACTTCATCCTTGAATAGCCTCGTTTGAGTTGAAATCACACAAACCAAACCGATTAAACTTACCTCTTGGTGTTTAGGAAGTTAGGAGTGGTGAAAATCTTGGGAGAAAGTGGTTGATTCCTCACTTACAAGAAGGCTTTGGGAAGGTATAAGTTCATCCACCTCTTGTCTTTACCTTAATCTAGCTAACTATGGTATAGAAGCTTGTAATCTTGGCATATGATGGATGATTCTCTAGTGTTTGATGGTGTAGTGGAATTTTCAGCTAGGGTTTGCATTTTTCAACTTTGATTATTGTTGTTTATCTAGTAAATGATGTTATTGAGCTTGGATATGGAATTGGTGAAGTGATTAATGGCTTGGTTGTGACTTTTTAGAGTTGAAAGTTGAATTTCCAGCATTTGGTGGTGAATGTCAGTTCTGCCCTGTTTTTGGAATCAACTTGGGCTGCGAATTTCTCCATGTTTTAGACTGAATCCGATTTTGGACAAAACATGAAAGTTATAGGGATTTGAGTTAAATTTCTACCTGAAAAATTTCAGATCAATTGGATCATGTTAGCTTATGATTTGGCCAGAGCACTCCTGACTGCACAAAAGCTCTAATTTTTCTAACCTGTTTTTCATGTGCTTCTGACTGTCCATTTTTTACCCTAAAAATGCAAGAACTGGGTGTCGATGTCTTCATAGTAAATGTAGGTCTATGTCTTAGCTTCGAAAATCCATAAAATTTACCTCGATCCGATATACCTAACTACAGTTATGACCAAAACACCGAAGGATGACAAATCTGCCACTTATAATTTCTTCTCTAAACTGGTTTCCAACTTTGATATCCATGGTGATAAGTTTATTATTTGGTTTATTTGGTTGGTTTTGAGGCCTTGAATAGATGTATGTTGTTGGTTATCACTTGTGGTTGGATTGGAGGTTTGTTGGCTTGTGAATGCAAGTTGTACTTGGATGGGAAAATGGACAAATACAAAGGGCATGCTGCCCAAATTTTCACTCGAGGGTTAGGCGAGTGAATTTGAGACTTGAGCGACGACTCGAGGTTGAAGCGAACTTCGATTGTTTATGGTATTCGAGTTTTCTTTAGTAAGAGGTATATAAGCTGAAATTTGGCCAAAACTCGTACCCTTTAAAAGGCGAAAGAAGCGACCACTCGAAATATGTTTTCCTCGTCTTTTAGACCACTTTGCGAACTTAAAAGTTTTAATCGCTTCCTTACCAAAATTAAAAGAGCGAGCATGAGTTTTCTAGAGTGTGATAAGCAAAATGAATACTCCTTAAATGAGTTTCATTTACTTGACTTTCTTGAAGCAAAACTTCTATATTTTGAACCCAAATTGGTTTTAAACCGTTAAATGGTATTTTATCGCAGATTTGGACTCCAACCAAGGAGTTGTGTAAGGACCCGAAAATTTTCTTATTTTATCTTATTTTATTGGCTTATTTAAATATTTATTCACCCGTTTTCTCCAAATAATTTATTTCAACCATTTTAAATCCATTTACATGGAACGATGTCTCACTTATATTTTTAAAACTCCCATTAGCAAATTTAATTTTTCGGAGGCTCGTTTAGTAAGGAATAGTGAGTACACGTTTTTCGAGGCAATATTCGATCCAAGAGTGCAATAATCTTGGATAATTAAGAATGATCATTAGTAGACTAAGAAAAGTTAATTGAGGGATTAGAGGTGAGTGAGTTCAAATTTTCGCTTTATCGCGCGCGCGTCGCAAATTTCTCGAAAGTCGCACCGCGCGACTAAGTGAAGATTTAAGAAATTTATACTAGACTACTAAGAGTGAATAATTACCATATTAAAGGGAGTACCTTGGAGGATTAGTGCACGAGTGTATCAAAACCGAGAGAAAACGGTGGTACGAAACCCTCGCGCGACAACTATTCCTAGTTGACTTTTGGATTGCTTAACCCTAACTTTTCTCTCCAAGCTTCCAAGGCAAGCCAAAAACCATCTCACACTCTCTCTCTTACCTCTCCATTCGGCCGAACTCACCAAGGAGGAAGGAGGAAGAAAACTCCATTTGTTTAGCTTGATTTCATCCACAAAACTTCCATCAACTCGCAAATAACTTGGAGTAACATTCCATCTTGGAGCAAGGAGCGATCTTGTGGACTTTTCTTGGAGGAATTTCGGTTGAAAATTCTGGTTTCCCCTAGGGTTTGAAGGGTAACCATCTCATCCCTTTAATCTTTTCATTTTTTTTCCAAGTTTTAGCGGTTAATCTTCATGGGTTTGAAACCCTAACCGCGTATAGGCTAGCGGACTTGAGGAAACAGTTTATTTCACTTTAAATCATAGGCTAGCTGACTTGATGAGACCTTTAGGTTGCTGACTTGATGATTTAATGTTTGATTATGGTTGTTTATGTGTTAGGTGAGTTGATTTCGGCTAGAAAGTGGAGAGAAATCGAAGGAATGGTGAGGGACAAGCTGGCCGAAAATTCTGTCCATGTTGTCCTGTTTGTATTTCGAAATTTTGATGCTTGATTGGCTGTGAAATTGATGGATATATGTTGTATATTGTGTGTACAAAGTTCCTTTCAAAAATTGTTTCATTTGGTTCCATAAAACTTGAGTTTTGGCAAGAATCAAATCTGGAAAACATATAGCAAAGGCCTCGGACAGTGCTTCTTTATTCGAACGTAACTTTTTTTACAAAAGTCAAAATTGAGTGCCATTTGCGGCATTCAAAACTAGACATTTACAGATTTCCAACGGTATAAAAATTTCCTGCTGGTTTATTTTGAGTGAACCGCAGTGAGTCGGCAAAGTTGGCTGTTCTCTTTTGACTGTTCATACGAATGAAACTGGAAGCTGCGTTTTGTGGCTTGATTTTGTCCCATTTGTAAAAAGATTTTCAAAAATGATGTCTTCTGATAAATTGTAGCCTTTGGAACCTAGTTTCCAACGCCACCAACCATTCTCAATTTAAACTTGTATTGAGTGAGATGTGGTCTGATTTCGAAAGTGCAACAAAGCTGGAAACTGGAAAGTTTTTCCCTTCTTGCTAACCGAATGGTCAGGTTTGTTTTGGGATGTTTTGTTTCCAAAATTTTGATGTCAATTAACCATAAATTGCTTATTAAATGTTTTTGGAACTATTTTTTCAAAATTTGAGCAAATTGGGGCTGATTGTGTTGGACAAAAAGTTTGAGAAAGGAAGAGAACTACGGTTGGCAGATTAGCTTTGAAATTTTCATGAACTTTAGTCATTTTGTTAACTGCCTTTCCACCTGAGTTTTTCCTTATAATTTGATAGAGAGGTAGTCCACATATAGAGGTTTAAGTGTACCAAATTTGGCGTAATTTCAATACCATTTCGATATTCAAATGATGTCCCAAAGATTGCTCTTCAAATCTGGAAATTCATTGATCAGTTGTCAAGATTCAGCTAACTTTGAACTGTTATATCTTGATGCTCAAAACTCCGAATTTAGTTCCGTTTGTTGTGTTTGAAACCTTGTTTGGAAATCTTATTGTGTGACGAATTTCAAGGGCTGATTCACTTTCTGTGAATTTTTCCGAATTTCCAAATATCGCTGAAAAACAAGACTGGTTCTGTCTTGCTTGTTTAAATCAGCAACTTTGAGCTGAATTATGAATGCTTTCCATTTAGAACCATGAAAAAATGTCTTCTAGGAACTTTTAATACTTTGAATCTAGTTTCCAATGGTAAAATTTTTCAATTTTTGGATTTACCAAACTCAAGATTTGATTTTACCAAGTTTATCACGCAAAGCTGAAAATTCATGATTTCTTGGGAAATGAGTTTTTGAGAACTTTTCATTGTCTTTCGTTATTGATAGATCGTTTTACACTCGATTTCATGGAGGATACTAGTTTCCCTTGTGACTTTAAATTCTCACTTCTGAATCTCGATTTTCGAGAGAATAAAGCTCTTTTAAGACGTTGTCTTAAGTTTTAAACGAATGAACTTTCGTCCTTAATTGATAGTGGTTTGTAAGTAATTGTGAGTGATAGTTAATTGTTATTTCTTCAGGCGCTCAAGAGGATCTTGAAGAGAATCTCAGAGCCGACCACTAAAGATCTTATTTGCACTTACTCACTTATTTTGAATTGGTGAGTGTCAAGCGTACGAAGTGTTGCTACGTACTTAATTGTTCTCATTAATTGAGTATTTTGAAAGTGTCGAGTCGAGTGTGTACTTTATCACACTCGTTCTCTTTTAAGCGAATTATAGTTGAATTGTATGAAGTGAATTTGCTAAGTGAATAAAGTGAAGTGTTGCAATAGTGAATTATTCTATGTTTGAATCAATGTCGATTGGAGTGAATCTCCTCGACTTATATTTATAATAGTGGGGGATGCCCAAACTCATTGGGCGACCTTGTGACTCGAGCCGGCATGGGCTTGGTCGTGAAGCTTGGTGAACCATGAGAAAATTTTATAAGCTTGATCTATTTGAGAGATCTCGCTTGGCATACTCGAGTAGTATCGCCTTTTATAATAGAAGAGCGGGCTCGGGACAGGGGGTGTAATGGTGAACGGGAATGAAGAGTAAGTGAAGTTCTACGGACTTAATACCCACCCGGTTGACGGAGTGTCATCACGGGGGAGTATTTGATCGAGTCTTGGCAAAGCAAGTGGAATCTAGCTCCTGAGAGCTCCTGTATCCTTATTGAATGTGTGTTATTATTATTTATGACTTATTTGAACTTTCTTGTTTTAATTCTCATACAAATGCCATGGTTATGTGAACTAAGTGTTTGCATGTTTTCTTGGCCTCACTGAGTGTCAGCTCACCCCATTAGCTTTGTTTTCCTTAACAGGAGCTTGGAATGGAAAGAATTTTGGAGAAGCCGGTTTGATTACTTTTGATTAGTATTTTGGGTTGTATTTGATTAGCCGACTTCTAGTGATTGTACTTTTGGAGAAAGTGATGTACTTTTGAGAACTTGTGTTGTAAGATCTGAATATTTATTTAAGGAAGCGACTTTTCTGCTTTTCGACTTTTATTATTTGGTTATTATTCGTAAGTTTGAATTGAATTGTATCGAGTCCTGGCGAAAGTTGGGCAGGCGTTCCGCAGATACCCTTGGGTTCGCCCTTGGGAAAAGTGGGGACGTCACAAGTTGCACCTGAGTGTGATCTTGAAAAGCACTAAGTCTTTGGTGAGTGCTTCCAAGTACATGATTGAACATGATACTTGATTTAAATACTTGATATTTGATTGGTTTGGTCGGGCAAAGGTGTACTTTATCGCACTTGCCCTAATGTGATATATTCTTGTTCCTTGGTTGCAATTGACTTGATATACATGCATATGACTTGCATCCTGTCTAAAATTCCAGAAACCCTGTGGCTTGTTACTCGAGTCGAGCCGGCAAGGGCTTGGTCAATTAGGTAACGAACCCTGAGTCTCTTGTTTTGTTGAGTGGAGTGTTATCTCCTCGACTAATCGGTATACTCGAGTATTTCCACACGTGTTTATCTTGGCGTTCGAGCCCGGTAAGGGGGTTGAATGGTAGACGGAGATTGGCGTTAAGTGGGGCACTACTGGACTGGTTATTTTACTGGAAAGTTGACGGAGTGTCAACTACTACTTGATCAAGCTATGGTGAAGCAACGGGAATTTGGCTCTTGAGAGCCATCTGTATCCTTATACTTTGAAATGATTATTACTTGTCGTGTTATTATTTCTTTTATGAACTTTTACACTCGTTCATTTTAAGAGTTCAAGTTTTACATATGGCCAACTTGCTACTTGGGTCTGCATGAAGTTTTGGAACCTCACTGAAATTTGGCTCACTATATTCCGTTAAATTTGTTTTCCTTATAAGGGGTACGAGCGAGGGAGTGAGTGTGAGAACCCGTAAAAATGTTTTATTTCTAGGCTTTAATTTATTTATTTGCACCCGTTTTCCACATTTTCTTTATTCTAAAAATTTTCTGGACATTTTTTTTGAGTAAATAGGGTTTTAAAAATATTTTTCTAGTATAAGTTAGTTTACGAGATTTTTGGAGTGAATAGTGGACGTGGGACCCGCTAGTGCGTTAAGTGAGAGAAATTCAGCCAATTAGGTTAAGTTTTGCGTAAAGAGATTTAATTACTAGGTGTTAGTAGGTGATTAGAGGTTACCTAGATGGATTAACCCTAGTGAGTAAGAGGATAAGTTTAAAACTTAAAAAGGTGACACGTGTCGCGATTGCATTGGACAAGACTTGCCTAACTTTTGACCACCTTTACCAAAAGGTTAATTTTGACCAAATTCTTTCTCATTTTTCCTTCCCTTTGGCCGAATTTTCTAGAGAGAAAAGAAGAGAGAAAAGCTTCACTTGTTCTTCCATTTCTTGCTCAATCTTGAAACCCAACCATTGAAATCTCAAATTACTCCATAAAAACCACTTGCTAAGGAAGCTTGAAGCTCTTGGTGGAGCTATTTTGGTGGTGGAACACTTAAGCTACAAACTTTCTTGAGAAGTTGAGGTATTTTGCTAGGAAACTTCACTTTTGGTTCTAATAATGCTAAATTAGTGGCCTATGGTGGCTTAATAGCTTGATTTATGAATGATTTGATGGTTTATTTGGAAGTTGAGTAAATTTCTGATTTTTGGGGAATTTTTCTGTTTTATCTCATAAATGTTAGTTAGCCTTGGATTGATGGTCTAATATTGAGCCAATTGGAGCTCTTGTATGTGAATTACGGTTAATTGCGGAAAATTTCAGCTTTGGACAAAAATTTCAGTTTTAGGGTTTTGAAATTGGGGCTTTTCTATAGTTGGTTATTAATCTTGCAATTGGTTGTGAATGAGGGGCATTGTGGCCCTAATGAAGGTTATTGAGTGACTTATGATTGGTTTGAGACAATTGGGATTGGTTTGGATATAAATTTATGTTTGATTGTAGGATGGAAAAGCTGAATTTTAGGGGAAATGCTGTCCGAGTGTCGAGAAAATTAGGGTTTCGTGCGTTTAAGTTGTGATTGAGTAAAAATGTGAGGTTTTGGGGTTGTTTACACCTTTGGCCTTAAAATCAAAGTATTTTCCAATTTTGAGCTATATTTGCATTTTGCTTTAGTAGTTCGCTTAAGAGGCATTCGACTCGTGTTCGAGTCTCAACTGTAGTTTCTTGTTTCTTGTAGGTCGAGCCGGTGATTCCGGACACCCGTTGGGCGAAAACTTGTGATTTACTTACTTAAGTGGTGAGTGTACTATGTATGATTTATGTTTAATTGGTTGAGTACTTGAATTCTTGGGTTGAATAACTGTGGTGTCTGTGATTGAGGCGAGAGTGTACTTCATCGCTCTTGCCCTCTTACTTGAATAACTGATTACTGGATAATTGTGAATTTGATTGAACATCTGTGAATTTGATTCATGCTTGGCTTGATGTCGTTTGGGCATGAGCCCTACGACCTCACTGTGATAACTGAGCTCAAGCCTCTATGGTCATTTATCGAGTCGAGCCGGCAAGGGCCGGTCGATTAGGTAACGAGCCATGAGGTTACTGTGTGTCGAGTGGAGCGTTTGCTCCTCGACTTTGTGGTATACTCGAGTATTACCCCTGATTACTGTGAGGTGTTCGGGCCCGGTAGGGGAAAGTATGGTGGAAGGTATTGGGTGTAAAGTGGTGATCTACGGTCGTACTTATCCGTTGAGCGTTGACGGAGGGTCAACGGGATGTGATCAAGTGTTGCAAAGGGAAATTGGCTCCCGAGAGCCACCCGTATCCTTTTACCCTTGAACTTGGTTTGGTGTTCTTTTCATGTGTGATAGTAAGTGTAATTGAGCATGGCTACATTCGTGTACTTGAATGCATGGCTTTTAGTACTTCATTGGGCGAAAGCTCACACTCGTTCCTTTTGTTTTCCTTACAGGGTATGTTTTTTTGGAATCATGATTTTGTGAAGCGAGTAGAGCTAGTTAGGCATTCTTTTGTACCTTTATATAGCTCCTCGCCTTTAGAAACCCTAATGTAGGACGTGAACATTTCGTTTTGAATTGTAAACCTTATAATGGGTACGTGTACATAGTTTCTAATGTGTATATGACCTATTCTCTTGGAATTGTACTTGCTGATTTTTATTTAAGGTTTCGTTATGTTTGGGACGCGTTCGTTCCATTTTTTTCATTTTCGTTTTCGTTTTGCGCACTTGTTGTCAACCTTACTTGTTGGTACCTTCCGAAACGTTTATAATTGCGTGTATGTGACCGTTAGTAGTCCTGGCGAGAGCTGGGCAGGCAGTTCGCTAACCCTTAGGGTACGCCCTAGGGGGAGGTGGGGCTGTTACAGGTGGTATCAGAGCCTAGGTTAGAAATAACTTGGGCAAGTTAGAAATTTGTTTTAGTACCTTTAAGGATCGTGTTAGGGCACCATTAAGTATGATTTTCTCGTCTAAGGTTTGAATCTTAACTCGTTCTTGTAGGTTATGGCTGGATCGAGCCCCGAGGGCGGAGGTGTGCCACCGCAGAGACGCTTTCGCGTTGTGGACTACCAGGAGAGACCTGGAGGACCCATTCGTCGTTGGAGTGCCGCTAGTCGGACTCGCCGCTGTACCCGATGCCAAAACTACTCGTATATAGATCGAGTAGTCATAGCCGTTCTTGACGAGCGTAGGAGGCTTAGGCGAGCCACTGCTAGGGACCAAACCGAGGTGGTTAGGTTGAGGGGAATCATGCGCATGCAAGCGGACCGGATCCGCGAGCTTGAAGGAGTTGTAGTTGAGGAGCAAGAGCGAACCGACGCTCTTAGAGGGCAGTTACACGTAGCTACCGACCGCCTCACGAGGGTGACTAGGGTAGTGCGAGATCGGTCGGGCGGCATCATTAACGAGTGTGAGGCGCTCATCCAAGGTGTGATCGGCGCGAATGTGCAAGCGGAGGCGTCTAGCGATAGTACACCTGATGAAGGGAGCAC
This sequence comes from Coffea humblotiana, assembly GCA_023065735.1. Classification (NCBI taxonomy): domain Eukaryota; kingdom Viridiplantae; phylum Streptophyta; class Magnoliopsida; order Gentianales; family Rubiaceae; genus Coffea; species Coffea humblotiana. The sequence continues at coordinate 26,648,335 of CM041213.1, read as the reverse complement.
GCCTAACTCTAGTCACGGGGGAGAGTCTGTGTGCTCCGTAGGGAACTAGGCTAGGGCTCCTTTGAGCCGTGTTTTGATCCCATGTGGGGACTAGTTAGGGGAAAGCTATTCGTTAGCTACTTTTGTTTTTTGACCTAGCTTTGTATATGTGTTTTTGATTGACCCCGATACTTTCATGGGATTGTTTGTATATATTTGACTGACTACCACTGTACAACTTGTTTAATATGTCTATGTACTATTTGCGTGAATGTCTTTGTTTGGTGTTTAATTCTTGTTTATTATTTACTTTTATTTCTTATTTTGATACCGTATTTGTGTTTCGGCCTAGATTGTGAACTTAAGACATGGAAGGTACTCGTAGTGGCCGAGATCATGGTCGCGGTAGTTGTGACAACCCCACCGTACCCAGAGGCGTACCAAAGGGCTTAGCGGATCGCCTGCCTAGCTCGCGCCCGGACTCGATACTCTAAAACGAGAAATAGAGTTCACGCCAAAAGAAAATTCTATTTACACTATTACATCTTCAAAAGTTGCATAGACTATTACATTAAGCCATACACACCACTAGTACTAGAAAGTAAATCCTAGAGAAGCTACTAACTATAACCACAACAAATATATACATCTTACTAGTTAACTTATAACAAGTACTAGAATAAACATCAATTATTCTCTAAACCAAAAGTCTATACACCTTCCCAAGCTTTCCCCGCGTCGGCCCCTGCTAAGGAAAACAAATGGAATGGGGTAAGCTATATGCTTAGTGAATAATCGGGGGTAAAAACGTAAAATCACATCCAAATAAACATGTAAATCAAGATATTTCACATCAATAGACAGAAATGTAACATCACAATAGTAGGATACGGATGGCTTCAAAGCCAATTCAATTCCCCGAGCTTGTTCACCTGTTGACACTCCGTCAACCAAAACTCATAGTCCGTAGACTCCACTTACTTCCCCGTTCACCTTATCAACCCCCGCTGGCCAGTCAACAGCACACAGCAGCTCGAGCAAAACAAAATCACTTAGCTTTAACAAAGCTTTAACAAAGAACGAAATCCCAAGGTTAGCATGGAACTACCTTCGACCAAGCCCCAGCTGGCTCGAATAGTTCGTCTACCCTTGGAACCGGGCTGGAACCAAGCCCTGAGATATCCAGTCTCTCAATAGAGGATATCTCTCAACAAAGTACTCATGTCATTTAATCACCCCAACAGCACACAGCACCAGGGGTTCAACTTAAGTTATGTAATCACCCCCAACAGCACACAGCAAAAGGGTGATACTTAATGCAAGGCATGTATTCTCACATATTAAATCAAAAACAAAGAATGGGTTTAGGTCGAGTGAGATAAAGTACACCCTCGCCTAAGTACCCATTTACCATATACAAGGCACTTTGACAATTTATCATATAAACCAACCCAATTACTCACTCAAACTAGATAGCACGCAAATCAAGGCACTTTATGCGAGTCCACCGACTCCGTCCGATTCGTCACTGCCTGTGACAGAAGATTATATGCAACCATTAGTCAATCGACCATCACAAATGGAAATATGGTCTAAAACGGCCAAAACGGCAAAAACGGCCAAGAAATGCATGTGCGCGTGCGCGGAAATGAAAATGGTATGAAAATGGGTTGCAAGGTTTCGACTATAACCCGAGTTGTGGTTATCGGATCAAGGTGTACTAGGTAGCGTCTCGAAGCTAAGACAAAGGGTTACAATTTTCATGAAGACAACTCAACTCAGTTTTCAGTGGATCTAGGTCAAATTTGCAGATTACCGAACCAGAACTCCAAAGGCTGGTTTGTATCTTGAGTGAAAATTTGGGCGGCATGCCCCTTGTGTTTACTTATTTTTCAGCCATTTATGGCTTCATTATTTTTCTCAAATCAACTCCAATGTCACACTTAAGCAAGGGTACCACAATAGCCCTTCAACTGGGCTCAAAATAATCCAATTACAACACAAATCTTAACAAGGCAATCGGAAATCAAGTTTAAAGGCAAATAGCTAAATGGCAGATTTGGCGTCTCTTGGCGTTTCGGTCACAACTAAAGCTACGCCTATCAGTTTGGGGTAAAATGTATACCATTTCGAAGCTAAGCCAAAGGGCTATAACTTTGATGAAGACAACTCAGCCCCGTTCATAGTATAGCTAGGTCAAATTTACCAATTACAGAACCAGAATTTCACCATCGGGCTGGTTAACAGAACTGTGTTCAAATGGCAATAACTCGGGCTAAAAAAGTCCGATTGAGACGTTTTTAGATGCGTTGGAAAGATAAAACATAGTACTACAACTTTTGTGTTTTGGCCAAAAGCTAGTTTCATACGGATCAAGGTGGAAAAACGAGGCCAGAATGATGAAATGTCAAAACTGTCCACAGAACTCTACCTATGGCAGTCAAGGGTATTTCGGTCATTTCACATGATACAGTGTTCCGATTGAGTTGAAATTTTACAGGAAGCTATAAAACACCATTCCCTACAACCTTTAAGTTTTAGCCTAAGCCTAATTCGGCCTCCATCATACACGAATAGAACTGGTCAGAACAGAGCAGATTCATCACTACCACTGCTGGGAATTTGAAGCTAAAGCTGGAAATTTCTTTAGGTAAGTCAAACTAGCATATAATTCCTCAATATTACACATGGCTGAGCTATCAAACCATGACTAATCACTAAGTATCATATAAGAGCAGAGAATTCATCATAAAACTGAAATTTACCATAATACTACTTCAACCCATGAAATTTCCTCACAAAGCTACCAAAACTACAACTTTAAGCTACTAGCTTACACATATATGAAGTGGAGGGAAGTTTCTTACCAAAGTACCTTGTAACCTCAATAAAGATGGTAGCTTAGAGCTTTCCTCTCCAAAATCACTCCACCAAAGCCTTTAAAACTCCTTAGTGAGCAAGTTTTATGGAGTAGTTTGCACAAACTTTGATTGGAACTCAAGATTCAAGCACAAGTTGAAGTTGGAGTTGAAGGTTTCTCTCTTGTGTTTTCCCTCCCCTAAAATTTCGGCCAAGCTCAAGAAAATGGAAGAAAATGGAGCCAAGAAGAAGATAAAAAGGAAAGACAAATGCTTAGTCAAAATTTCCTATGCATCCGACAAGTGGCACCACAAGAATAATTCTCATTTTTGCTTTCTTTTCTCTCTTTTTCTTGGTCAAACATTTCAGCTGTCTTGAAGATATTTTGGGGCTGATTTTAATCAATTAATAACAAGGAGATTAAGGTAATAAAGTAATGTTCAAGTGGTGCACTCAATCGGTAACGAACGGTACACATCGGTTCAACCCGTTTTTCCTTATTTCGCACGTACTAGGGTTTTAACTTATAATTCACTAACTTATTATTATTACTTCTAATCACACACATTTTCTTATTTAAAACTCATTCTTAATCACCAAATTTAGCACACACACCTCACCAAGTGATCACGCGGCCAAAATATTCAAAAATCCTAATTTACCCGAACTAGGAACCTAAAAGGGAAAACCCTTGATTCTATGGTTGATTGTAACTACTGAGGGCGTAAATGAGTAGTAAAGCTATTCTAAAGGAATAAATGCCAAATAAAAAGGAATTTTAAGAAAAATAAAAGGGATTTTACAACTCCATAAATTAAAATTAGGGTTTCGATTAAAATGTGAGAGATTTAATAAAAACCGGTTAGTCACAAGTAAAACTAGGATTTTGAGTACAAGTAGGGTTTCTAGGCTTTAAAATAAAACAATTTCTTAAAACAAAAATAAAATAAAGAAACCGTAATATCCTCGTTGAGACTAAATAAAAATATTATCCTAAAAGTTGGGGTATCACAGTAGTAGGCAACCTTCAACTGATATGGGTAATCGGGAACCCACACCTGAGCTTAATCCTGAACCTAGGATTGACCCGAACGTTCAAGTGGCCGCCGCGATTCAAAGAATGACCGACCTATTGGCCCACGTAGTGGAGCAGCAGGGCCAGCACCCTGTCCATAACCCTGGGAACCCTGGCGAGCACGTTGAGAGCGAGGATCGAGCCCTCGAAAGGTTCCAAAAGTTCTCCCCTCCGAAATTCTTGGGAGGACCTGATCCGGATGTGGCCGAACGTTGGTTGGAGAAGATGATAGATATCTTCGCGGCCTTGCACTACTCGGAGGAAAGACAGGTCACTTTTGCCGTCTTTCAATTAGAAGGAGCTGCCCGTTCCTGGTGGAACGTTATACGAACAAAATGGGAAAGAGAGCAAATGCCGCGGACATGGGCAAACTTTATGAGAGAGTTCAACGCGAAATACTTCCCGCCTTTAGTCCAGGAAAAGAAGGAGGATGAGTTCCTCAGACTGCGCCAAGGCACGCAAACGGTGGCCGAGTACGAGAGCCAGTTTACTCGACTATCGAAGTTCGCCCCTGAACTTATAGTGACGGAGCAAAGGAGAATTCGTCGATTCACTCAGGGGCTGAACTTAGAAATTCAGAAGGATCTGGCGGTTGCCCAGATCACCACCTTTAGTGAAGCGGTGGAAAAGGCACTAAGGGTAGAGAATGCTAGGCTTCAAGTCAGAAACTTCCAGGTGAGGAAACGGGGATTCCCTGGAAGTAGTTCTAGTCAGGGTGAACGGAGTAACCCTCCTAAGTCTGGACGAGGGTCCGGTGGAGGAAGGTTTACGGGGACGTCGAGGGGTGGTTCATTCGGACGAGGCCAGCAGAGGAATGCCTCGCAAGGGAGTTCAGCTTCTGTTTCCCGAGGTCCTTGTGGATTTTGTGGGAAACCAAACCATACGGAGGACAACTGTTGGAGGAAGGAGAGAAAATGCTTGCGCTGTGGGAGTGCGGAGCATCAGATAGCCACTTGTCCTGTACTACCCCGTGAACCGAGGGCGACCCCACAGTCTTCGAGAGCCAGCTCCGGCCAATCTAAAGTAGAAGGGTCGAAACCGAAAGTGCCCGCTCGAGTGTACTCCCTTGAACAACACCAAATCCCTGACCCATCTGGAGTCGTAGAAGGTACCATCCCTGTTTTCCATCGTCTAGCTAGGATTTTGATTGACCCCGGTGCTACCCATTCCTTTGTTAACCCCAATTTTATGTGCGGCATTGATATAAAACCTGTTATTTTACCCTATGACTTGGAAGTTAGTACTCCTACGGGGAACCAACGGTTGATTACTAGCACGATGTACGTAAATTGTGAGATTTGGGTAGGAGGGAGAAAATTACTGGGAAACTTGGTAAGCCTAGCTATTAAAGGGTACGATGTCATACTAGGTATGGACTGGTTAGCTAAGTACGATGCCCAACTTGATTGTAAGAGGAAGGTAGTGGAATTTCGTATACTTGGGGAAGCTACTTTGAGGCTAGCTGTGAGGGGTAGTCTTGCCTCATCTGCATTGATTTCGGGCATTAGAGCTAGGAAATTGCTGAGTAGAGGAGCGCAAGGGTTTCTAGCTTTTCTTATAAACACTCTTGTTGATAAGTTGAAAGTAGAGGATGTACCTATCGTGAATGAATACCCAGATGTGTTCCCTGACGAACTATTAACCTTACCTCCGGAAAGAGAGATAGAGTTTAAGATTGATTTGATACCTGGAACGTCACCTATCTCCAAAACCCCCTATCGAATGGCACCTGCCGAGCTTAAGGAATTGAAATTACAGTTGCAGGATTTGTTAGAGCGAGGGTTTATCCGAGAGAGTGGGTCCCCATGGGGAGCCCCTGTGCTGTTTGTGAAGAAAAAGGATGGGACATTGAGGTTGTGTATAGATTATCGGGGATTAAACAATATAACCATTAAGAACAAATACCCACTGCCCTATATTGATGAGTTATTTGACCAGCTACAGGGAGCCGTAGTGTTTTCAAAGTTAGACCTCCGTCAGGGATACTACCAGTTGTTGATTAGGAGGGAGGATGTACCCAAAACTGCCTTCAATTCTCGGTATGGGCATTTCAAATTTGCCGTTATGCCCTTCGGTTTGACCAATGCCCCTGCTGCCTTTATGGACTTGATGCACAGAGTTTTCAAACCCTTCTTGGACCGATTTGTCGTCGTTTTCATTGATGACATTTTGGTCTATTCTAAATCCCGAGAGGAGCATGAGCAACATTTGAGGTTAGTCTTACAAACCCTAAGAGATCACCAGTTGTATGCCAAATTTAGTAAGTGTGAATTTTGGCTGGAGAAAATTTCATTTTTAGGGCATGTGATTTCGAAGGAGGGCATTACCGTAGACCCGGCGAAAGTAGAGGCGGTAACTGAGTGGAAACGACCCGAAACTCCCACTGAGATTCGTAGTTTTCTAGGGTTAGCTGGGTATTATCGGCGGTTTATCAAAGATTTTTCGAAACTTGCTAGCCCTCTAACCAATTTGACGAAAAAGAATGGACGTTTTCTATGGGATGCTAAGTGTGAGGATAGTTTCCAGGAGTTGAAACGAAAGTTAACCGTAGCCCCTATTCTAGCCCTACCTAATGGAAAAGATAGTTTTTCTGTGTATACTGATGCTTCCGGGGAAGGCTTAGGGTGTGTATTGATGCAGAATAAGAATGTGATTTCCTTTGCCTCTAGGAAATTGAAATCTCGTGAGCAAAATTACCCGACCCATGATCTAGAATTAGCCGCAGTTGTCTTCGCCCTGAAAAAGTGGAGACACTACCTGTACGGGGTAACCTTTGAGGTTTATTCTGACCACAAAAGCCTTAAGTACCTATTTTCCCAAAAAGAGTTGAACATGAGGCAAAGACGATGGATGGAATTCTTAGAAGATTACGACTGTACAATTAATTACCATCCGGGGAAGGCAAATGTGGTAGCTGATGCCTTAAATCGAAAGGCTCAAATAGCTGGGTTGATGGTCAGAGAGTGGGAGATGTTAGAAACAGTGAGTGAGTGGAGCCCTACGTTGGAACGTCAAAGGGTAATCTTAGGGAACGTTCGAGTAACCTCTGCTATTCTGGAACGAGTTAAAGAGGTCCAAAAGGAAAATCCAATGGTCCGAAAGTTGAGAGACAAGGTGGAGAAGGGAGAATTACCTGACTTTAATTCGAGCTCTGAGGGGATATTGAAATATCGGAATCGAATAGTGGTGCCGGAGGACGAAACCTTGAAAAGGGAGATTTTGGAGGAAGCCCATCGATCGAAATATACGATTCATCCGGGTAGTAATAAGATGTATCAGGAGTTGCGGAAATTGTATTGGTGGAATAAAATGAAGAGGGAAATAGCCTAGTACGTGCAAACCTGCCTTGTCTGCCAGCAAGTAAAAGCGGAGCACCAAAAGCCCTCTGGTTTGTTGCAACCCTTAGAAATACCTGAATGGAAGTGGGAAAACATCACGATGGATTTTGTTTCTGGTTTGCCAAGAACCCAAAAAGGACATGATGCCGTATGGGTGATCGTGGATAGACTCACTAAATCGGCCCATTTCTTGCCCATAAACATGAAGTACACTCTGGAGAAATTGGCTCAACTGTATATGAGTGAAATTGTGAGACTGCACGGGATTCCTGTGAGTATAGTCTCGGATAGGGATCCACGTTTCGTGTCTAGGTTTTGGCAGAAATTTCAGGAAACCTTGGGAACCAAACTCAACCTAAGTACCACTTACCATCCCCAAACCGATGGACAATCTGAGCGAACCATTCAGACCCTTGAAGACATGTTACGAACCTGTATTTTGGATTTCGGGGGTAATTGGGGTCAACACATGACGTTAGTAGAGTTTGCCTACAACAATAGTTACCACTCTTCAATCCAAATGGCACCATACGAGGCTCTTTATGGCCGTAAGTGCCGTTCACCAGTTTATTGGGATGAAGTAGGAGAAAGGAAAGTCTTAGATCCAACAATCATTCCATGGATGGAGGATGCACGAGAAAAGGTTAAACTGATACGCCAAAGACTCCAAACTGCTCAAAGCCGACAAAAGAGCTACGCAGACAACCGAAGGAAAGACTTGGAGTTTGAAGTTGGAGACCGTGTGTTTCTTAAAGTCACGCCATTGCGAAGTATCACGGCGGGTAGAGGGAAGAAACTTCAACCTAGATTTGTAGGACCCTTTAAAGTCCTCCAAAGAATTGGAAAAGTGGCATACCGTCTCGAGTTACCTCCAAGCTTAGCCAGGATCCACGACGTTTTCCATGTCTCAATGCTCAAAAAGTACCATCCTGATCCAACCCACATCTTACGACCAGAAGAGATTGAGGTAGATGAAGCCCTAACCTATGAAGAGAAACCTGTACAAATACTCGACCGAAAGATTAAGGAGTTGAGAAATAAAAATATTCCTTTGGTGAAAGTCTTATGGAGGAACCACGGTATAGAAGAGGCAACCTGGGAAGTGGAGGAAGAAATACAAAAGAAATATCCCGAGCTGTTTGGTAATCCAGGTGAGAAATTTCGGGGACGAAATTCTTTAAGGGGGAGAGAGTGTGAGAACCCGTAAAAATTTTTTATTTCTAGGCTTTAATTTATTTATTTGCACCCGTTTTCCACATTTTCTTTATTCTAAAAATTTTCTGGACATTTTTTTTGAGTAAATAGGGTTTTAAAAATATTTTTCTAGTATAAGTTAGTTTACGAGATTTTTTGAGTGAATAGTGGACGTGGGACCCGCTAGTGCGTTAAGTGAGAGAAATTCGGCCAATTAGGTTAAGTTTTGCGTAAAGGGATTTAATTACTAGGTGTTAGTAGGTGATTAGAGGTTACCTAGATGGATTAACCCTAGTGAGTAAGAGGATAAGTTTAAAACTTAAAAAGGTGACACGTGTCGCGATTGCATTGGACAAGACTTGCCTAACTTTTGACCACCTTTACCAAAAGGTTAATTTTGACCAAATTCTTTTTCATTTTTCCTTCCCTTTGGCCGAATTTTCTAGAGAGAAAAGAAGAGAGAAAAGCTTCACTTGTTCTTCCATTTCTTGCTCAATCTTGAAACCCAACCATTGAAATCTCAAATTACTCCATAAAAACCACTTGCTAAGGAAGCTTGAAGCTCTTGGTGGAGCTATTTTGGTGGTGGAACACTTAAGCTACAAACTTTCTTGAGAAGTTGAGGTATTTTGCTAGGAAACTTCACTTTTGGTTCTAATAATGCTAAATTAGTGGCCTATGGTGGCTTAATAGCTTGATTTATGAATGATTTGATGGTTTATTTGGAAGTTGAGTAAATTTCTGATTTTTGGGGAATTTTTCTGTTTTATCTCATAAATGTTAGTTAGCCTTGGATTGATGGTCTAATATTGAGCCAATTGGAGCTCTTGTATGTGAATTGCGGTTAATTGCGGAAAATTTCAGCTTTGGACAAAAATTTCAGTTTTAGGGTTTTGAAATTGGGGCTTTTCTATAGTTGGTTATTAATCTTGAAATTGGTTGTGAATGAGGGGCATTGTGGCCCTAATGAAGGTTATTGAGTGACTTATGATTGGTTTGAGGCAATTGGGATTGGTTTGGATATAAATTTATGTTTGATTGTAGGATGGAAAAGCTGAATTTTAGGGGAAATGCTGTCCGAGTGTCAAGAAAATTAGGGTTTCGTGCGTTTAAGTTGTGATTGAGTAAAAATGTGAGGTTTTGGGGTTGTTTACACCTTTGGCCTTAAAATCAAAGTATTTTCCAATTTTGAGCTATATTTGCATTTTGCTTTAGTAGTTCGCTTAAGAGACATTCGACTCGTGTTCGAGTCTCAACTGTAGTTTCTTGTTTCTTATAGGTCGAGCCGGTGATTCCGGACACCCGTTGGGCGAAAACTTGTGATTTACTTACTTAAGTGGTGAGTGTACTATGTATGATTTATGTTTAATTGGTTGAGTACTTGAATTCTTGGGTTGAATAACTGTGGTGTCTGTGATTGAGGCGAGAGTGTACTTCATCGCTCTTGTCCTCTTACTTGAATAACTGATTACTGGATAATTGTGAATTTGATTGAACATCTGTGAATTTGATTCATGCTTGGCTTGATGTCGTTTGGGCATGAGCCCTACGACCTCACTGTGATAACTGAGCTCAAGCCTCTATGGTCGTTTATCGAGTCGAGCCGGCAAGGGCCGGTCGATTAGGTAACGAGCCATGAGGTTACTGTGTGTCGAGTGGAGCGTTTGCTCCTCGACTTTGTGGTATACTCGAGTATTACCCCTGGTATTGGGTGTAAAGTGGTGATCTACGGTCGTACTTATCCGTTGAGCGTTGACGGAGGGTCAACGGGATGTGATCAAGTGTTGCAAAGGGAAATTGGCTCCCGAGAGCCACCCGTATCCTTTTACCCTTGAACTTGGTTTGGTGTTCTTTTCATGTGTGATAGTAAGTGTAATTGAGCATGGCTACATTCGTGTACTTGAATGCATGGCTTTTAGTACTTCATTGGGCGAAAGCTCACACTCGTTCCTTTTGTTTTCCTTACAGGGTATGTTTTTTTGGAATCATGATTTTGTGAAACGAGTAGAGCTAGTTAGGCATTCTTTTGTACCTTTATATAGCTCCTCGCCTTTAGAAACCCTAATGTAGGACGTGAACATTTCGTTTTGAATTGTAAACCTTATAATGGGTATGTGTACATAGTTTCTATTGTGTATATGACCTATTCTCTTGGAATTGTACTTGCTGATTTTTATTTAAGGTTTCGTTATGTTTGGGACGCGTTCGTTCCGTTTTTTTCATTTTTGTTTTGCGCACTTGTTGTCAACCTTACTTGTTGGTACCTTCCGAAACGTTTATAATTGCGTGTATGTGACCGTTAGTAGTCCTGGCGAGAGCTGGGCAGCCAGTTCGCTAACCCTTAGGGTACGCCCTAGGGGGAGGTGGGGCTGTTACAGTGAGGCTGGTACATGCTAACATAGTCTAGTTTTTGAATTTTTGCAATTGTACTCGCGCTAGTGCTCAGTTAGGGTTGAATGTATCTGGAATTCACATTTTTGTTATATTTGGGATTGTATGAATGTTTGGAATAGAACTGAATGTACATGTACGTTCGAAACTTGGGAACTGTTTTCCATTTACTCTTGAGATTGCAACCTATTTTCTTGAAGTGAGTGAGTGAGTCCTGACGAGAGTTGGACAGGCGGTCCGCTAAACCATGGGGTAAGCCCTAGGGGGAGGTGGGGTCATCACAGCTTTGGCAAGATTTTTCATGAGAATCCAAGTCTGTGGATCGTGAATCTTGGGATATTTTTGCTGCTGGTTTGGCTTCATGATTTTTATCATGTTTTGCTTCTTGATGTTTCGTTGGTTGCTGTTTGTTTTGTGTTTATGCAATTTTAATGTTGGGTTTTAGCAATAAAAGGTGTACGAAGCACATTTTGCTAGCTTGGGGTTTGATTGGCATGATTTATACGCTTGATGATGAAACCCAGCAATGAATAAGAAGAAACCAGCGAAGAAGAAGAAGAAAGCTTCGCAACTTTGCATGGGATTTTTCCAAAAATTGCACTTTAACCCCTAGTTTTCTATGTAATCCTTCTATGGCCCAAAAAATTGGAAAAAACAATCAATCTTGTCCTTTTGAAATGTTATTTCTCTTTGGCATGCTTTAATATGATCCTTAGACATATTATTTATGAGTTTTAGGATGAAATTTGTTGGTTTAATAAATTTTTTTGATAGATTTATAGTTTTGATTTGGATTTTAGTAAAATAGTTAAAATTTAGGTAATATTTTTGTTTGGGGGTTAGGTGAGTGAGTTTTGATTTATTTTTTTGAATGTTAGCATTAGGTTTGGTAAGCTTTATCTAGAGCCCTTAATTTCATTTTCCTTTAATTTGACCCCAAATATTTTAGAATTTTTCAATTAGGTCCTTGCTTGTTTTAATTTCTTGAACATGGGTTGTCTACTTTCATTTAAATGCTTTAATTGTTCAATCTCATGATTATTTCCATTTCTTTACATATTATTGCTTTTATTTCTTAAATAAATTGGTTCCTTGACCATTTTTTTTCTTTTTGGAAGGTAGATAAGAAAAATTTCATTTCATTAGGTCACCAATTCAAGGGAGGTACACTTTACTCCTTTATTTTTTATTTTACTTGATCCTTTATGAATTTATGTGTGTAATTGCATGTTTTTTGAATGTTTTTCCTTTTTATTTTTGTTTTGTTTATTTATTCGCTTTATTTGTTTCTTTAATTTTGTATATTTATTTTAATTTAATTTTTGATTATTTGAGAGGCATTTAAATGCCAATTTGTAATAGTTAGGGGGTTCAAGACATGTATTTAGATAGAATATGTAATAGTTAGATAGTTATTTTATTATTTTATTCTTTCCCCCTTAGATTGTAGTTAGGGCCCCCCAAATGTAATAGTTAGGTCTCTATTTGCTTTTATTTGCTTTGTGTGCTTGCCTGCTTGTGTGTTTACGTGTTTACTCGCTTTCTTAGGGTTTTTGCATCTAGATATCATGCTTACGTGCTATGTGCTATATATGATTTATGTGTTTACTTGCTTTTATTATGTTTTATATGATTTATTTGATTATAATAAATGCATGTCGTCACCACACTAGTCCAACGCTAATTGTGGCCCTTTGTTCCGATTTCCCACTAGTCCAATGCTAGTGAGAACTTATAGACATGGGCTAATCCAATGCTAGGCCCTTAGGGACCGTTCACGTGCTAGATCATGTTTGTGTGGCAAAATACTACATTTCATGCATATTTTCTACTTTTTAGGATTCTTATCATTTTTGCATGATATTTCCCCTATGTATATCCTTTATCCCAATGTGTGAGACATGACATTAGACTTGCATTCCATTTAAAAAAATAAGAACTAGGTTAGATCATTTTCTTGATTAGATAGGAAATACCCCTCGAATATGGGATATGGACGAGTATGGCTCTCTAGCCTTAGCACGCTCGTATTCCCTCTATCAAAGGGAAAATTAAAATCACGAATGTTAGTTCCCCACGCCCATTATGATGCATTCTCTTAGGTCATATATATTTGTATATTATTATTATTTTCTTTCTTTTTTTTCGATTCTCATTTTTTGCAATATCGTGACCTCTTCAAGGAGTCACTTTTGGGGGTCGCAATTAATGCGATTTGCACCAATCAATCTTTAAAGAGACATATTGACCCTTTCGATAGCCATTAGGTCTAGGTTTGCATTCATATAGCAACATCCAAATGTGATAAGTTTTTAGGTTAAATTAAGAAAACTTTTGACTAAATCACGCAACTAGCTCTAAACTAGGTTGAAAGGGTGTTTTGGATTTTATCCTTACCTTCCATTTCTTCAAACGTGATTCCCGAACACTTTTCTCTGATTTTTGAAGACTTGGAGTCGTTTAATCTACTTTTTTTATTTAAAATTCATTTTAGGTGACTTGGTATACCTTAACTCAATACCAAGTGGCGACTCCTATTTTTATTATTAAAAACGCTTTTTAAACTATTGTTTTGGGTCAAATCGTCGCATTGTTAAGTCCCATTTTAGGCTCTTTTCTTTATTTATTTTCTAAAAACCAAAAACTCATTTTCACTAAAAAATAATCCAAAATTCATTTTTAAAACCCATAAATTTTTATTTTTTTCAAAAATGGGGTGCGACAACTTGGACTATTCCACCAAAATAAAAGCAAAATAAAGCCCATTTTTTTTATTTTAGTGGCGACACAAAACTCTCTCTTGCCCACCAAATTTATTGTGAACATCTCACTAGTTGGTCACACTAGCATAATGTACTATGAAACTCAACATGCACCAAGTTAAACATGCACTAGATTAAATAAGACAATACGATAAAAATCATGACTCAACCATCAAATCAATCACAAATTCAAGACAAGTAATTAAACTAACAAAAACATAGGAAACAAATTTTTGGGTCCTTACAGAAAGAATGAAACAAATGATTTTCTTTTGCTACTTTTGCTTAGTTATATCGGGGGCATTTTTGTCATTTGTCCATTCTTGTTAATTTTACTAGATTCCATCAACTATACAATTTAGTTCAAAATATGAGGTATTGTGTTGCATGTTTTGAAAGTACAAGAGGCTTTTCTATATATGAGCTTAACTATAGGGTTTTTTCTAGTGTTTACCCTTATACTATCTTAAACTACTGTTGTAAGAAAGCTTTAATTGCACACATTTTGTCTACAAGAAGAAATAAGGGATGAAGAAAGATTAGAAAAGGAGAATTGAGAGAAAATTTTGACGAAAGAAGAAGGCACTATTGTGTTCTTTGTGAAAGAAAAGGGTGGTAGAAACAAGAAAAAAAATGTTTGATGTATGTGATGCATTGCAAAAAATCCCAATGAAAGAACGAAGTAAAAGAAAAGCAAAATTTTGAAACATATTATATGAAGTGTGGTTTGATTGAATATATGTACGAAACTTTCATAGCTGTTGCAACTCATGAGTATTTCGTGCACAAATTTGGGAAGTATGATAAAGGGAATATTACTTGTATACTTAACATTCTTTAAACTTTCTTATCTTTTGCTTTTTATCCATTTCTTTTCATTTGTTACCCAATGCCCTACCCTTACATTACAAGCTTCTCAAGTCCTACTTAATTTAAGTTGACTTTTGCTTGTTTGCATTAGTGGAGAGACTAGAAGAAAAGCTTATGGGGTGCCAATAAACACATAAGAGTTTGCATGATCCTAACTAAGTTATTGCAAGGAACTTGATAAATAACTAATCACACACACATTCTTAAGATTTCATGGTTTGTGCTTAATTACCATTTAAATTATGAGATTGATTGATGGCTTTTTGCTTAAATTTTTTATTATTTATGTGATTAATTGCTGAGTTGAAATGCATATGAATTTGAGTTATATTTTTAGTTGATGTTGAAGATGAGCTTGTCTTTGGTTTTTCATCTCTTTGCTTGTCTTTACTCAAGGACAATCAAAGGCTAACTAGAAGTAGTTGATAAACTCATAATTTAACTATATTTTATGTATTAATCTATCCCATTTTAATTAACTACTAGTAATACTTCACATGCTTTTGCACGTGATTTTGTCATTCTAAAATGTAGTATTATTTGGTGAAAAATACGTGCTGTGGGTTTGAAGTTTTTTGTCCTGTCTTGCTTTATTACAATGTTGGTTGAATTGTCTCTTTTCTTCTTCGAATAGTGAAGCATGCCAACTCATTTTCCAATTTCCTTCATTATATTGGATCTCTCCTAAAATATTAAATAAATTAGCAATTTCATGTATTTTTTCTTTTAAAAGAGTAAAATTTTACACAAATTGCATAATTGACCATATGATTCACCATCAAATAATAGTTGTAGGGAAAAAATGAAATCGCTGTACCTTGGGACCTAGTCTATGCTATGAGGATGTGGTTTTGAGTTTTTCTAGCTGATCTTGCCTCAGTGCATTTTTTGTTGAATAATCTTTTTTCTTCTCTGAACAATGAAACATAATAACTCCTTTTTTACCCTCCTACATTAGATTGGGCCTCGATTGAAAAAGTAAATAAAATCGCTATTTTATGTATGAGATTTGACATTTTAGACTTTTAAGAAGGCAAAGTTTTCACTTATATACTTTATAATCAACTACAAAGTTTGTAATTGGATAATAATTATACACAAAAGTTGTCGATCTTGTGATTTGGATTGTGTTATTGGATTTATCATGGTAGTTTTTGTGTCTTCTTTGACTATTTGCATCTTTCATTGTTCTGCTTCTGTTATTTGTCAATTATTGACCCATACCAACTAGTGCAAAGAGAGAGACTTATTTGTGTTAGTTTTTTTGGGAACTTGTACAAATTGATTGATATATTCAGAAATAATGAAACAAAATCATAGTTGGAAACTTTGGTGAATGGTAAGCATATAATGAGTAGTGTAATTCTCCCAAGTGTCTAGGGTTTTCTCTCTAAGCGCTTCTCTAGGGTTTATCATAGGTTCATGGCTACCCTTCAGCCCTCAGCTGAGGGGCAAAGTGTGTCTCCTTCAGCAAAAAATCTTTCTCCCAGCTTTTCTCACAGCCGGCGACTTCCCCTATCCAAATTTGGCCAGTTGCATTGTACAAGGGTGAGGCTGCGGTTGTCTTTTCTAGAGAAGATGCGGACAGACTTGCGGCTCCGTTTCGCTGGGCTTTAGTTGGCAAATTCTCTCATGGATGACCTGCTTTAGAGGTCATTCGTAAGTTCTTTTCTACATTAAACCTAAGAGACCTGATCTCTATTAGGTTGATGGATTATAGACATGTGCTGATTAAGTGTACGGCTGAGGCAGACTTCAATAGAGTTTGGATGAGAGGTATTTGGCTACTGGAAAAATTTCCAATGCGAGTATTTCGTTGGACCAGGTGTGACGACCCCACCTCCCCCTAGGGCGTACCCTAGGGTTTAGCGAGCCGCCTGCCCAGCTCTCGCTAGGACTCACTCACTAGCTTGAGAAAATAACATACATCCATAGGAATAAATACCAAAACGAGAACGTACACATTAATGCTCAAACCCAGATACAAGGCCTCTACATACCATAATACTTTAAAGTGCTACAAGTCGAGTACAAACAACCCTAATCGGGTGTTAACGCGAGTACAACTTCAAAACTCAAAATTACTAGACTACACTAGTCGTTGCAACTCTTGCCTCACTCGTACCCCCTGTAAGGAAAACAAATGGCGTGGAATGAGCTAAAAGCCCAGTGAGATTCCAAATATCAATTTAATCATCAAATAACGCATAAGCAGCACAATAGTGAAATAGTGTTCAAGACTGGTCAAGAAGTGAGTAATCATACTTCATATAGCCAAATAATAACTATTCACATTTCACAATAAGGATACAGTTGCTCATGTATCGGCTCCACCATAGCTTGATCGATTGGTAGTTGACACTCCGTCAACTTTCAAATGAGGAAACTAGTCCAGTAGAACACCACTTAACTCCAACCTCCGTCCACCGACCAACCCCCTTACCGGGCCCGAACTCCACAATAAACACTAGTGGTAATACTCGAGTATACCGATTAGTCGAGGAGATAACACTCCACTCGACAACACTAGATACCCATGGTTCGTTATCTAATCGACCAAGCCCTTGCCGGCTCGACTCGATTAACTAGCCAGTAGGGTTTGGGTCCCCAAGAATTCGATGAGATAACATTTTCAATCGAATGAATCAAGATAAAAGTACGGAGACGGGAATGAGAGGTACCTCCCACTCGGATCGAGTGTGGTACATACTGCCGCTTCGCACTTACAAGTCAAGCACAAGTATATCAAGTCGATTGCAACAATAAACAAGTACATATCACATGAGGGCAAGTGCGATAAAGTACACCCTTGTCCGACCATACCAATCACATTTCATTCGATCACATTGGTCAAGTATTAAAAACAAGTGTCAAGTTCAATCAGGTATTTGGAAGCACTCACCAACAGATGCAGTGTCTTTACACATTGGTTTTGGGTATTACTCCGCTCTTGGAGTTCAAATCTGCGAGAAAATATTGTTTAAGAGCATTGAAAAATAACTAAGGCTCGAAACTTAAACATTTCGTTTAACAAGAATCAAGTAATTGAGACTTATTTAGAGACTATTCATAAAACCCTTGATCACTTTTCAAACGGTGAAATTTTGAAGCCATTATATGTGAAAAATGCCATTTGGGTCGAAGAAATGAAGAAAACGTATTTCTATCAGTTGTAACTTCTAAGGGTACAAGTTTCGGCCAAAATTCAACTTATATCTCTCCACAAAAGGAAACTCAAATAACCTAGACAAATCGAGTTCAATTCGTCTTCAAATCTTTGCTCAAGTTGCGAGTACACATTCCTAACCCTCGAGTGAAAATTTGGGCGGTATGCCCCTTGTGTTTACCTATTTTCCAGCCATTTATGGCTTCATTATTTCCTTCAAATCAGCCCCAATATCACACATAGGCAATATTACCACAATAGCCCTTCAACTAGGCTCAAAATAATCCAAGTACAACACATGTCTTAACAAGGCAACCGGAAATCAAGTTTAAAGGCAAATAGCTAAATGGCAGATTTGACGTCTCTTGGCGTTTCGGTCACAACTAAAGCTACGCCTATCGGTTTGGGGTAAACTTTATACCGTTTCGAAGCTAAGCCAAAGGGTTACAACTTGGATGAAGGTCACTTAACCTAATTCGCAGTTTTTATAGGTCAAATTTGCAAATCACAGATCCAAAAATTCATGATCAGTCTGGTTGTCAGCACTGACTTTAACCGGTAATAACTCAAGCTACACAATTCCGTTTGAGGTGTTTTCAGAGGCATTGGAAAGCTAAAATATAGGGCTACAAGTTTTATGTTTTGGCCAAAAGCTGATTGGATACGAATCAGGGTGAAAAAATGAAGCCAAACTGGTGAATTCACAAAACTGTTTACGAATTGAAGCTTGTGGCAGTCAGGGTATTTCGATCATTTCACACCCTACCGTGCTCCGATCGAGCTGAAATTTTACAGGCAGATAAATGGAATCATTTCCTACAACTTTCATGTTTTGAGCTAAGCCTAATTCGGCCTCCATCATACACGAATAGAACTGGTCAGAAGCTAAGCAAGTTAGTTTCAATTTCTGGAATTTGACCTTTTCCTCTAGAATTTCATATCCAATAAGCATTCAATCATCAAAACCAACAATTACTAACTCTATAACATCCATTACTAGATAAATAACCATACTCTAGCTGAAAATATAAACCCTAGCTGCATACTCCAACATCTCACTCCAAACTAACAAATTTACCGTCATAAGGCAAGATTAAGAGCTTCTAACTAAACTTTAACAAGATTAAATGCAAGAAAAGGATAGGAAACCATAATACCTCACCAAGGCTTCTTGCAAGAGAGGATCACAGCCTTTCCCTCCAAAGTTTCACCACACAAAGCTTCTTAAGGGCTAAAGGGGAAGTTTAATCGGTTTAGATTTTGGATTTTTCCTCAAATTAAGCTAAAAATCAAGATGGAAATTGAATGGTTTCTTCCCTCTTTTCTCTCTCAACCTCACGGCTGGAATGAGCAGAAATGGTGGCTGAAATGAAGCTTCAAGAAGGTTAAAATGATAGGAATTCATTTGGGTCAAAATTGGACAAGTGTCACCTTTTGATTGGAAGTCAATTTTTTTTCTTTTCTTGCTTGTTTTTGGTCCAAAATTTCGGCTGCATGAAGAAGATATTTAGGTCTGATTTTGGTCAATTAATAACAAGGAGATTAAGGTAATAAAGTAATGTTCAAGTGGTGCACTCAATCGGTAACGAACGGTACACATCGGTTCAACCCGTTTTTCCTTATTTCGCACGTACTAGGGTTTTAACTTATAATTCACTAATTTATTATTATTACTTCTAATCACACATATTTTCTTATTTAAAACTCACTCTTAATCACCAAATTTAGTACACACACTTCATCAAGTGGTCACACGGCCAAAATGCACCAAAAACACACCAAAACCCCTAGTATGCACAAAAAAACCCTAACTTATACCCTTCCTTTAGAAAAATTATAACTTGAGTTATAAATATCAAACATTTATATAAATTGGCTTGTTAAAAACTAGACTTCAAATACTAAGAATCTTTAGAAGACACCTCAAAGAGATTCAGATCATAAATTGGTCCAAATTGAGTCATAAGCTACTACAACATTCCTATGTTTACTTGTGCAGGGCAGAATTTTCAGTCAACTTTGCCAATTTCCTAGAATTTATAGATATTGAACCAAATTCTGAATTTTACACCGTATGAAGATCTATGAGTATAGTTTCAAATGCAACAAACGGAACTCAATTCCGACTTTCCTATACGAAGTTATAGCCAATTTCCCGAGGCTGCGCAGAGCCTCCTGTGAAAATTTCTAGATTTTCTAACAACTTAAGAATATGAAACGTTTCTTAACAAATTCACTCTCTTGGCTCAAATTCAACCATTAAAACAACCAAGAATCTAAGGTAAGTGAGTTCACATAAGGGTTATAAAGATAAGTAAAATTTCGGGGTTTCACACTCTCTCCCCCTTAAAAGAATTTCGTCCTCGAAATTTACTTTTTTTTTTCTCGACTAAATCAAATGACTCAATCATGTAGTTCAAAACTCGAGTACAAAGATATATTTTCTATAAAAGATTTCACTCACCAAATTTTCGTACTCAAATTGTCCAAAATTATTTCCTAGTATTCCATCTTCAAAATTAACAATTTTAGAAATGATCCAGTTTCTTTTGTCCCAAAACGGCAACCAAAAATCTTATTTGTTCGAGGAAAGCTTTTTCACGTACTTATCGTAACCAAACTAATAACAGGCTATCAAATACACATTTGAAAAAAATTGTGGTCTATATATATAAATAAAATGGCTATTCGAATGAAAGACAAGAAGTAAAGAAATTGGTTCTGATCTTGATAGTCAAAATTTCTAAATGCATTCGACTTTTGGTAAGAAGTTTAACATTTGTTATTTGGACGTTTGAACAAGAAAAATCATTTAATCCTACAAATCACTTTTGAGAATAAAATGCTTTTAAGAAAATAAGCAGACATGCAGGTTCGTATTTACTTAAACTTCGGTCCAACGCCTCTACTCTTCACACCTAATCTGAGAATTAGCTCTTATGCCACCTAAAACTTAACTATTTACTCTCCAATTCACGACCAATATTCATTCTTATTTCTAAGAAAAGGTTCAAACTCAAACTCTGCCTGATTTTCAATTTTTATGCGAGTCCAAAGTATATACATATATATATAAATATATATATTTTAAAAAGAACAATAAGTAATTGGATATATACACAGTAATGGTTAATCAAAAATTGAAAGGACTTTCATTCAATTAAAACAAATAAGTAATGAATCCAGGTCACACCACAAATAATGAATACAAAACTTGGGAGTTCAAATATTCGTAAAAATTTAAAACATGTCCATAGGGCCAATCACAAGATATATGTAAAGTAATCATTAAGTTCACAAGAGAGAACCTTATTAGGTACTCAACTAGGTCAATCCATCATAATACCAGTAGATCTAATCTCCTCGTTCAGTTTCGACTTAGATCAAGTACTAGGATCCCATTGGATTATACAAGACTATCTATCAATCTTTCCTTCTATTATCTATATAGCTCTTCTAACGGTTTTGAACCATTAAAATCCTTTGTCGAGTTAATCTTAACTTTTTCTCGTGTCTCTTTTCAAGTTCAAATCGGATCAATATTTTCACATTTAAGGCCGTAAGGTTTAAAAGGACACTTTTATTTCAAACTAAAATCGTCTGTATTTTTAAGTTCCATAAATCCAAAAATCACCAGTCTATACCATTCAAAAGTTCTACATTTGTCCCAAAAAGGCATCCTTTCAAGATTAAATTTGTAAATAAATGGATCTTGACCTTAAATTATAGCTTTAACAAATAGGAAAAGCAAGAATGGGTTTGACATTTCATTTATCTTAGGAAAATTTCCGATACTCATAAAATGTAAGAAAATTTGGAAATTTTACACGGTAAAAAAAAGAGCCATTGTCAAATTTTAAATCTAATAAACGAAACTAAATTTTGGATTTTTTTTTGATATATGTACATGTATATATGTGTATATATATGTATATATATTACACCAATGCATCACAAATTTTAAAACTGTACGGTGTTCCTTTTTGGAAAAATTTTAGCAAAACCAGGTTTAAAAATTATTTCCTTTCAACTTCAAATTTCATTTTCAAGAACCAACGTTTAAAATATTAAGCAAAATTTTGCCAATGATTTGTAAGAAAACAGGGTTAAAGGTAACTAAACGTGTTCGGCCAGCAGAGATATTACCAAAA
Source organism: Coffea humblotiana (assembly GCA_023065735.1). NCBI lineage: Eukaryota > Viridiplantae > Streptophyta > Magnoliopsida > Gentianales > Rubiaceae > Coffea > Coffea humblotiana. The sequence goes on along the minus strand of CM041213.1, from coordinate 26,626,550 downwards.
AATTTCACCGATCCTATCATCACTTCCCTATTATAATTCATCAATCTCATGAATTAACCACAATATCCAATAATCAACATATATCAAGCTCTCTTATCTTATCCGCCAAGATTCACCAAAATTTTACACTATGAAGCATAGAGAATTCCAGAGGCATCTAGCCTAGTAATCAAAGTCCAGGGAATCCCTTCAAATTCCCAAGTTCAATTAACCGGGAATCATTGAATTTAACCATAAACTTGTAAATCTAACGAGTTCAAACACCTATCTCATACAAAACTCCAACCCTAATTATAACAAGTCTTAGATCTCCAATGTTTACCATAAATTTTGTCTCTCCTTCAAACTTAACCAAGATGCAAGTAAGGTTGGATATAGGGGATCTTGGAACAAAATTCGTGAAAAAAAATCAAGATCTTCCTTCGCTATTTGGCTTGGACTTTAACCAGTGAAATAAATACCTTGGAGTCTTCTTAATAACATCTTATCTTATCCACTAGTTTACCTCCTTGCCATTACTCGTTTTTAATTCTAATAATTCAATATACACTCCACTAGTTATATCTTTGTCATCATTCACTAACGCTCAACTTTATTTCCCAATTATCTTCCACGCTTTGGGGTTAGCCTGGCCCCTCTGGCCCACAGTCTCGATCCCTTCTACCCTTTATTTCTGATTCTTACGGAGGACCAAAAATAATAAATAAATAAATAAATAACTAGTAGATGGATAACTCTAGTAAATGAATAAATAAATAAATATATAAATTGAAATATGTCCAATGAAGGACAAATGTAATTTAAAACTTGAAAAGCAATCAAAGCACACTTTATATTTTCACAGGAACAGTCAATAGATCAGATGACATACAAATCAATTATTTTTATGAACAAGGTCATATAAGAGGGAAAACAATCAACCAAAATGAGAGCATGTCATTGCATGAGTCGATAATGAAAATAAAACTTTGCATGTGTACTAACAAACAAGTTAACAAGCCAATATGATCAGGTACAGAATCTATAGCATTCAAATACTTCAAAAGGGAACAAATATCATGCTTAACAAAATATACAGGCCAAAGCACAAGCATCACCCCAACTATCATAAACAAAAGGTATAAAAGGTCGTGCTCCATAGTCTAGCTTGCAACTGAGCGAGAGGGCTTAATTCCCTTAGGTAAGGCCAACCTCATTTGAACATTAGGGCTACATCAACTATCTTTTCAATTAAAGTTCCGCATTCCATCGTAATATCTATCCTTTAACAAGCACAAGTCACCACATACTTAACTAGGTACTACAAAAGGCGGGCCTTCCAAATTCCAAGACATAATTGCATTCATGTTCTCAAGGCAAGAACAAGGTATATCAACTCTAAAGTATATCTAGTGGCAAAGATCAAGCACTAAAGGTTATCCCAAACAAATTAATCATTTATTTCCCCATAAGTCCTTAAATCAAGAATGGCTCCTAGCAAATGCCATTATTCAAGAAATTTACTTACTATCTTTTAAACAGTGTTTAATCTCTTACAATCTTCTTCTCTCTTGCTAGTCTAGCACAATAATCCTCAATTATTGAATCTTAATAACCATCGAGACCACAATTGTTCACTACTTCATTTTTTTTTTACTTAATATTCAAACTAACCCGAATCCCACAGTCCGGCATTCTAAACTTTTAGAGTCTAGAATACACTATAGAGATCTGAAGCCTAGAGCTCTGATACCACTTGTGACGACCCCACCTCCCCCTAGGGCGTACCCTAGGGTTTAGCGAGCCGCCTGCCCAGCTCTCGCTAGGACTCACTCACTAGCTTGAGAAAATAACATACATCCATAGGAATAAATACCAAAACGAGAACGTACACATTAATGCTCAAACCCAGATACAAGGCCTCTACATACCATAATACTTTAAAGTGCTACAAGTCGAGTACAAACAACCCTAATCGGGTGTTAACGCGAGTACAACTTCAAAACTCAAAATTACTAGACTACACTAGTCGTTGCAACTCTTGCCTCACTCGTACCCCCTGTAAGGAAAACAAATGGCGTGGAATGAGCTAAAAGCCCAGTGAGATTCCAAATATCAATTTAATCATCAAATAACGCATAAGCAGCACAATAGTGAAATAGTGTTCAAGACAGGTCAAGAAGTGAGTAATCATACTTCATATAGCCAAATAATAACTATTCACATTTCACAATAAGGATACAGTTGCTCATGTATCGGCTCCACCATAGCTTGATCGATTGGTAGTTGACACTCCGTCAACTTTCAAATGAGGAAACTAGTCCAGTAGAACACCACTTAACTCCAACCTCCGTCCACCGACCAACCCCCTTACCGGGCCCGAACTCCACAATAAACACTAGTGGTAATACTCGAGTATACCGATTAGTCGAGGAGATAACACTCCACTCGACAACACTAGATACCCATGGTTCGTTATCTAATCGACCAAGCCCTTGCCGGCTCGACTCGATTAACTAGCCAGTAGGGTTTGGGTCCCCAAGAATTCGATGAGATAACATTTTCAATCGAATGAATCAAGATAAAAGTACGGAGACGGGAATGAGAGGTACCTCCCACTCGGATCGAGTGTGGTACATACTGCCGCTTCGCACTTACAAGTCAAGCACAAGTATATCAAGTCGATTGCAACAATAAACAAGTACATATCACATGAGGGCAAGTGCGATAAAGTACACCCTTGTCCGACCATACCAATCACATTTCATTCGATCACATTGGTCAAGTATTAAAAACAAGTGTCAAGTTCAATCAGGTATTTGGAAGCACTCACCAACAGATGCAGTGTCTTTACACATTGGTTTTGGGTATTACTCCGCTCTTGGAGTTCAAATCTGCGAGAAAATATTGTTTAAGAGCATTGAAAAATAACTAAGGCTCGAAACTTAAACATTTCGTTTAACAAGAATCAAGTAATTGAGACTTATTTAGAGACTATTCATAAAACCCTTGATCACTTTTCAAACGGTGAAATTTTGAAGCCATTATATGTGAAAAATGCCATTTGGGTCGAAGAAATGAAGAAAACGTATTTCTATCAGTTGTAACTTCTAAGGGTACAAGTTTCGGCCAAAATTCAACTTATATCTCTCCACAAAAGGAAACTCAAATAACCTAGACAAATCGAGTTCAATTCGTCTTCAAATCTTTGCTCAAGTTGCGAGTACACATTCCTAACCCTCGAGTGAAAATTTGGGCGGTATGCCCCTTGTGTTTACCTATTTTCCAGCCATTTATGGCTTCATTATTTCCTTCAAATCAGCCCCAATATCACACATAGGCAATATTACCACAATAGCCCTTCAACTAGGCTCAAAATAATCCAAGTACAACACATGTCTTAACAAGGCAACCGGAAATCAAGTTTAAAGGCAAATAGCTAAATGGCAGATTTGACGTCTCTTGGCGTTTCGGTCACAACTAAAGCTACGCCTATCGGTTTGGGGTAAACTTTATACCGTTTCGAAGCTAAGCCAAAGGGTTACAACTTGGATGAAGGTCACTTAACCTAATTCGCAGTTTATATAGGTCAAATTTGCAAATCACAGATCCAAAAATTCATGATCAGTCTGGTTGTCAGCACTGACTTTAACCGGTAATAACTCAAGCTACACAATTCCGTTTGAGGTGTTTTCAGAGGCATTGGAAAGCTAAAATATAGGGTTACAAGTTTTATGTTTTGGCCAAAAGCTGATTGGATACGAATCAGGGTGAAAAAATGAAGCCAAACTGGTGAATTCACAAAACTGTTTACGAATTGAAGCTTGTGGCAGTCAGGGTATTTCGATCATTTCACACCCTACCGTGCTCCGATCGAGCTGAAATTTTACAGGCAGATAAATGGAATCATTTCCTACAACTTTCATGTTTTGAGCTAAGCCTAATTCGGCCTCCATCATACACGAATAGAACTGGTCAGAAGCTAAGCAAGTTAGTTTCAATTTCTGGAATTTGACCTTTTCCTCTAGAATTTCATATCCAATAAGCATTCAATCATCAAAACCAACAATTACTAACTCTATAACATCCATTACTAGATAAATAACCATACTCTAGCTGAAAATATAAACCCTAGCTGCATACTCCAACATCTCACTCCAAACTAACAAATTTACCGTCATAAGGCAAGATTAAGAGCTTCTAACTAAACTTTAACAAGATTAAATGCAAGAAAAGGATAGGAAACCATAATACCTCACCAAGGCTTCTTGCAAGAGAGGATCACAGCCTTTCCCTCCAAAGTTTCACCACACAAAGCTTCTTAAGGGCTAAAGGGGAAGTTTAATCGGTTTAGATTTTGGATTTTTCCTCAAATTAAGCTAAAAATCAAGATGGAAATTGAATGGCTTCTTCCCTCTTTTCTCTCTCAACCTCACGGCTGGAATGAGCAGAAATGGTGGCTGAAATGAAGCTTCAAGAAGGTTAAAATGATAGGAATTCATTTGGGTCAAAATTGGACAAGTGTCACCTTTTGATTGGAAGTCAATTTTTTTTCTTTTCTTGCTTGTTTTTGGTCCAAAATTTCGGCTGCATGAAGAAGATATTTAGGTCTGATTTTGGTCAATTAATAACAAGGAGATTAAGGTAATAAAGTAATGTTCAAGTGGTGCACTCAAACGGTAACGAACGGTACACATCGGTTCAACCCGTTTTTCCTTATTTCGCACGTACTAGGGTTTTAACTTATAATTCACTAATTTATTATTATTACTTCTAATCACACATATTTTCTTATTTAAAACTCACTCTTAATCACCAAATTTAGTACACACACTTCATCAAGTGGTCACACGGCCAAAATGCACCAAAAACACACCAAAACCCCTAGTATGCACAAAAAAACCCTAACTTATACCCTTCCTTTAGAAAAATTATAACTTGAGTTATAAATATCAAACATTTATATAAATTGGCTTGTTAAAAACTAGACTTCAAATACTAAGAATCTTTAGAAGACACCTCAAAGAGATTCAGATCATAAATTGGTCCAAATTGAGTCATAAGCTACTACAACATTCCTATGTTTACTTGTGCAGGGCAGAATTTTCAGTCAACTTTGCCAATTTCCTAGAATTTATAGATATTGAACCAAATTCTGAATTTTACACCGTATGAAGATCTATGAGTATAGTTTCAAATGCAACAAACGGAACTCAATTCCGACTTTCCTATACGAAGTTATAGCCAATTTCCCGAGGCTGCGCAGAGCCTCCTGTGAAAATTTCTAGATTTTCTAACAACTTAAGAATATGAAACGTTTCTTAACAAATTCACTCTCTTGGCTCAAATTCAACCATTAAAACAACCAAGAATCTAAGGTAAGTGAGTTCACATAAGGGTTATAAAGATAAGTAAAATTTCGGGGTTTCACACCAGGAAGTTTCATGTGCATAAGGAATCTTCTCTGGTTTCGGTTTGGGTGTCTCTACCGGCTCTACCGATTCACTATTTTGATAAGCATTCGTTGTTCTCTATTTTGTCTCCAGTTGGAAGGCCCTTAACCTTGGATTCGGAAATGGCTGCTGGCACACGTCCTAGTGTGGCTAGGGTGTGCGTAGAGGTTGATGTAGCAAGGCCAGTCAAGGGTATGGGTGGCTGTTGAAGGGAAGACAGGATTCTAGCAAAGAATCGCGATAGAGGATATGACATCGTATTGCTCTTCTTGCTGACATTTGGGTCATTCAGCGAAGAAGTGTAAGCAAAATTCTTTTGAGTTTGCGTCTCGGAACTGTGAGAACCCGAAAATTTTCACATTTTCTAAGTATTATTTTATTTCTGTGCCCACATTTTATTACTATCCTTGAAAATATTAAATGTTTTATACATTTTACAAGTAAATACAATTTTCTAATTCATTTTCCTAGCATAAGTTAGTGTACGTAACTTGAAGTGCATGCGTTCGATGTGGGGCCCGCTAGTGCGTTATAATTTTGCCGATTAGGTGACGAAATATTAAGTGACATTATATTACAAGGTGCTAGGAGATAATTAGAGGTTAGCTAGATAAATGAATCATTGGAGGTGAGGAGATAAGCTTAGAAACTTCAAGAGGCCATGTGTCGCAATCCGATTGGCCTAGACTTGCCTAACTTTCTTTGATCTTCCTAAAACCAACTTTGACCAATTTTCCTCCCATTTTTCTTTGCTCTTGGCCGAACTTCATGACAAGAAAAACAAGAGAGAGCTCTCCAAATTTCTAGCTTCAATCCTTGCTCAAAACTTGAGATTTAACCAACCAAATTTGAAACCCCTCCATACAAGTGCTAGCTAAGGTGGATTAAGGGCTTTGGTGGAGTTGATTTGGAGGAACAAGGACTAAGCTACCATTTCCTTTGAGGTCTTGAGGTAATTTGCTAAGAACATCCTTATTTGCTTCTAGTAGATGGAAATTAATGGCTTGTGGTTGTTACTTGGGTGGTTTTGTGCATCATTTCTTAGCTAAGAGTAGGGATGTGTTGATTTTCAGTTTTTGGTGAATTTTTTTGCCTGTTCTGCCCAGTGTTATTCGGTCATGATGGAGGCCGAATTGGACTTAGCTCAAAACATGAAAGTTGGAGATAATTGAGTGTAGATTATGCCTGTAAAATTTCAGCTCAATCGGAGCATGGTAGCCTGTGAAATGACTATTTTACCCCTGCTCCCCTGTTTCTGTCCGGAAATGATTTTCAGCCTCTGTAATTGGCTCATTTGGCTGGGAAGATTAATGAATTAGCTTTTGATGCCTTCTTAAGAATTGTAGCCTTGTATCTTAGCTTTTCTATGGCTTTGGAATCAACTGAATCGGAGTTGTGTGTGCTGAGATATGATTAAATTAGGGTTTGTGTGGTTGGTTGTGAAGCTTCCAATTGGTTGTATATTAAGGGTGTTTTGATAGTCTATGATTTGTATATGAGATTGGGGTTGAATGTTGTGAGTTTGGTGGCTTGTTATAGCCTGGAAAAGTAAGGAAAACAAGGGGTTATGCCGTCCGTTTATTCTCTTGAAGATTAGAGTGAATGAAATGAGATTCGAAATGTGATTTGGTGATGTATTGAACTTGTCTTGTGTAGTTGATTTTAGTTCCATTTTAGTTGTAATTTACTTGCATTTGTACACTTCCCTTTTACCATAATGTTTGGTTTCGAATGTTGAGTTTTGAACTTCAAATATGTGTTTGATTTCCTCCCAAAACAAAAGAAGTGGCCTAGGGTTTCCCAGCCACGAAAACCTAGCTTTTATAAGTAAGATTTTGGGGTGCAATAAGGTATTTTATCATCCGTTTGGATGTGAATTTTTCCCAAAACCCTTGTTATACATTAATTCGTTATAGATGTGTTAGTTTTGAGCCAAAAACACATTTTACGAAAAAGGGGAAAAATTTACTGTTCATAATCCGGCCGTGTATCCGGCCAATTCTTGGCCGGATTGTTGGCCGAATTGACAGGGGAAGAAGAAAAAAATTAGGTCGGTCTCTGCCTTGAATCCGGCCGACTATCCGGCCGGATATCCGGCCAATTCCTGGCCGGATTCTGACGTGGCAACTGTTTCAAATTTTTCCGATTTAATTTTCTAAAACCTTTTGAGCTTAGTTTTATGTTTGATTTGGAAAACCTTTAGTTATTCATTTCCTTTGATCAAAATGTACCCTTTTCACTTCCAAAAATCATACTTCCACCTTGTACTAGTTTTATTCAGATTTTCTTTGATTTGCTTAAATATTTTGATAATTGAACCATAACATTTCTCATGATTGTTATTAGGGTTTCTTGGTGACTAAAGTTGATATCCGGAGGGATACTTTGGACGTAATTTTGCTTGAAATTAGGTGAGTGTTTTATATACGATTTGTTGCTCATGATTACGTGAATTATTGTGACTCTTTGGATTGTTACTTGAATAAGTGATTGCCGTACGTTACATTTACATTGACTATGTGGCTACTTGTGATCCTTGATTGAATGTCAAATGTTCTCAATGCTTGCCAAAAACGAATTTTGCTAGGCGAGTGTGTACTTTATCGCACTCGACCTAAATGAACGTGAAATTTTCAATGACTGAATGATTAAATGTTAATTGTGCATGAATGTAAGCCTTCGGGCTGAACTGGGCCCATGCCCTTTGTTACTGGTCGACTCGAGCCAGAAACGGACTCGGTCGAGCGATTAGTGACCCTGGGTGAATGTTTAATGTTTGGTATACTCGAGTATGACCACGAAGTTTGGGAAGGACTAGCCAGTGCGCTGGCTAGAAGGGGAAGAACGAAATGAACGAATGAATGGCAAGATGTACGGAGAGGTTTTCAATGACAAATGCAACTTTTTCTAAAACGCTTGAAGGAATGAGGAATGAATGAATGAACGAATGGCTCTCCGTGAGCCCGTATCCTTTCAATGAAAGTGTTACTCTTGTTTTACTTCATAATTGTTATCTGGATTACTTGTTATCACATGCTAATGTCCTTGTTTACTTGCTTAGTTGTGTATATAGAACCTCGCTGGGCTTTTAGCTCATTCCACGTCTTTTGTTTTCCTTAACAGGGGTTACAAGCAAGGGCGAGAGATCTGTTTAGAATAGCATAGTTTAGTCCCTTTTGTACATTATGGGCTTTTGTACTCGCTCTAGGATATGGTTAGGACTGGGTCGGACGGAGAACTGAGGACTTTTGTCTCTTTTGGATTTGTATTACCATCTGAGTTTGGATGAATGTAAGTATAAATGTTTCAAGTTGGGAATTGTTTTCATTTTTTTTTCTCGAGGCTATATCTCATTTTGGTTTGATGTGAGTGAACGAGTCCTGGCGAGAGCTGGGCAGGCGGTCCGCCGAACCCTTTGGTTCGCCTTAGGGGAAGGTGGGGCTGTCACAGGTGGTATCAGAGCTACTTCGCGTGGTCTCTGCGCGGAGTGAGCTTGGGCCAAGTGGTGTATGGTCCTGATCTCGTGAATAAGTATGACGGATTAAGTGCTCTTTTGAGTATAAGTTATGAATCATGAATCGTTATAAGTGTAAATCCTTTTCATGGTACTTGAGGACAATAGAAATGTACGTCAGGTAGGAATCTCGATTGTAGATAATTTGTACTTGGGTCTGATCAGCTCGAGTGGTGAATTATCTCGGATTCTTGTACCCGAGTACGCGAGAGTTGAGGGTAATACTAAGGACTTGCAATCTTTTGTGGGAAGTAGGAATGGGCTAATGTTTAGTAAAAGTAAGTGTAAAGCGTTATCGGATGTCCAGTTCGGGTAGTAAGAGAAGTGAGAAATTGAACGGGGGATGTTTTAACCGAGAGTAGAACGACACGTCACGTTTACTTCCCGTTTTGCCCTGTACTGCTACTGTACGCATTTGGTTGCTACTGTATCTATTTGGCTTAAAGCTTTTCAATAAGTATGTGTATAGTACTTGCTATATTTGATTTTGCCCAACTTGATCTGTTTCCTTGCGTATTTGGTGTGTTATATTGTGCCATTGTAGTTCATTTACTTTGTTTGCATACTAAATCAAATTTTGGAAAAAAAAAAAAAAGAGAGAAAGAAAAGAGAGAAAAGGACATGGAAGGGAGACGTGGTCGAGGACGTGGAGTAAGTCGTGGACGAGGAATTAGTCGTGGCCGTGGGGCTAGGCAAGCCCCAGAACCAAGAAAAGAAAGGGAAACAGTAACTGAGCAAGATAGTGGACCGAGGGTTGGGGCCGGAGATCAAGTGGCGACGGCAATACAACAAATGACCAAAATTCTAGCGCGATTGGTAGATCAACAGGGCCAATTGCCAGTGAATCAACCCCAGAACCCCGAAATAAGAGAGATAGGAGAAGATAGGGCTTTAGAAAGATTTCAAAAGTTTAATCCTCCTAAATTCCTTGGAGGATCTGATCCAGATATAGCTGAACAATGGTTAGAGGTGATGATTAACATCTTTGCAGCCCTAAACTACACGGAGCAAAGACAAGTGAACTTTGCAGTATTTCAATTCGAAGGACCGGCCCGAGCATGGTGGAATGTTATTAGGGCTAAATGGGAGAGAGAACAAACTGCATGGACATGGGTGAACTTTACACGAGAATTTTACGAGAAGTACCTCCCACCCCTGGTCCAAGAAAGGAGGGAGGACGAATTTATTGGATTGCGTCAAGGAACCCTGAGTGTGGCCGAATATGAGACGAAATTCACTAAACTATCCAAGTTCGCCTCTGAATTAGTGGTTACTGAGCGAAGACGGATAAGGCGGTTCATCCAAGGCTTGAATTTGGAAATTCAAGAAGCTTTAGCGGCTGTTCAAGTTAACACCTTTACAGAAGCTCTTGAGAAAGCACAAAGAATCGAGGATGCAAAAGCACAAGTAAAAGCTTTTCAAGTGCGGAAAAGGGGCGCACCTAGTAGCATGCCTGAAGAATCTGGGGAAAAGACAACGCCCTCCAAAGTGCCAAAAGTGAACCGTTTCCCTCATCCACCCTGGACATATGGAGCACTATATGAGGGGTCTACAAAAGGAAGTCAAATAGGGCCTGAGAAGACTTCTCGAGAAAGCCAAACAGTAAACCCTCGCTTGGCTTGTGGCTATTGTGGAAAGGCAAACCACACTGAGCATGACTGCTGGAGGAAAGGACGAAAATGTTTGATCTGTGGGAGTGGTGAGCATCAGCTGAGTAATTGTCCAAAGAAGCAGCCACGAGGGGCTAGTACTCAACAAGTAAGTGAAGCCAAACCGAAGCCGACTAACGAACGAGGGAACCGAACAAAAACACCAGCTCAGGTATATGCCATAGAACCGCAACAAGCTCCAGGATTCCATGAGGAAACAGAAGGTAAAATTTCGAGGACGAAATTTCTTAAGGGGGAGAGAGTGTGAGAACCCGAAAATTTTCACATTTTCTAAGTATTATTTTATTTCTGTGCCCACATTTTATTACTATCCTTGAAAATATTAAATGTTTTATACATTTTACAAGTAAATACAATTTTCTAATTCATTTTCCTAGCATAAGTTAGTGTACGTAACTTGAAGTGCATGCGTTCGATGTGGGGCCCGCTAGTGCGTTATAATTTTGCCGATTAGGTGACGAAATATTAAGTGACATTATATTACAAGGTGCTAGGAGATAATTAGAGGTTAGCTAGATAAATGAATCATTGGAGGTGAGGAGATAAGCTTAGAAACTTCAAGAGGCCATGTGTCGCAATCCGATTGGCCTAGACTTGCCTAACTTTCTTTGATCTTCCTAAAACCAACTTTGACCAATTTTCCTCCCATTTTTCTTTGCTCTTGGCCGAACTTCATGACAAGAAAAACAAGAGAGAGCTCTCCAAATTTCTAGCTTCAATCCTTGCTCAAAACTTGAGATTTAACCAACCAAATTTGAAACCCCTCCATACAAGTGCTAGCTAAGGTGGATTAAGGGCTTTGGTGGAGTTGATTTGGAGGAACAAGGACTAAGCTACCATTTCCTTTGAGGTCTTGAGGTAATTTGCTAAGAACATCCTTATTTGCTTCTAGTAGATGGAAATTAATGGCTTGTGGTTGTTACTTGGGTGGTTTTGTGCATCATTTCTTAGCTAAGAGTAGGGATGTGTTGATTTTCAGTTTTTGGTGAATTTTTTTGCCTGTTCTGCCCAGTGTTATTCGGTCATGATGGAGGCCGAATTGGACTTAGCTCAAAACATGAAAGTTGGAGATAATTGAGTGTAGATTATGCCTGTAAAATTTCAGCTCAATCGGAGCATGGTAGCCTGTGAAATGACTATTTTACCCCTGCTCCCCTGTTTCTGTCCGGAAATGATTTTCAGCCTCTGTAATTGGCTCATTTGGCTGGGAAGATTAATGAATTAGCTTTTGATGCCTTCTTAAGAATTGTAGCCTTGTATCTTAGCTTTTCTATGGCTTTGGAATCAACTGAATCGGAGTTGTGTGTGCTGAGATATGATTAAATTAGGGTTTGTGTGGTTGGTTGTGAAGCTTCCAATTGGTTGTATATTAAGGGTGTTTTGATAGTCTATGATTTGTATATGAGATTGGGGTTGAATGTTGTGAGTTTGGTGGCTTGTTATAGCCTGGAAAAGTAAGGAAAACAAGGGGTTATGCCGTCCGTTTATTCTCTTGAAGATTAGAGTGAATGAAATGAGATTCGAAATGTGATTTGGTGATGTATTGAACTTGTCTTGTGTAGTTGATTTTAGTTCCATTTTAGTTGTAATTTACTTGCATTTGTACACTTCCCTTTTACCATAATGTTTGGTTTCGAATGTTGAGTTTTGAACTTCAAATATGTGTTTGATTTCCTCCCAAAACAAAAGAAGTGGCCTAGGGTTTCCCAGCCACGAAAACCTAGCTTTTATAAGTAAGATTTTGGGGTGCAATAAGGTATTTTATCATCCGTTTGGATGTGAATTTTTCCCAAAACCCTTGTTATACATTAATTCGTTATAGATGTGTTAGTTTTGAGCCAAAAACACATTTTACGAAAAAGGGGAAAAATTTACTGTTCATAATCCGGCCGTGTATCCGGCCAATTCTTGGCCGGATTGTTGGCCGAATTGACAGGGGAAGAAGAAAAAAATTAGGTCGGTCTCTGCCTTGAATCCGGCCGACTATCCGGCCGGATATCCGGCCAATTCCTGGCCGGATTCTGACGTGGCAACTGTTTCAAATTTTTCCGATTTAATTTTCTAAAACCTTTTGAGCTTAGTTTTATGTTTGATTTGGAAAACCTTTAGTTATTCATTTCCTTTGATCAAAATGTACCCTTTTCACTTCCAAAAATCATACTTCCACCTTGTACTAGTTTTATTCAGATTTTCTTTGATTTGCTTAAATATTTTGATAATTGAACCATAACATTTCTCATGATTGTTATTAGGGTTTCTTGGTGACTAAAGTTGATATCCGGAGGGATACTTTGGACGTAATTTTGCTTGAAATTAGGTGAGTGTTTTATATACGATTTGTTGCTCATGATTACGTGAATTATTGTGACTCTTTGGATTGTTACTTGAATAAGTGATTGCCGTACGTTACATTTACATTGACTATGTGGCTACTTGTGATCCTTGATTGAATGTCAAATGTTCTCAATGCTTGCCAAAAACGAATTTTGCTAGGCGAGTGTGTACTTTATCGCACTCGACCTAAATGAACGTGAAATTTTCAATGACTGAATGATTAAATGTTAATTGTGCATGAATGTAAGCCTTCGGGCTGAACTGGGCCCATGCCCTTTGTTACTGGTCGACTCGAGCCAGAAACGGACTCGGTCGAGCGATTAGTGACCCTGGGTGAATGTTTAATGTTTGGTATACTCGAGTATGACCACGAAGTTTGGGAAGGACTAGCCAGTGCGCTGGCTAGAAGGGGAAGAACGAAATGAACGAATGAATGGCAAGATGTACGGAGAGGTTTTCAATGACAAATGCAACTTTTTCTAAAACGCTTGAAGGAATGAGGAATGAATGAATGAACGAATGGCTCTCCGTGAGCCCGTATCCTTTCAATGAAAGTGTTACTCTTGTTTTACTTCATAATTGTTATCTGGATTACTTGTTATCACATGCTAATGTCCTTGTTTACTTGCTTAGTTGTGTATATAGAACCTCGCTGGGCTTTTAGCTCATTCCACGTCTTTTGTTTTCCTTAACAGGGGTTACAAGCAAGGGCGAGAGATCTGTTTAGAATAGCATAGTTTAGTCCCTTTTGTACATTATGGGCTTTTGTACTCGCTCTAGGATATGGTTAGGACTGGGTCGGACGGAGAACTGAGGACTTTTGTCTCTTTTGGATTTGTATTACCATCTGAGTTTGGATGAATGTAAGTATAAATGTTTCAAGTTGGGAATTGTTTTCATTTTTTTTTCTCGAGGCTATATCTCATTTTGGTTTGATGTGAGTGAACGAGTCCTGGCGAGAGCTGGGCAGGCGGTCCGCCGAACCCTTTGGTTCGCCTTAGGGGAAGGTGGGGCTGTCACAGGAACCAAAACAATCAGCACCTGAGGATGCAACATGACCCACAGATTGAGGGGAGTAACAATCGGATGTATGCCCCTGTGACCAATCCAATTGTTAACGGGGCCAAGGAAACCAATTTTTTATAGGCTGCTCTCCGTCGAATGCGTCACTAGTTGGTCCTGATGATTCCAAAAAAGGCAAAGAAATTGAAGTGGAGGGGAAGTAGCCTGCTGGGTCTGCTGTGCTAGTGGATAGAAGTGATAGCTCTGAGCGACAGGACCTTGTTTCAGGGAGTCATGCTGGTGACAAATCTGGTGCTACGATGGGTGGTGGTACTGAGGATATTACTTCTGCTAGTCATGGGAATCAGGATACGTGTGACGAGGTGGGCGGAACATTGGAGTGGGATCAAGGAGAAATTGTTGTAGAGCTGGTTTCTAAAAGAGGACGTGAAGGTAAGGTGCGTCAAGTCCTTGATAAGCAATCGTTGGCCGCTGGATAGCAACCCCTGGTCATGAGGCAGATTGTCTCTTTAAACAGTAGTGGGTTGGAGAGTTTGGCTGTAAAGTTGAATGGGGAGGAGGCTAGGTTAGACGGGGTACATGAGGAAGTTGAAGTTGAGCTGCCTATCTTCACAAGAAATTTATCTCCAAGGATGGTTGTTAGACAAGAGAAGTCGCTGGAGTCCCCAGTGATGGCTTTGAACATTGATCAATCTATTGTGGTTGATCGAGGTTTCAAGCAAGCGAGAGGGAAAGGTGTGCGAGCTTGATTTCCCTCTGATAGATAGCTTCGATCTGTGACATCTTCCCATAACTCCTTCTAGATTTTATCTCATGATTAATGGCTTTTTTGGAATATTAGAGGGGTGGCTAAAGCCCCTAATCTAAAATATTGATTAAATTAGTAAGGTTGTATCATGTTAAATTCGTTGTGATATGTGAGCCAAAGCTAGATGTGTCTAAAATTGAGTCCATTCAGTTACAATTATTGTTTGATTTGGTGGTTGTTAATAGTTCGGGTGATATTTGGGTGTTCTATAGTAATCCTTTCATATGTTCGATTGTTGGTAATTCGGACCAGCATATTTCTTTATCTGTTCAATATCCATTGATGCCTAGTTCAATCATTATGTCATTTGTTCATGCAAATGTTCAACGGAGGAGTGAAGAGACTTATGGCAAAACTTATTAGCTGATAAGCCTAGTTCTCTTCCATGGTACATTGGGAGTGATTTTAATGTCATAATGGCGCCTCATGAAAAACGGAGGGGTCGTCCTTTTTCTGTAGCTGAGGAGGTGGAGTTTATGTCCTTTATGGAAGAGGCTGAGGTTTTTGATGTAGGTTTTTCGGGAGCTAGTTTCACGTGGTGTAACAATCGGAGAGAAAAGGCTAGAATTTCGAAGAGATTGGACAGGTTGTTAGTAAATGGGGAATGTTCGGATTTTTCTGTATCCATTTATCTAGTTCATTTGGCGAGACATCCGTCGGGTCATGTGTCATTGAAGATTTCGTTTGCATCTCGGTTAGATAATAAGCCGAGATCATTCCTGTTCTTGAATGTCTAGACGACAAAACCAGAACTTTTGGAGGTGATTAGAAGTGCCTGGAGTTGAGAAGTGAGTGGATCTCCTTTGCATGTTTTGTGTTCTAAATTGTTGGTGATGAGGAGGGCTATTCAGGACTGGAACAAGCAATGTTTTTAAATGTGTTTGACACTGTTCGAGGGGCAGAGTCTGCGATTCAAAGGGCAGAGGAGGCTGTGGAGCATGATGATTCGGAGGAGGCTCAAGTTGAGCTCAAGAAGGCTCAAGCGGAATTGTGTCATGCATTGTCCATTGAAGAGCAATTTTCGAGTCAAAAGGCTCGAGTAAAATGGCTTTTTAGTCGAGATCGTAATTCCAAGTTTTTTCATGCGGTAGTGAGGCAGAGGAGGGTTCAAAGAATGATACATAGAATAAAAAAGTCTAATGGTGTTTGGGTGGATGAGGACGATGATATAGCAAGTGAGGCAATAGCATATTTCTCGGACCTTTTCTCGGGATCTTCGGAGTCTGCTTCAGATATGTTGCACCTTATTCCTCCTATGATTTCGGGGGAGGATAATAGGCTTTTAAAGGCTGTCCCTTCCATGGAGGCGGTTCATTGAGTGGTGGTGTCAATGAATGGGAATAGTACGGCTGGCCCGCCTGGATTCACGGGTAAATTTTTTATCTTTGCGTGGGATGTTATTGCTCAGGATGTTTATAATACGGTACTGAGTTTTTTGTGTGGGGTAGAGTTGCCTCGATTTATTACCTCTACCTAGATTGTACTGATCCTTAAGGTTTTGAATCCTCAGGATTTCTCTAAATTTAGGCCGATTAGCCTGTGTAACTTCTTTAACAAGTTCTTATCCAGAATTTGGTTGATAGAGTGGCTGGTATTTTGCCAAAGATTATTTCCCCCTAGCAGACAGGTTTTGTTATGGGCCAGAATATAATGAAGAATTAGGTCCTAGCTCAGGAAGTGGTGTCGGGTATTGGTAAAAAATCTACGGGTGGAAATGCAGCCTTGAAGCTGGACATGTCTAAGGCTTATGGTAGGGTGTCATGGTTTCATATTATTGGTGTATTGTGGAAGTTTGGCTTTGGGGAGCAGTTTGTAGATCTAGTATAGCAATTGTTGTCTAATGTTTGGTTCTCGGTAATTATTAATGGGTCTTCATATGGCTTTTTCAAATCTACGAGGGGGCTACGTCAGGGTCATCCCGTATTTGTTATAAGGGATGAGGTTCTATCAAGAGGCTTAAACAACCTTGCATTGCAATCGGGTTTCTTGGGTTTAAAGTTCCATATGGCTGTCCTTTTATAACTCATTTGGCTTTTGTGGATGATGTGCTTATATTTGATAACAGATTTTTCTCCTCTTTGAAGAAAATTATGCCAGTGTTGGAGGTATATCAGAAATGTTCAAGGCAGCTGGTAAATCCTCAAAAGAGTGGTTATTTGGTTTATCTGTTGTTGTCGCCGTCCAGAAAATGGGTGATTGAGCGTGTCACGAGGTTTGCTTGGCAGTCCTTCCCTATTGTTATTTAAGGTTTCCACTATATTTTGGAAGGCGTAAATCGTCATATTTTGGGGAAGTGAGTCAGTCTTTTCTGGGAGAATTTTGTTGTGGAAATCAAAGTTACTGTCTTTGTGTGGCAAGATAGTCTTAATCAAGCATGTGTTGTCGTCAATACCAGTGCACTTGTTGTCAGCTGCTGTGTTCCCTAGTTCGGTATTTAAAACTATAGAAAAGGTTTGCTAGAATTTCCTGTGGGGGTCAACGTCTGAAGAATTGAAGTTTCATTGGATGCGATGGTCTTAGTTGTGTTATCTGGTTGAGAAGGGTGGAGTGGGCTTTCGGAGGCTTAGGGACGCTTATACAACTTTTTCTTGCAAACTATGGTGGAGTTTTCGGACGGGGTCGTCATTGTGGGCTGCTTTTATGCAAGCAAAGTATTGCAGAGTGATTCATCCTTGTCAAGTGGAATTGAGCTTGTCTGCTTCGGTAGTTTGGAAGTGGATGTTGAACGTGAGTCGACAAGTGGAGCTCTCTATGTTATGGCTGGTCAATGACGAGTCATGTCATTTTTGGTATGACAACTGGTTGGGTAGTGGTGCTTTATTTCTTAAAACACCAGTTATTCCAAATCTTTCGTTTAGCAATTTCATCACAAATGGGGATTGGGATGTAAATCTATTATCTCAAACCTTGCCAAGGGATAATTCCTTCCATCTTACAGCAACTGGTTTCTGAAGGAGAACGTGTAGATGAAGTCATTTGGATGCCAACAAAGTCTGGAAAATTCACATTAGCATCGGCTTTTCATGAAGTCCGGCAAGCTCACAATACGCCTGTTGTTCTCTCTCAGGTTTGGCATCCTCAAATTCCTTTGAAAGTGTCCTTTTTTATGTTGCGGTTATTGATGGGGAGGTTGCCATTGCCTGATACTTTATGTAAGCTGGGTTTCCACTTGCCCTCAAAATGTTTTTGTTGCCAAGTTGCGTCTGAGGAATCTATCGAGCATGTGTTTTCCAGGGGTCACATTGCGTTGGAGATTTGGAATTATTTTGGAAGTCTGTGTGGTTTTACTAGCTCAGGGTCTTTCTTGCGAGCTCGCATAGTTGATTGGTGGTTGTGTTCACAAAAATCTGAGACACGGTGTTTTATTTTTATTATTCTTCCAAGTTTTACCTACTAGTATATTTGGAAGGCTAGGAATAAAGCGGTCTTTGAGGGTTCCCAGATGTGCTCTGATGCTATTTGTCAAGCCATTTCCTCGAAGGTCAAATCCATTATGGAGATCCACTTCAAACAAACGATTGGGGCGCAAACATTTTGTCAGTTGTATGATTGGTCGTCTCCGCCTGCCTGTATATTTGACTTCAAATTTGTTCCCTGGGAGGCGAAGGAGATTGGGATGTTCATACTTAATACGGATGGTTGTTCTAAGGGCAATCCAGGAATGGGTGGAGGCGATGGGGTTCTTCGTGATTCAACTGGGTTGCCTCTGGTTGCCTTTTCAGCTTTCTTTGGGGAAACTACTTGCCTTCGCCCAGAAACTTTGGCCCTTTTGATTGGTCTTCAAATGTGTGTCCACAAGGGTTTTGGTAATCTATGTGTGCAATTGGATTCATTGGTCTTAGTTGGGATTCTGCAGCGGCGGTTTCAGTGCACTTGGCATATTCAAAGGGAGGTCCGGCAGATTTGGCACTTCGTTGAGGATCCTTCTCGATTCTCCCATTGCTACAGGAAGGCTAACAAAGTTGCTGATGTGTTGTCCAATGTGGGCATCTCTCATCCTGAGCAGCATATCAAGGTTTATGAACGTCTACATATGTTTCCGAAGTTGGCTCGCGAGGAAATCAGACTAGATAGGTTAGGGATGCCTTCTGTTCAGAAAATTAGGCGTGTTTAGGAAGTTTTTTCCAAAAAAAAAGTAGTGTAAATTATATAACAATAATCCCATATGCTTATGATACAAAATTTGATGATTGTGGTTAGCTGTAAAATTATCACGTGCTTGTCATTTGCTTTCCTTGACTCTCACATCCCCTATATTGTTATTTCCATTGGTAGCTACACAATTTGACTTCTACTTTGTCTATTCCTAAAATTGAATTCTCTTTGGTTATTTCTAATGTTTAGTATGCTTAATTTAACCCTACTTTGGGTTTTCTTTCTTTGAATTATAGCAAAATGGCTTTTTGTAGATATATTAGTTTATTGTGAACCTATCTACATGCTAAATTATACAGAAGTTTGGCAATAATAAAATTCCATACAAAAGAGAGTTCTACATATTCTTACCTTTATCCTTCTTATTTTTCTCCTCCATTAGAGATGGCATGGGGATTGGTTGCTAGTTGGATTTTGTCTGCTCGAATTGATCCCTGACTTGACTTTTTATACATTATCTTCTCAGTCCACTCTCTAGTTTCTCTATTTAAAATACTCTTATGTGACTTGTCATTCAAGAGTGGTAGTCTAATACTCAAATTGGATTGTCTTTTTAGACTTTAGTTTGTTTCGTTATCTTGTTTACGTGACTTTATGATTACTATTCAGCTTTTAGTCAATTTTTTATTGATGATAATAATGGGTTGTAAATATTTTGGTAGTGCTATTTCAGTTTTCATATTTGTATAAAGTATATACAACTATGAGTGGGATTTTCATCTCAATTGCTCACATTATTGAATCAATTGTGATGGTTCCATTTTAATTCTGATTATTCACATTAGCGTTTCATTTGGTAATCGAAATGAAACTGCTCTAAATACTACACAAAAGGGTACTTTGGTCACAGCAAAACTAAGAAAAAATAATGCTTAAAGATGTGAATTTGGATGCCTACTTTTGCATTCTCAAGGGTCCCGAATTAAGTGTTCAACCAGCTATTCAAGAGGACCTTTAAATGTGTGTAAAACCTCAATTCAAGCATTGTTTCATGCTGAATGAGAGCCAATTGGAATGTACAGGTCCAGGCCAAGAGTAGAAATAGCTGGAGATGAGCTTTGCATGTCGATTGAGCTGAGGAAGGCACTCAAGAGGGGATTTGCTCACGGATTTGGTACCTTGAATTTTTTCAATTTTGTTTTTTCATTGATTATCCTCTGCCCCCAATCCATGCATGAATTTGGCCATCAATCCCTGCATGGATTCGATTCATATAATTTTTTAGAGTTTTTCTATTTTTCACAATTTGTTAGGGTTTTGCCTAATTATTTAATTTTTAGTTATTAGGAATAAATGACCAGCTATATTAGCTATTTGTGCATTAGATTAGTCGTTTAATAGCAATAAGTATGTAATCCATGTCCGATTCGAATTTCGACTAGTTTAAGTCTTTGACTATGAATAGCCTTATTTTCCTTTGTAACATTTAGATAATTTCCAACAAAAAAGATTGAGTGAGAGTTCTCTTTGGCTTCTTTATGAGCTTCTTTTGAATACTTTAGTGTTGCTCCTAAAATGTTCTTTAACTTATCAGTCAAGAACCGCACTTGAATGTGGCATCATTCTACCTATTTCCTCTATCCAAACTTGAATACCATTAATCTAGATCCTTTGTGACTTGTTGTGTTACAGGTTGCATAGCGAGTCAGAAGTAGTTCGTATCAACTAGCATCAGAACTAGTTGAAGGTATCAAATTATATCCCTTTTCCTTTTCGTTTTTGTTTAAGAGTTTCTAGGGTTTTGAGTTGTTCTCCTTGAGTCGTGTCATGGTTCATCTTCTTGTCTTGCATGTTTCTTGTGTCTTTGCATCATCAAAAAAAATTGTTACTATTCATGGCTACTATTTATCTTACTGTTCATCGTAGTATTCATCATACTGTTCATTGCACTGTTCATAAGAATCATCTTTTGTTGTCCGTTGAAATCTTGTGTTGTTGCATTGATTTTGGGTAGTTTCTTGAAGTTCTTGAATTTCTTGACCAAGTCTTGAGATTCTTGAAGTTTCTTGAAAAAAAAACTCTATTAATTTCTTGAAATTCTTGGGAAGTCTTGAAAGATTTAGCTCTTTGGCCATCTTCTTGACTCAAATCTAATTGAAACAACCTGTTGATCTTCAAATCTTCAAGAAAATGTGTGAACAAGTTTTGGAAACAAAATTCAACAATTCGTGGCTGGAAAGATTAAAGAAACAGCCACATACCTTAGTTTCCTAATCAGATTTGGAAAATAGCAAATTAGTTTCCTTTTTGCATCTCTCTTGGCCGAATACCAATTGGATTGGGACAAATCAAGTTTCCAATCGTCATATCTTGAAATAAAAGGTTTGTGCAATGAATTTAAACCCTTGAAATTTCTAGAACACTTCAAATCTACCCAACCAGTCCACTACATCCAAATTCCAGGTTTTTGTCAATTTTCTTGAGTCTATTGGAACCTGTTTGGTGTCTCGTTCTTTCCCTTTTTTTGTGTCATTTTTTTTAAAAACAATTGAGAGTCATTTGAGTCTTAAACTTCATGGTTATATTCTGTCCTTTGTTCGTGTCAATTAAGTTCCTTTTAAACCCTAATTGTAAGTCTCATTCTAGTTGGATCTATTGGTAGTTGCTTAAATCACCTTGGGAGATACTTATTTCTTTAAGGGAAGTGATTCTTTAAGGGAAGTGATCAAGGGCTTGAGAACTACTATGTGAGTCTATTAGAGTGCTATATCTTTGAGTGATACATGAGGGTTGAGGATAACACGTGAGGGAGCGCGTGAGAAAAATCTTTCTTTGTTTTTACTAACACCTTTGCAGGGATACCTAAGCATGTTTAACAGAGAAGGATCTTCAATTTTTGACTGTAAACTCTCAATGGAGGCAATGACTAGCCAATTGCATGAATTGTTGAAGGAGGAATTGGAGCCTATACATAGACGACTTGATCGAATTACGAATAAGGTTGTCAAAAAAAGGGGTTCCATGCAATCTAGTTCCAACGTCCAATCTAGCTCTTCAAAACCAACCTATTCAAGGAGGGAAGAGAAGGTTTATTCGACATCTTCCAGGTCTAAACCTAGAGTCGAGCCATCTAAGGAAAAGTCAACATGGTAGATATATCTACACCTTCTACACCATAAACAAAGGGAGGGTTTAAATTGCTACAATCAAAATAATCTCCTAAGGAGGAATCCATTGTTAGACAAGGAGAATTTAATCTCATCCTACCATTGGTTGAGAAGGTTGACATTGAATTGAATCCAAACACCGAGCTTGATGGGGAAGTGCTTGATGGTCCATCTACACTAGCTAGTTATCAAGAGCTAATTGATGAGGATTTATTTGAGAAAAGTGAGGTACAAATTAAGTGTGTAAGCAATGATGTAGTACTTAAGAATATGCAAGAGGTAAAAATCGAGGGAAGTGCATTGAGTGAGAAAGAAAAAGAGCTGAAATTTTGTGTCAAAAGTGGAAGAGGGTTCTACATTGCAAGATTTTGAAGATGAATCTAATTCATTTAAATCTGACTTTGACGATCGATCCTTAATATCTAGTATATATTTCTTAGTTAATTTTGATCATTCATTAATTGCATATTGTCTTGTAGGTTTTCAAGCTTATAATTTGCTAAGAATGGAAACAAAAAGGAACTGTTCACTTATGGATAGTGCTAATCAAAGGCATATTGAGTTGAGTCAAAATGGTAAATTTGTTGTTGGTCAATTAACTGTTGATAAGGTAACTTTCTTACCTAAAGTTCTTAGTTATTATGGTGACATTAAGGACTTTAGTTTGCCTACAGAGGTATCGTTTCTTCGTAATGAGTCTTTGTATGCATTAAATCCTTATCTTGGTCAATTATGTGAGTATCCTTTATGCGTACTAAGAATTGTGCTTCTTGATTCATTGACACATGGTAAAATGCTTGAGTTAATTGGCATAGTTTTTAAGGTTGTTTATGTGTGTAATATTGAGTCAATTATGTTTGTTTTCCATTTTGATAGAATTGTTTGTTTGCTTTGTGTTAATCATTCTAGTGTCAACTTTATTCATTTTGTGAGTTGCATTTGTCTTTAGTTATGTGAGAGTTCGTTTGTTTTCTTTAGGTCGTGTGATCCTTTTGTTTGTGTTTATGGTGTATTTAAAGTTCTTGAATTGATAGGTATAGTGTTTAAAATCATTTATTTGCATGAAGTTCTTTGTCCGACCTTACATGTTGTCCATGCAAGTTGTGTGAAACATCGACTTTACCAAGTTGCTTTAGAGAGTTTACTTGTTTGGATGCTTACATGTTGTTTTGAAGTTTCTATTCAATCAAGTGAGTTGTTAGGCCATGTAATGGTTCTTAGGATGATGCATGGCATTCTATCATTTCCTTCTTGTTATCAACTTGGTAAGTTTAGTGATTACAAGTGTTGTATCATCATTTATTCCTCGTTTTTTGAGTTTGATCCAAGTACTGATTCGAGGAGGAATCTTTTCTATGGGGAAGAGAATGATGGAGACTCTAGTAGCCTTAGTGTTACATGTTCATGGTGAATGGAATGTGAGTGGGAACGTGTGTTTTGGATCATATTTGTGATTAAATTGAGTAGAAGACATGTTTCTTGGCTCGCGTTCGCCCAAGCATTCCCCAATGTGCTCCATTGTAAGTAAGGCATTGATTTGAGGATCAACTTGGTGAGTTTAGTGATTAAAATTGTTTTATCATCATTCATTCCACATTTTTCATGTTTGATCTAGGTATCAATTCGAGGGCAAATCTTTTCTATAGGGAAGGAAATGACAGAGACTCTAGTAGCCTTGGTATTACATGTTCGTGGTGAATGGAATGTGAGCAAGAATGTGTGCATTGGATCATGTTCATGATCAAATTGAGTAGAAGAAATGTTTCTTGGCTTGCGTTCATCCAAACATTTCCCGATGTACTCCATTGTAAGCAAGGCATCGATTTGAGGACAAATTGCTTTCAAGAGAGAGGGAATGATATGAATTCAGATGCCTACCTTTGTGCTCTCAAGGGTCCCAAGCTAAGTGTTCAACCAAGCTATCTGACAGCACCTATAAACGTGTGTAAAACCTCAATTCAAGCTTTGTGTCATACTAAACAAGAGTCTATTGAAATGTACAGGTCCAAATCAAGAGTGGAAACAGTTAGAGATGAGTTTTGCATGTTGATTGAGCTGAGGAAAGTACTCCACAGATGATCGGAAAGTTAATCCTTGCGTGGATCCTCTCATGGATCCAGTCCCTTGAAGTTTTTCAGTTTTATTTTTTCTTTGATTATCCTCAGCCTCCAACCACGCGTGAATCCGGCCACCAATCCTTGTGCAGATTCAGTTCAAATAATTTGTTAGGTTTTTTTCTATTTTCACACAATTTGTTAAGATTTTGCATAATTATTTAATTGTTAGTTATTAGGAATAAATGGCCAGATGTATTAGCTTTTTTTTAAAGAAATAAAGCGAGACTTTATTTGTAACATTGAAGAATACAAGGAGGGCGACACCACGTTACCTCCAAGAATAAAAAATAGTAAGACATAAACACACGAAAATCCAATCTATGTCCTATGCACGCGAATAGCAGGAATCCCCAAATTATCCATTCGAAAATCACCCTAACTAACCTCGGAAGTTGTGCAACTGACTCATAAACCTTGTTTAATCCAGAATCAGCTCCAAATTTGGACAACCTATCAGCAAGCCTATTAGATTAGTCATTTAATAGCAATAAGTGATGTAATCCATGTCTAGTTCGGATTTGGACAAGTTTAGATCTTTGGCTATAAATAGCCTTATTTTACTTTGTAACATTTAGACAATTTCTAGCAAATAAGATTGAGAGAGTGTTCTCTTTGGCTTCTTCATGAGTTTCTTTTGAATACTTTGGTGTTGTTCCTAAAGTGTTCTTTGACTTATCAATCAAGAACTGCACTTGATTGTGGCATCATTCTGCCTATTTCCATTGGCTAAACTTGAATACAATTAATCTAGATCCTTTGGAGTTTGTCGCATTACAAGTTGCGTAGTTAGTCGAACCCAGTTCGTATCACTTACACTCCCAATTACTTACATTCTACTTGTCTATATTATCTATATTTTTATACAGAGTATAGATTAGTATAGTTTGCATCACATTTGGTGCATTAATGAGTTCTTTTGAGTTGTGTAGGTTGTTGCCTGAATTTTGTTGTTCCCTTGAAGAATATGGAGGTTTTTGCAGGATTTTGTTAGTCTGGAGTTTTAGAATTAATCCTTGCTTAAATAGAGTTAAAGTGTTCGAGGAAAGTTTAAAGATGCCGAAAAAAGTTTGGAAAGCTGTGGAATAAAAAGGAGAAGTTATGCTAATTAGTTTACCATCACTTTTTGGATTCAAGTTCGAAAGGTTTTAGTTTTTTGGCTATATCTTGAACTACAAACTCAAATTAAAGGGATTTTTCATGTATATTAAAGGTAAGACCTAGAACTATAATTTTTGTGGAGACACCAAGATCCAGTTCTGCCATTTTGACATGGAAAAGTCCAAATTATAGTAGCAAATCCTAGAGCTCAGTTTTTTTAAACTTCCCTAATAGGCTTCTGCCCAGTCGGTAGTAATTTTGGCTTATCTCAGTACTTAGATGCCTTGAAGCTTGATCTTGAGCTAGTGAAGCATGCTCAATTGTCTACAACTTTTATATTTCACTCCAAGACTAATTTAATAGGCTTCAAGGTGATATTTGCAATTCAATTAGTCGCAAACACTGTGCAAATCCTTCAACAACTTTGACTTCTTGACTGGACTCAAACTTCTTAATGAGCTGAATCTTTTTGTGAAATATCATCCATGCACTCAAGAAAAACTTAGGAAATCCATATAAATGCGCAGGAGCTGTCACAAGAAAAGGGGGTGGTGTCTAGCCTTTCTCCATCCATGCTTTTCTCACGATCTAGAAAATACAAACCAAAGAGGGAGCTGTGAGGGCACAATGAAGATAGAACTTCAACTCCTTTAACCTTTCTTTTTTTCATTGTATTTCATTTCTCTAGATGCTTTTAGGGGAATTTAGGGTTGCATATTTAGTGAAATTATGTTCATTCTAAACCAAAGCCAAGCTATGCTAAATATGTACAATGTTTTCATTTGCTAAATTTCTTGTTGTTGAATATTCTTGGGCATGTTTTATGCTTGATTCAAGTGCTTAATGCTTATGATTGATTGGCTACCAATTGCATGATGTAGTGGGGCCAATCCACGGGAGCCACATGTCAGTTCGGGTATGGTGACCTGGCAGTTCGGCCAGACAGTTCGGGCAGGAGGGAGAATAGTTCGCGCATGACCACCACCTCCCAACTGGATGGGCCTGGTGGGCCGCAGCCCCGAACCTTTCGGAGTTAACAGACGAAACCCTAGAAAGACTCCCTTTCTAGTCGGACTCCTAATCCTATAAGGAAACTACTACCCAGAAACTTATAAATACACTACCACAAGATAAAGCAAGGTATGCCATCTACAGTATTTTATGCTATAGCTCTATTCCTAAAGCTGTCACTGACTTGATCGTCGGAGCTACTCTGGGGAACTAGCCCCGCCGTTCACCTCTTTTGCAGGACAGTTCGCTCGCTTCCTTCCCGCCAGTTCGTTCCCTCCCAATTTGTTCAACTCACCGCAGCTCAGTTCGGATCACGTTTTCGGCTGTCGCATCAATTGGCGCCGTCTGTGGGAACGTAATTCTTCTCTTGCGAAAACATGCCGATCACTAGATCTCAGAGGAACGCCAGCGGGTCTAAGAGGAACGAGCGAAGCGACCCCCAAAATCCCCGTCAAGATTCAACTCCTGGGGACGGGGGTGCGGAGCTCTCGCGAATCCCGCCTGAACAACTGGTGCGAACAGTGGCAGAAACCTACCTACTTTCAAAGCGATTATGAACTACCTCAAAGGGCAGTCCAGAAACCATCAGGACTAGGAGCCCAAGGCACCGAAGACTGGTGGAAGTGAGTCGTCAGAGTCTAGGACAGGAAGCCCCAATCCCCGACAGAAGCGAGCACGGAGGGAGCTCATGCGTGAACAGATCGAAGTTCTGGAGCCCTCTCACAGGAACTCCCGAACAGAACACCCTGAGCCCTTCCGGGGGTTCCCACGGAAGGAGCCCTCTCCAAAGAGAGACGAGTACCAGATACAGGACGAATTGGATCATTTGCTAGATCCGGAGGCGGACAAATCTATCGCCTCCCCCTTTGTGCCAGACATCGAGGACTACCCACTGCCCGCTAAGTTCAAAATACCGACCATGGAATCCTACGATGCAACCACGGATCCGGAGGATCACCTGTTCGTATTTTTGACACAAATGCGCCTACAAACGGCCGCAGATGCGGTCAGATGTAAGACCTTTCCAATGTTCCTGGAGGGAAAGACGCGTCAGTGGTTCCAGGGACTACCCCCCAGGTCAATTCGGTCCTTTAGCCAGCTCACGCGATTGTTCGCGGCTCAATTCGTTTCGTGGAGAGTCTTCTCCAAGAGCACTACTCACCTAATGACCATTCAACAAAAGCCCGAGGAGTCACTGTGCGAGTACATGGTGCGGTTCAATAACGAGTCCCTCCAGGTCCGGGACCGGGATGATAAAGTTGTCATGGTTGCTTTCATCAATGGATTGCGTAAACAGAAGCTGTACACTAAGTTCGTCGAGAAACCTCCCAAGTTAGTTCGAGAGATGCTGGACCGAGCTCACGAGAAAGCTAATGCAGAGGAAGCCAATCGTCTGAAGAGCGCGTAGGAAAGACTAAGGGACGACAGGCGCAGAAAGAATGCTGACTCGGGGGACGCGCGACCTAGTCCTGCACGAAAGAATACCTTTGACCGCCAACCCAGGAGCAGCGCCTGGTCAGGCATGAACAGGCCTTTTGAGAGAGAGAGGGCCTGGACCTCCCTCACAGCGCCTAGGACTCAGGTCCTCGCGGTGATGGAACCGGAAGGACTCTCTCGACCTCCCCGACAATTGATCGGCGATAAGAGCAGACGAGATCAAACTTTGTATTGCGCTTACCATCGCGACGTAGGGCACGATACCGAGGACTGTCGTCACCTCAAGAAAGACATTGAAGAGCTGATCAAGCGAGGGCATCTAAGGGAGTTCATCCGGAACGGACGAACTGACCAAAGGTGAGGGGAATACAAACGAGAGTGAACGAACGGCCCACGCGACCGACCTCGGGGTCCCCACGGCCGAACTCCCGAACAGGAGGGGCAGAACTTAACGGGGGTAATCAACACCATTGCGGGAGGGCCTGTCGGAGGAGATAGTCACATAACTCGACGGAACAACCGCCTTCCTCCTAGCGAAGAGAGTCCAAGTAAGCGACTAAAGATGTACAAAGAGATCATTTATGGACCCAAGGACGCAGTACCCTTGGCTTCCAATAACCATGAGGCCATCGTGGTAGAGGTCATAACGTGCAATTACAAAGTAAAGAAGGTGTACATAGACAATGGGAGCGCATTGACGTGCTGTAGTACAAGACCTTTAAAGAACTACAACTGGAGGACAAGCAGCTCATCTCAATCCGAACTCCCTTGATTGGCTTTGCAGGTCCACCGGTAAGACCTGAGGGAATGATAACTCTCATGGTCACGGTGGGGGTGTCGCCAAAATGCCGAACTGTCTTGGTGAACTTCGCAGTGGTGAAGGAGCCCTCGTCGTACAATATGATCCTGAGACGGCCTACCTAAACGCACTCCGAGCTGTCTGCTCAACTCTGCACCTTAGCATGAAATTTCCCAAGCCTGCAGGGGTAGCTGAAGTGCTAAGGGATCCAGAGGTAGTTCGGGCCTGCTATATCGCCACTCTAAAGGTAAGGAGAAGCTGGTAGCTCAAACAGCCTACTTAGGGCCTTGGGAGCCAGCGGAGAAGAATGAGAGGCTGGAGACGGATGAGGGGCTGCTCGAACTGCCAGTCAGCAGGGAGAGGCCCAATCGTGTGGTCAAGACCGGCTCATGCCTGAGCCAACTAACCCGGAGGGCACTAGAATCCCTTCTAGAGGAATATGCAGAGATTTTCGCCTGGAGTGCGGATGACATGCCCTGGATTCCGCTCGAACTAGCAGTTCACAAGCTGCACGTGGACCCTAGTGTTCGACCTGTGAAGTAGAAGAAGCGGAATTTTGCGCCTGAACAAAATGAGGTCGTCAAGGATGAGGTAGGCAAGCTGTTAGAGGCCAAAATTGTGAATGAGGTCTTCTACCCGACCTGACTGGCTAATTCTGTGTTGGTCAAAAAAGACGACAAGGCTTGAAGAATGTGCGTAGACTTCACCGACCTAAACAAAGCTTGCCCGAAGGATTGCTATTCTCTTCCCCGAATTGACCTGCTTGTGGATTCAACAACGAGATACGAGATCTTCTGTTTCTTGGATGCTTTCAAAGGATACCACCAGATAGTCATGGATGAGGAAAATCAGGAGAAGACCTCATTCATCACTGAGTATGGTACCTATTGTTATGTCACCATGCCGTTTGGACTAAAAAATGCAGGTGCAACACACCAAAGGTTTGTGAACAAGGAGGTCTATGTAGATGACATGCTGGTGAAGAACTGAACTTAGGAGCAGTTCATCACGGACCTTAGAGAGGTCTCTGACGTTCTTCGGAGCTCACGCATACGATTGAACCTCAAGAAATGCAATTTCGGGGTCAGGTCGGGCAAATTCCTAGAATACATGATATCCAAAGAAAGAGTAAGAGCTAATCCTGATAAGGTTAAGGCCATCATGGATATGGCTCCTCCCCGAAACATTAAAGAAGTGCAACGTCTAGTTAGTAGGATGACGGTCTTGAACAGGTTCCTATCAAAATCGGCAGTCCAGGTCTCACCTTTCTTCAAGACCTTAAGAAGAGATCCCCAATTCGAATGGACCTCTGAATGCCAAAAAACATTCGATGAGCTGAAAGGTCACATCGCCAAATTGCCAACCTTGATCTCTTCCGGACAGGGTGAAATCCTGTTCATCTACTTAGCAATAGGAGAGGAGGCAGTCAGCGCAGTGCTAGTTCGGGAAGAAGACAGGGTCTAGAGGCCGGTGTACTATGTCAGCCGTGCTCTACAAGGGGAGGAGACTAGGTATTCCGCAGTTGAGCGGTATGTCTTGACGCTAGTTCACGCAGCACGGAGACTCAGGTCATACTTCTAGACTCACCCCATCGTGGTGGTAACCGACCAACCCTTAAAGCAGATCTTGTCCAAACCTGACATGTCGGGAAGGATGGTCAAGTGGGTTGTAGAACTGTCCGAGTACGACCTCGGTTACCAATCTCGGACGGTCATCAAGGCCCAGGCGCTGGCTGACTTCATAGCGGAAAGTGGTTCCTTTAGGCAGCAGGAGCCCGAACAGGCCGGAGAGACTGGCACTGACCTAGTCGAGACTGAACAGGCCGGAAAGGCCGACACGAAACCGACCAAGGCTGACCTAGCCAAAGAAGCTGGCGCTAAGCCGACCGAGGCTGAACTGGCCAAAGAGGCTGCTGCGCGAGCTGAGACCAAGCAGGCCGGAGAGGCTCCTGTGCGAGCTGAAGCCAAGCAGACCTCAGCCAAAGAGACTCCTGCGAGAGTTGAGGCCTAGACTGAACAGGCCCAAGAGGCCGGCGTTAAACCGGCCGAGGCAAACAGGCCGGAGAGGCTGCTGTACGAGTCGAGACTGAAGAGACAGAGGAGGTTGCCGAGCAGGCCATCCCGACCTGGACATTATATGTCGACGGAGCTTCAAGCAAAGAAGGGTGTGGAGCAGGGCTCCTCCTAATCAGCCCTACGGGGGAAGAGCTGGCTTACGCCTTGAGATTCGATTTCAGAGCCTCCAATAATGAGTTCGAATATGAGTCTCTGATCGCGGGGATGGAGATGGCTTGGAAATTGGGGGCTGAATCACTAAACGCCTAAAGCAACTCACAGTTGATAGTGAATCAAATCTTGGGGAATTACGAAGTTAAAGAAGAACCGTTGAAAAAATACGTCACGAAGGCACATGAGCTGAGGAGTCAGTTCCAGCGTTTCACGCTCGAACAGGTTCCTCGGAGCAGGAATAAAAGAGCTGACGCCCTATCCAAACCGGCCTCCACTTCGTTTGGCACGCTGAATAAGGAAGTGTTGGTAGAAGTCGTCAAAAGTCGGGCGTATGAATAGCTGGACACCGCAGTAATTCAAGTGATGAACTCATGGATAGACCCTCTTGTGCGGTACATGGCCAATGGGGAACTCCCCTCAAATAGTGTAGAGACTCGAAAAATCCTCCTCAAGTCTCAGAGGTATGTGTGCTCACGGATGGAGTGCTGTATTAGAAATCATGCCTACGTCCGTGGCTGAAATGTGTGACCCCTGAGAAGGAGGACTACATCTTGCGCGAACTGCACGAGGGCATCTGTGGAAATCATATTGGCCCGCGAATTCTGGCCAAGAAAGGAATGGTGTCCGGATACTACTGGCCTACCATCTTCCGGGACTACTGGTGGCGAGGTGCAGGTCATGCCAACTACATGTGTCGGTTTATCACGCCCCAATTCAAGAGATGATTCCTCTTCAAAACCCGTGGTCATTCTTTCAATGGGAAATTGATCTGATTTGCCCATTCCCCTGGGTTCCAGGAGGGTATGAACATCTGGTGGTGGCAATAGACTACTTCACTAAGTCGAGCCACTCAACACCATCAGCAGCAGGTCGGTCCAAAAGTTTTTCTAGAGGAATATAGTCTACCGGTTTGGCATACCCCGAGTCCTGGTCTCTGACAACGGCTAGCAGTTCGCCGACAGCTCCTTCCAAGATTGGTGCTCCGAGCTCGGAATTCGTCAACATTTCATTTCCGTGGGACACTCTCAACCTAATGGTCAGGTAGAGAATGTCAACCGAACTATCCTGCACGGCTTGAAGACTCAAATAGAGTCTGCTCGAATTGGATGGGTGGATGAACTGCCCACCATACTCTGGGCTTACCGAACTACACTCCGGACAGCCACCCAAGAAACTCCATTTCCCTTATCCTATGGAGCGGAAGCAGTAATTCCGACAGAAATTGGTATGCCATCAAGCAGGGTGCAGAATTTCGTGGCCCAAGATAACGAGGGAGAGATGCAGGTCAACTTGGATCTGCTCGAGCAAAAGAGAGAAGACGCGGCTATAAGAATGGCTAAGTACAAGGGGCAGGTCACGCGGCACTATAACGCCAGAGTAAGACACCTCTCCTTCAAACCAGGGGATCTGGTCCTCCGAAGAAATTTCGTAAGTCGGATCTTGGGTATGAGTAAACTAGACCCGAACTGGGAAGATCCCTATGTGGTGAAAGAAGCAGATCGCGCAGGGTACTGTAGGCTAGCTCATCTTAGCGGAGAGAAAGTCCCGCATACATGGCACAACTCGAACTTGAGACTCTTTCGCTAGAGCTCTGTCCTAATAAATTAGAGCTCAGTTCGAGCAAGTGTATTCATTGAAATTTGGGTGTGTTCGTACAAAGGGGACAAACATGAATGAATGAATTAGATTTCAATTCATGCAAGGCTGTTCAAGCATGAATGAATTAGATTTCAGTTCGCGCAAGTATGTTCGGATACTATTTCTGCATAAATGGAGGAATTGCAAGTGCTGTAGATGCGAAAGTCTGTTCATTTCATTAAAGTAGGTTTACAAAAGAGGTCATGCAAAATGAAATGACTCTACTCAGTTCGGTTCTGCCTTGCGACCTAACCTACAGCCTACCCTATGAATGGATCAGTCCACCCCAGCTCAGTTCTCCTCTTGGTGCTCTTGCTCGGGCTCAGGGGAGGTCGCGGGTAGTGAGGGGTCAGCCACGAGATCGGCCAGCTTGCGCCCGTGCGCGTATCCCTCCACTAGACGATCTATCTGCTCGAGCGCAAGGGGATTATAGCTCAGCCACCTCTCGAGATCGAAGTCGGGCAGGTTCAGGGCTTGTACGTCATCCATCGCCCGTGTGTAGCTAATCTGGAGAACTGGGTCGTTCAAGATGGCTAGGTTATTCAAGAATTCCTCTGACCTCTTGAACTCTTGAACGCCCAACCGGCGACCCTCCTCACGAGCTGCCTCGATCTGAGTGGCCAGTTCGGCCGACCTCTTCTGCTCGACCTCCAGCTGAGCAGTCAGGTCGGCACTCTTTTTCTTCTCCTGCTCGCGACTGGCCTGAACCTCTGCGAGCTACTTCTTCAAGAACTCCAGCTCGACTGCGCCCGTGCGCGTATCCCTCCATTAGACGATCTATCTGCTCGAGCGCAAGGGGATTATAGTTCAGCCACCTCTCGAGATCGAAGTCGGGCAGGTTCAGGGCTTGTTCGTCATCCATCGCCCGTGTGTAGCTAATCTGGAGAACTGGGTCGTTCAAGATGGCTAGGTTATTCAAGAATTCCTCTGACCTCTTGAACTCTTGAACGCCCAACCGGCGACCCTCCTCACGAGCTGCCTCGATCTGAGTGGCCAGTTCGGCCGACCTCTTCTGCTCGACCTCCAGCTGAGCAGTCAGGTCGGCACTCTTTTTCTTCTCCTGCTCGCGACTGGCTTGAACCTCTGCGAGCTACTTCTTCAAGGACTCCAGCTCGACGTCAGCAGCATTAAACTGGTATTCCAATTTGTCCTTGGCAGCTCCGACCTGAGAAAGCGTCTCGTTCATATTTTCATATCTCCTCGTAAGTTCGGAGCCGACCACGTTTAGCTGCATTTGAACACAATAAAAAACTTGAATTTGATTAAAATGAAGTAGAGGGAAGAGGCAGTTCAGGACCGACCTGAGCCGCACTAAGATAGTAGTGCTGGAGTAATTCGGGACAAGGCGTGACGCAAATAAAGTTATAGTCGCGGGGGAGGACTGCGCCGCGAAAGAGCTCCCGAGCCGCCTCCGAGAACTGAGCTCGGTCGTTGACTAACAGCCCCCACTTCGGGCAGAAGTGCATCAGGTGGAGGTGTGAGCTCAGTTCGGACGTCTGCTTGAAGGGGATGACATTCCTCTGCTGCCACATCGCAGGAGGAGACTCAGAGGATGCTTGCTACTCGGCTGAATTGGCCCCATAATGCTCGAGCTGATGAGGAGAAGGCACAGAACCTTCTGCCTGAACTGGCAAAGAGGTCGCCTCTATTCGCGCCCTCTTGGCCGCGGACTTCTTCCTCTTCTTTTTCCCTCCCTCATCAGCAGGGGAGAACTGAGTTGGGGCCTGTTGCACAGGCACCGGTGGCGGAGGTGGAGGCACCGAACTGGCTGGAGTAGCAGATGGCATCGAAGTGGGCATGCTCGAACTACCCCCTCCACCCATGGACAGTAGTTGGGAGAATCTCTTCACTGCGAGAAAGAAAGGAGAGGTCAGCTCAGGCAACATTAAGGAGCTTGCAAAAAAAAGGGAAAAAAAAGAAGTTACAGGCGTCCAATTTGTCCGGGGTGAGAGGTCTGATGTCAAGAGCAGGAGCAGACACATCTGCCCAAATTAGACTCGCAGACTAGAGTTGGTTGTTGCCAAACTCCTTCACATTGAACCTTATGTCCGAACTGAGCAAGCAGCCCAGCTCGGCCTCCGGCAAAAGAGAGGGGACAGGATCAGTGACCTGGGTCTCCTCTCTCCAGGTCAGTGGAGGAAACCCAATGTTCTTCACAAAGAAGAACTGGGTTTTCCATGCCCGAATAGAAGAGGGAACACCCATGAACAGTTCGCGAGTTAGGTGCTTCGCCCCACTTCTACGAGTGAAATAAAACCAACCCGGGACATGGCCACTGATCTTCAAATGGAAGAACGTCCTGAATAGCTCTAAGGAGTAGGGAATTTCCCGGATGCGACACAAAATAAAGAAGCCTAAGATTGAACGAACTGCATTGGGGATGTGCTGGGTTATGCGAATACCCCAGAAAGTAAGAATTTCAAAGAGAAAGCTGGGAATTGGAAGGCGAAGACCAGCTATGAGCTGATCCTTGTAGATAGCTACGAAACCAGGAGAAGGTCGACAGGCAACCTCCCCAAGCTGGGCAGCTCGGGCTTCGAACTGCTGAGGAATGTCATACTTCCCCACCAGTTCATCCACCTCCCCCTGATCTAGGATAAGGGGAATGGTATCGACCTCCCCGAAGTCTCCGGACTCCCTAGAGGGCCCAGACCTAGCCCGAACTAGAACTGCCTCAAGTGGGATCTCTTGAGCAGCAGTCCCAGCAGCAGTCTGGGCAGGCTGTTCAGGCTGGTCCATGGTTTGAATAGGAGAATGAACTGGGGAAGGAAGGTATTCTGACCCTGACGAACTAGAGGAGGACGAGCTAGAAGGAGAGGAAGAAGAAATGACCTCTATGGGTAGAGGTCGGCAACTCTACGCCTAGGGGCCGAACTAGTAATGTCAGAATGTGTAGAAGAAGAAGACATAAAAGGAGGAAAAAAAGACTTACTGGAGAGAAAAGAGGAGTAGATGGGATGTGCCTAAGGGATGCACGAACCGACTCTTGATCGAACTCACAACGGGACGCACGGGCAGACTCGGGAGCGAGGAAGATGTGCAAACTGCTAGAAAACTGAAAGATTGGAAAAGTGAGAAGGAAAGTACGAAAATGACGTCTGGTGGGGCTTATTTATAGGCCACCAGAGTGGGAAGACGAAGCGTCCCGAATTAAAATTCAAATTTATTACCAAAAAACCACTATACTACGCGACGTTTGGCTGGTAACCGCCAGCACGGAGGGACATGACGATTGAAGTGACGGTTACCCAGGCGAACATGGCTGTTACTCGAGCGAAGGCAGAAATCGTGGAATCGTGGGTCCCACACCGAACTATCCCATCGTCTCGAAATTTGGTCCAGATTCATGCGACCTTTCAATGACTCTAGACTCAAATGGGGGCTAGTGTAGTGGGGCCAATCCACGGGAGCCACGTGTCAGTTCGGGCATGGTGACCTGGCAATTCGGCCAGACAATTCGAGCAGGAGGGAGGATAGTTCGCGCATGACCGCCGCCTCCCAACTGGATGGGCCTGGTGGGCCGCAGCCCCGAACCTTTCGGAGTTAGCAGATGAAACCCTAGAAAGACTCCCTTTCTAGTCGGACTCCTAATCGTACAAGGAAACTACTACCCAGAAGCTTATAAATACACCACCACAAGACAAAGCCAGGTACGCCATCTACAGTATTTTACGCTGTAGCTCTATTCCTAAAGCTGTCACTGACTTGATCGTCGGAGCTACTCCGGGGAACTAGCCCCGCCGTTCACCTCTTTTGCCCGCCAGTTCGTTCGCTTCCTTCCCGCCAGTTCGTTCCCTCCCAGTTCGCTCAGCTCACCGCAGCTCAGTTCGAATCATGTTTTCGGCTGTCGCATCACATGATTAAATAATTTCCTTTAGACCCGAGAGGAGATAGGAATAATTAGGAAACAATTGAGTCAAGAACACAAGGTAAAACTAGCTAGAGATAGATGTGTATCTGTTAGCATTAGGATGACCTACATCAATCTCATTCGAAACTAGAAACTTCACAAGTCATAATGCATTTTAGATCAATTAACCTAACATAGATATATAATAGGTTGTTAGTTTGAGATAGACGCACTATTCCTAGTGGGTAGTTGATGCATTAGGAAGTTCCCCATGAACTAACCAGAAATTCAATTCAACTACAAGGGTTTAAAAGGCCTTGCATTGTGCAATTCGGCTTGCATGTGTTTTGGATGCTCCCATAACTGATTATTATTCGGTTTAGTTGCTTTAGATTTACTTTTAGTTTTATTTCATTTTGCCTAGAATCTGGAAATTTCGATAGGTTTAAATTAGGAATAGGCAAAGGCCGTTTTGGTACTTAGACAACTTATCTCTGTGGGAATGACTAGGACCTGTCCTGTATTACTTGGTCGACCTAGTTCTCTTGCTAGAACCATATCAATATATGTGTAAAATTTCTTATTCGATCCCCAAGTCTCTTCCCTTTTCCCCTTCCCCCTATTAGGCGCGGAGTTTTCCTTTGAACCCAAAAGATATCAAAACGAGCAAAGCCAACCTTTTGTCATCTATGTTCTAATTTATTAATCAATCTTCTAGTAGTGTGGATATGAACTGGGCTTTGCTAGCATACAAAGGCCTTCAAAGGGTGAACATCATTCTTCGCTTCCTAGTCGGCAAGTTATCAGGTATTGAATTATCACAATGAATCGGTTAATATAAATTTAGCTTATAGGCTACTAATAATTGAATTAGCATACTGGGCTGAGTAAGATATTAAAGCTACAGGTCTTATTCAAACTTTGCCCAAATTCATAATAAATTCTTAATTTTCTGTTAATATCATGTGATATTTACAATTAAATCTGGCCTTATATTGAGACCCAAGTTCAACCCAACCCAATAAATTGCAAGGTCCTTATTTTTTGCCCCGAATGGGTCAAACTTGGACAAGCCTGACCCCATTATTTGGTTTTACCGTGATGCCAATGTGAAGTATCATTTAAATTTTGTAACGCCACACAACCTTAAAAGAAAAATTTTAAGTCCTATTTGATAACACGATTTAATGCTTAAATTTAATAAATTCAAATCTTAACATGTTTAGAAACGTTAAGCGGTTGATACCAAAAAAATAAAACATTTGAATTAATTAAATGGCACTGAATTTTCTACGCAAAACTTGCTCCAAATAATAAATAATAAACTATGACTTATCACTTAATAATATTGATTTAGTACTTAATAATTTAGTAATTTAATGGATTTAGATTTCAGATTTCAGACTTCATATTTCAATTTTTAGACTTTAACTTTATCAAATGCATCCTTAATCCATGATCTGTTCTAGCACATTAATAGTCAAAAAATAAATTTTAAGCTAACAAGTACGCCAGTAGCACAAACAAAAGCAAAAATGAAAAAGAATAGATTCCATTCAAAATTGAGATCATGTCTAAATAAATACAAACTTGACTTATTTTTGTCACCATTGTGAATTTTCTGAGGGATAATTTCAGAAACCTCCTTTGAGGTTTCTAACAATTTCACTAACCTCTCCTGAAGTTTGTAAAATTACATAAACGTCCCCTAAATTTAAGATTTTGATAACAAAATTAGTCCAATTAAAAAAAGTAACATTAAAAAAGTACTTTAAGGAGAGAGATTAACTTTTATTCCATAAATAACTCTTATGCATGCATATAAGTTGTATTAGTAAAAGAATGAAAATAATTAAAAATTAGAAACAATTAATACACACATTTCACCACTCAAAAATTTCACATTTAATAAATTAGATAATATAAACAAGCAACAAAACTATACTAATGATCACAAGATTCAGCAAAATAGACTAGTTAACTCTTTTGACATGATGTTTGCAATGATTCTTGTGATTTTGAACAAAATTTTTTTTTGAATTTTGTCTTTCTTTTTCCCCCTTTCTCCTTTACTAATATCTAACAATTAAATAATTAGAGTACTAAATAACTATTAGTAACTAATTAATTGAAAAAATTGTTGGAAATTTCTTTAATGATGAACGATGACTTGTAATTAATTTTTGAATTTTGCCTTTCTTTTCTCTCCTTTCTTCTTTACTAATGTCTAACGATTAAATAATTAGAACACTAAATAACTACTAGTAACTAATGAACTACAAAATGTTGAAAATTTCTTTAACGATGACCGATGACTTGTAATTACAAAATAACATCAATTGATATGCCTAATAACACTATTTTGTGATTGATATAATTTGATAACCATCAGAAATCAGTTGTATACAATGTGAGAATAAGAGTTTTGATAGAAGAGAAAAATACAGGGCAAAAGAAGGTTGTTCATGAGGTTATTTTCTTTGAAACTCTTAAAATTGTGATAGTTGTAAAGTAATTTTGTGGAAGCAAAGAAGAAAGGATGGAAAAGAAAGGCAAAATTCAAAAAATTTTCTTTTCAAAATCTCAAGAATCATGTCAAACAATTATATTAAAAGAGATGACTAGTTTGTTTTGCTGAATCTTGTGATTTTTTTTGTCGATACCAAGGTATTTGATCTTGTGAATCTTGTGATCATTTGAATAGTTTTGTTGGTTATTTGTGTTGTCTAATTTATTGAATGTGAATTTTTTGAGTGGTGAAATGTGTGTATTAATTGTTTCTAACTTTTAATTATTTTTATTTTTTTACTAATACAACATATATATATATATATATACAATGTGTATCTATGGAATAAAAGTTTTTATTCCATCGCTCTCCTTAAAATACTTTTTTAATGTTACTTTTCTAATTGGACAATTTGTTATCAAAACCTTAATTTTAGGGGAGGTTTGTATAATTTTGTAATCTTCAGAGGAGACTAGTGAAATTGTTAGAAACCTCAAGGGAGGTTTCTGAAATTATCCCATTTTCTTAGCCGATGTCATCAAAAGCAAAGTTGAAGCTATCATAACGCATCCAAATTGTTCATTAAATTTCTCAACAAATGTATGTAGACAGGCGCGACAGTGTACAACACGGATCGACAGGGATGTGTTCCGAAATAAATTAAGAAGGAACACTTCTTACGGGAGTAACATGAGTCAGTGAACCGGCAGCATTGTATTCCTTTGCAAATGGTTCTTTAACTCGGTACAAGCTTTTTCACCTTTTAGGAGGCTTCCAGCTCATACATGAAGTTTACTAGGAAATTAAAGTCACAAAAGACCTTCCTTTTTGTAAGTCATAAAAGACTTATATAACTGTATAGAAAAGCATTTAATCCTTAATGTGTATTTAATCATTGACAAGTTAGACATATATAATCCACATTTTGGTGCTTTTGATTGACAAATAGTTTGAATGATGAATCGAGCATGGAACTTTCAACTGTTTGTAGTTCTAATACATATCCTTTGAGCAGTCCCAGGATTCCAAATATTGCTTCTAGAATAAATGGCCTTGTGCTATAGTAGAATTTAATTCAGCATATCTTCACTATTTATATTACGTACATAATTACGGGACTAGTGGTTAAATTTATTTACAAATTCAAATATATATAAGTAAATAGGAGAGTTAAGTACAGTAGAAATGAGATCTTAATCACCGGTGCTATGATTTTATTGATCCAATTTCTAGGACAAGAATCCCAACATCTTCTGCACTGGCAAACACATAGCCCTTCCATAAATGACACTTTGTAAATTAAAACCACTCTTAGATGGAAAGCTAATATTTCCTGTTACGAATCGGTGGAAAATATTCTGCTCTCATAGATGGGAAGAAAATATTTCCCGTTAAATGCGTGAAAGATTTGCATTAAAGGCTTGAACATTTCAAGGAAAAACAAAATCATAATCCATGATTTTTGTAAAAGATTTTCCGGATCTCACAGCATCAATAATCTATTGTTGTTTTAGATTGATGGTCATGTTTCATCAATGTACCTTGGGAATTTGCTTATCATTAACAGGTAATGGATCATCAGATGAGTACTCTGAAGATCGATCTGGTCATTGCTTGTGGAATAAAAAAGGGATTACAGGAAAATTTTTCTTTCTCATAGCCAACATAATCAGAATCATATTAAACCACAAAAACTGCCAAAAACAAGTATCAAATTAGACCGAAGTACCTTTATTTCAGTAGACTGGAACTATGTTGAATCGAAGGGAATAGTATTCGATGGCTGAAATTCCTGGAGACCCTTATGAGAATTTAGAAATCCGGCCAGTCACGAAAAGTCTAGCATGAGTAGAAGAAAGTAGAATGTAGCCAAAGACAACTTGCCGAGTTTCATCAAACAAGCCCCTCTCGGGTGATCCTTGAAACATTAAAGTCCACTATAAGCTGTAAAGAAGTCCATCGGCAAGTCATCCTTGGCTGCACTCTACTCTCTGCACTTGTATGCAAGGCTGTTGGTGAGTTGATTGATGACTAGTAATCAGTCAATGTAATTAGCAACAACACCTTGTTCTCAGGTGAGAGGTTTGAATTCCAAGCTTAACAGTTGAGGGTAGAAAGAGTATGGAGAGGGATAGGGGCTTAAACAAAAATTAATACGCAAGACCAAATTTTTAATTTTGTGGACTATTCAAACGATATTCCTCAAAAGGCAAAGGTTTGAGGATGCTGGAAAGTGGAAATTAACTAGGAGATAATGCATGCCATGGAGGCCAAGTGTACGGGAATATATAAGGAGAGATGTCGTGATATATCTGGTAACTTCTATCGAGGCGATGAAGACAGCTCGTGTGGAGATCTTTTAGCTGGCCCATGAAAATAAAATACTCCAACAACCCAAGTAGTACAATATCTTTTACTCATTAAGGATGACAAAGATTTAACTTTTACAATTTCTTTGAAATCACTTTATTGTAACATAGGCTACATTAAATGAAATGTCAATCAAATGGGTTGAAAGCAATACGAAATTCTTCAGTTTTCTTTGACCATTTTGATTAATACATGACTTGAAAGGTATGTGCCTATTACATCAAAGCATGCAATTTTTTTTTTTTTTGTGGAAAAAATAAGGATAAAGCTATTTTTCGTAGAAAATGCCTTGATATTCAAATTCAGTTGAGACTTTGCATTTGGTGAACCTCATTTTATGGATTTCGGCAATCAAATAAATGGATTTGACATTTGCTAATAGAAAATCTACACAAGCAGATGCTGCTAATAAAATTGGGAGGATTTGTAGGAACAAATAAAATCATTCCGTTAAAGCCATTTTCATTCTCTTGATTGAGCGTACCATCATCGTGTGGTATTACATATTTGCAATAAGGAAAACTACCGGCCTTTTTCTAATATAATATGATTTATTCTATGTTGTTCTCTAAGTAGACATGTCTATAGGTGATTTTGTTTTCTATGGATTTAGATCTAAATTTTCCAACTCAAACCATACTCAAATCCGAATCCTGTAAGAGAAACTTCGGACTGGGTAGGGCTAGATTCATGTAATCTGGACTAAAAATCTAATAACATTTTATTTGACTCAAACCATACTCAAACCATACTTAGACTCATGTTTTTGTAATAACATTTCAAGTAAATATAATTAGTTGATGGTACCTCATACTTTTAGTTCATAATTCTTCCATGCAACATTCTTAAATGTTAATTTTGTTAATTTGAAAATCAGAATTATATTAAATTTAGAAAAAATTGCACAAATCGTCCTACACATATTGTGTACCATAAAATTCAGTCCCTTAGAATAAAAACGAATGATTTTAATGCATAGCATATAAAAGTTGATCGATTTTGGTCCTCTGACACTTTTTTTGGCCGTTTTTAACCGAAATGAGTCACGAACCTAACATGTGCTCCAAATATTAAGAATAAATTTGATAAATCAACTATTGGCGTTGACTGCAAATGTAACTCCTAACTGGATCTTCTTCTTCACTGGATCTTCTCGAAACTGTAACTCCTACATTGAAGTGATTATCTGTGCCACCAGATTATCAGCATCAAAGTCCAAAATGCACACAGACAACTGATCGGGATTCACTATGACTTGGAACTTCAAAAAAAACCATAAAATGGATTTATTTGTTTATCACTTCAGAGCTGGATGAGTATTCGTAGGTCAGCAGCCAAAGAACTACTCATGGGCCAGTTATTAGAACCACTGCTTCAAATTGTCATATACAGTCCGAAATGTGACACTCAGCTTTCTTTGAGTCGCAGATAGAATAGATGACAACAGCCACATAAATAGTAAGTATTATGACAATGGAAATAATGCTTCAAAAATCTTCCGAAAAACTCGCAGCCAATTAGTACTCAGAAACAACAAATTAAGGACATTGAAGTGAAATAATCCTTAGTGGTTATCCACTAGTGTTGATAAATGCAAAAAATATAGTTTACCATATACACTGATCAAGAACCAATAAAAAAAAAAAAACTCCCAAATAACCCCCAGTGGTTATCCACTGGTGTATATTTTACCATATACATGCACTGAATAGTGAAAATAAAAATTAAAACCAATAAAAAATAAATTATCTACACATGAATCACACGAATTACTGCAACTACTAAGATAACCAGAATATTGGACAGACGACATCAATCTAAAATCTTTCTTACATCCTGAAGCACCATCAAGGCTTCAACTGTCCAACGAGTAACCTCTGGTGCACAAAAGTTGCTAATTTCACTCACTAGATTATAAGCAGTAATCAAAACCTTCAATTGAAATGAAGAATAAAGGAAGAAGTATACAACTTCCTTCACTGGAATGGTGGGTCTGCGCATAAAAGTTGCTAGTCTTTATGCTGTTCGTTTCACCAAAAAATAATTTTAGTTCGTGCATTTGAAGAAGACCCAATCTTGAGAAGACAAAAGAAATAGGTCCTTTGCATTTGCAGTCAACGCAATAATTGATTTACCAAAATTTATCCTTAGAATTTGGATCACGTAGTGGATCCGTGCCTCACACCGGTTAAAACTGGCCAAAAAAGATGTCAGAGAAACAAAATCAATCATTTTTTATGTGTTTGGAACTAAAATCACTCATTTTCATTGTGAGGGATTAAATTTTATCTTAACCACTATATCAGAGACGATTTGTGCAATTTTCCCTTAAATTTATGTTATCTTTGAAACCTACACCTTCTATTGGTTTTAGAATTTAATTTTTTCCCTATCAAGAAAAAAGAATATAATTTTTACATTTATAGTATAAAAATGCCCATGCGTTTGGGTATGAGTCTTTTTCTTCCAAATCCATGAGGGTGTCGAACTGGATCCAAATATGAATAAATTTAGTGAATTTGAATATAAATTTAGTGAATCTAATTCAAATTCTACTCATTGAAAAGCTTAATTTTACTGTGAAACTATGACATTTTCTTGACTACCTAATTTGTGTATACTTTTTGTATACAAAGTTTAAGTTTTTGTGAACAAAAGATAAATAATTAAGAAAAGATATAGAATTGTCCTGAGAAAGTTATAATTTTGAATTTTCAATAGAGACCTCATGTGTTAATTTTTTACAAAAGTGAAATTAATTTCAACTAGCATCAAAATGCAAGGAGGCAACAATTATTTTTGTATAGTAAGTTAGGTACAATTTAGGTGTACTAACAAATCCACACTAGTCACTACAACAAAAATGACCTTTAACGGCATTTAAAGGTGTTAGTATAGATAATCTAACCTGACACTTTACCTTTTCTCACACCTCGAACGAGTGTCGTCCCTTCCAATGTGGGGACAGGCTCGTAACATTCAAATGTGTCAGGAAAACTATCTTGTTATAGCATCTCATCTGCCAACAAAAATCCCTTTTCTTGATAATCGAAAGTGTCATTACATATTGCTTTAGAAGCTGAGCTATGCTAACACTTTTAATTGTCAGGAGTTTTTTTTTTTTTTTGATATAGAAGCAACCTGCAGGTAATGCTCCCTGCTATACATTCCGTCAATCAGAAACCCAAAGGACTTGTAAAATTATCCCAAAAAACAAAATGCATATAATAATCTCAAAGCAAAAGTCAATGCTCAAATATAATTTGTTGAACTAAAAGTCAGTAACAAGTACTAACATAGCAAATCCCTAACAAGTACAAACTTGAAAAATTCTCTTGAGCACGAACTTAAAAGATTCTCTTGGCATATGTGACCAAATAGATAACTCCAATCCCTGCTCCCTTGGCAAACCCAATCTTTATCCCTAATGGCACCGACTTATCAAGCACATCAACGTATTTTTCAACTAAAAGATCCTCTGCTA
The DNA here is from genome assembly GCA_023065735.1 of Coffea humblotiana. Lineage (NCBI taxonomy): Eukaryota > Viridiplantae > Streptophyta > Magnoliopsida > Gentianales > Rubiaceae > Coffea > Coffea humblotiana. The sequence goes on along the minus strand of CM041213.1, from coordinate 26,581,966 downwards.
CAAATGAGAATACAGTTCTAATCGATGATATGGCTTGCTCCGCTATGTTGCCTGCTCTACGGTAAGAGTCCTTAAATACACCATCAAAGAAAAAGTCATCTTCTCTCCCATCACTTCCTGGATACTGAGTTCTAATTCTGAGGGCAGATCGTTCCCCAACCATTCTCCAACAAGTTATTTCTACCATTAGAAAAAATTGCATCAATAGTGAATATTATTGCAAATTGAAGCGTACAGAAAATGGAGAAGAAAGTATCTAGCCTACCCATATATGCTCCAACTACCACGACTGCAGCCAATCCAGTCATAAGCTGACAAATCTGAATAAGAGAACATATTATCCAGCAAAAAGGACATGAGAAGTCTTGAGTAACTGCAAATTCAGAGCAGCTAATAAGTTTATCACCTATACAATGTAAATTATCACCTTGTACCAGTAGGGATGAATGATATTTCATCAAGTTAATCACCTGGTTTCCAAACAATATAAAATGTGATTGATCAGAAACTATAGTTAGTAGACATTGTATTACTTTTGCAGAAGACTTTTAAACAACTTTTTGTCAATTTCTCCTAACAGTTAGAAACACCAACTAAAATATGACTTCCCAAACCAATCCATTAACTTAAAAACAGGGAAATAAACCATAGCATTATAAGAGATGCAACAGAGGAAGAATCATTTTGAGCACTGTTTAACTCCAATGTTTGTGATACACAAACATGGTTTTCAACTTCAAACTTGAAAAGTTAATGGCATCCAGAATAAAGTCAACTTCATTAGTCCAAGACACCATATCAGTAGATTATGTGAAGAATTTGGACACTATGAACAACACAAAATAAAGTAAAACTTCAGATAGTGAGCTTTGAATGAAATCCTAGCATACATGTTAATTGCAGTCTCGGTTTTGCCAATTAGCATACCAAATCAAGCCCAACCACATCTGTAAGACTCGAAGATAAGACAGGTCTAAATCTACATAGATCTAATCCACAAAGATCCAGTTAAATTAACTCTATCTATATGATATTAGATGTAAACAAAGATTAGCACACAATTTCTTTCAATAGCTACCATATATATTTAATCTGTAAGATACTCATTAATACTTCATGCAATTTGGACCTAGCATACTTTAGGATCTAGGCTCATGTCAAAATTTTTAAGTTCTATCAAACATCAGACTTTATGCCCCAAAAAAAATAATAATAAAATCAGACTTTAGAATTTGAAAAAAAAAATCACCATCACAATTAATCCAAGTTGATAGCACTACTGAAAGGATTCGTCCCTATTGCATTGAAAAGATATTAATATTACCTTCAGTCCTTTGCAACTTATTGTTATAGTACCTGTAGTTGAAAACTACATTGCCAGTCCTCAACCTACCTTCAATGGGAAAGCAAGGATAGTTTGTTTGCTAAAAGATTCAGCAGAAAAAATTCCAAGTGTTTTGGTCAAGAGATAATTTGCCGAGATAGCTTGTTTGTAGAGAGGTGAGAGAGATGAGAAGAAGAAAATTTTCACAAAATCTTTTGGCCGGCAAAATGAAAGTTTTGAATATTTCACTAAGTGTTTTGGCAAATGAAGCTTCCGCCAAAATTAAACGATGCCATTTTTTTTTTTTTTGGTACATCTCACATTTTTTCAAATGTCATGAAAAGTAGTCTAAAGCACATTATTATTTTTATATTAGATAAAATAAAAAAAATTAGAGTATATATTATTGAGTTGATAATAAGTGTCATGATAGGAGTGCTATAATGACACAAACCAGCAAGTGTCCTTATAAGCATGTCAGGAAAGATCATTTTTGTTGTAGTGAGTCAATGGTTAGAAAAATCTAATAATTTTGAAGTCTTAAGTTCAAAAAACTTTACTACGTCGACTAGCTAGGAATAACACCAAGGACTTACTATATTTGGCAATGCCTTACTCGCCATTATGGTTAGAAGAAATCCTTCTAAGGCCTAGCATGCATGATGGTAAGAATCACAAGATAATCCATCTGTTGTAATAAAGGCACTAAGCCATATGCAATAATCGAGATCCACTTGTAGCATTAAGATATGGAAAATATGCAGAACAGTATGGCTATTGCTTGCAAAAACAATTAGCCCCATTCCGGTGTCGATTCCCCACGCCTCCTCAGTATAACCAAAGGTTAAAATATCATTTGACGAGATGGTACTCTATCAGCAGATCTAGGGTCCTGGGGACTAGGGTTGAAAGTCGGTTCTATATATGCACAAGAACCCGGAAGAGAGAGGAGGAATCTTGGCCAGTTGAGGCCGTGCAGCATTAGAATGCTTAATTTTACATCTGGAATTTTGTCTCATGTCATGTCTATCTTCTTTTCCAATTATGGTTAGAAATAAGTCAAAATCAATATGTCTACATTTGTAAAATAAACAAATCTGAACATTATTTAGGAAAAACAAGGCATCAGGCAATTTGAACCAAACCCTAACAGAAAAGGATGGGTACGCCAGAGCGGAATATATATATTTTTTAATCTCATTTCTTACGCGTATTTAAGAACGCTATGGTTAACTGGCAGCATGTTGAAGGAATCCAATGTAAATGCATTAACTTCAGAAAAGTTTGATCTTGGGAAATGGGGAAACCGTGGATCAAGGATTGTTGTTTTGGGCATTTTTTTAGCCAAAATACACTAATTTCTGGATCCCTAACTGGTGTTTTACAACGAACAGTTCCACTTCTAAACTGTCGTTCATGTTCCTGGGTTGCCAAATATAGAAAAATATACTAAGAATAAACACATTATTGCATCTCTTTTCTCTTTCTCAATCATCCTCATGCACATGTAGCAGAGAATACATTCGAAAAAGAAACAAATAGAAAAAGAAAGGAAAAAGGTATCCCTGCAATTCTTTATCAAGATGATGATGATGGCAGGACAGAGAATGGATCACTCATCACTAATCATCTTATCCTCATGTGGGTCTCACACAGAGTCTGTCTCATGGCTAAAACTTCAAATAGCGGGGACAGCAGAAAGGGAAAAGAAACTGCATCCGACTTGAATCAGTTAACAGCTGAACTGAAAACGACCGGAAAATGTAGTAAATGGAGGATTTCAACGGCCAGTAATGCAAGATTTTATAGCTTGGACGTTTGATATATACAAGTGACCAGATTCTCAGAATCCATATGTAATTCGTTACGTTGAGTATTGCTATTAAAGATGTCGCACTCTAACTGTCATTGGCGAAAGATGTGCATTGCAAAATCGTTTTAAGGATTAAATTTGTACTGCTCAAACGAGTTCATGTTAGGATTGTCTTACTGTGTAATTTGTAATACACCTTCGACAACGTTAATTGAACCAATGAGAGAACAATGACTCTTGGACTCCCAAAGGCCAAATATACGAGTCAAAATTGCTAAAGTTGTGACTAGCAACATATTGGAGACCTAGTTTCTTTCCCGTGCAAATATCATTTTGCATTAAACATACAATTGAACACAGCAATACAAATTTTGAGAACTCAAATATTTATTTAAGTAAATAAAGTTTTTTCAATTAATAACTAGTTTAAAAAGTGAAAGCATTGGGTGAGACGTTTTGTCGCCTCGAGATTTGGAGCGTAAGTCTCATGAATTTACTGTTTTAGTATTTAAAAGTATAAAAATCTAAGAGACTATTGTAAAAAAAAATTTTGAAAAGTGTCATTAAAATTACAAAAGAAAAACTACCATAAAAAATTGCAAATGGTATATTATTATAAGATATGGTAGTAATAATAGCAAGGAAAATATGGCGAAAGTTCACTAAATAGTGTGGGCATCCTAAAATGGTTATATATGACATGGGATAATGATATTACTTCTAAACTTAGATTCTGATATTTTTATGATATGTATACTACTACCTGAAAATGACAAAATTGGAAACAAACTAAGTATTTGGGCTAAATAAGGAATAGTGATGATATGTGAGTTAAATTTTAAAGGTGAACCAAAACACAAGGATCTATTGCTAAACGCATTTTACAAGTAGCCCTACATCTTTCCACAGCCCTCAACTGGTGCAAATCATCCTTCATCCCCAAATCCCAAGCTCATCCCAGATCGTCAAAAGCCTTCTCTCTTGCCCACTCTTAATTTTCAATCATCGTTTTGTATCATTTCCCTCGTATCACTAATTTAATAGTAATTAGAGTCAATTAACTATTTTTATACTTCCTATTATCCTCACTTTCTTCCATCGAATTTCATATTTTTTTTATCTCTTGGGACGTTTAGGGCGCCAATCGTACGCCTTTGAAGCATTCTCGGGGCGTTTGCGCCACAAAACTTATGCCCCTACCTTTGCCTTGGGGCTTTTTAGATACGCCTAGCTATATGGCGCATCTCATATTTGCCTTTCAAAATAGAGATAACTATTAAGATATAGTACAAGAATAAAAAAGGATATGTGCTACATTTAAAGCTTAAAATAAGTCCAATTTTAAAAAGGATATGCAATGCAGATGATATAAATTATAATTAGTCAAGTAAACTAAAATAAGTCGATTTCAAGGATTTGCACAAGCATTTTTTTTTTCAAATTTTTAAAAAAAATATTGATACAAAAGATTTAAAATAATATATTTCATAAAATTTAACATATTATATATAAGATAAACACTAAAGAAAACAAAATTAAAATAGTTTACTCATGTTCAAATTAAAAATTAGTTAGTAATGAATCTTAATTTGAGGTTCAATTTTGATCATTTAAATTGATAGTAGTAAAGTGTCACATGAGAGAAGTAGATATATAAAATATAGCTTTTTTCAAGTTTTTAAATTGATGAATGGATATTGTAATGTTTTTAATAGGTATAGATTATTTAAAAAAGATAAATTTATTATTAATCTCCACTTGAAAGGTAATAATAATATACCACAAATGCAATTCAGAATCTAATTTATTTGAAGAATAAATGTTTTACAAAAGAAAACCACTTGATAAGTAATTTTTTATTAGCTTAAAAAACAAGTAAAAGGAAAAAAGGAATCTAATTTGAGAGGCAATCTTTGAGTTGTTTAAGGAATTAAAAGGTTTCAAAAGTAAATTGATACAGAACTTGAAAGGCATATGTTGAACTCTTGTAAGAGTATCAAGATGTTTTCGCATGGACTTATAAGGGAATGCCAGGTCTAGATCCAAAAGTAGCAATTCACCATTTGGCAGCTAAGGAGGAAGTGTGGCCTATAAAACAAGCACAACGATGATTTGGGCCCGATTTGATTCCCTTGATTGAAGCCGAAGTGAACAAACTTATCGAAGTTAGGTTTACTCGTGAGGATAAGTACCCCATATGGATTTCAAGTATTGTACCTGTGTGGAAGAAGAATAGGCAAATCCATATTTGTACCGATTTCAGGAATCTTAACAATGCTTGTCCTAAAGATGATTTCCCTCTACCTATCACCGAACTCATGGTTGATGTGACTATTGGGCATGAAGTTTTGTCCTTTATGGATGGCTCTTCTAGCTACAATCAAATTCGCATGGCATTTGAAGATGAAGAGTTCACTGCATTTCATATTTCTAAGGGTATTTATTGCTATAAAATAATGTCCTTTGGCCTTAAAAATGCTAGAACTACATATCAATCAACGCAAAATATCTTTGATGACATGCTTGACAAAAATGCTGAATGTTATGTGGATGATTTGGTTGTCAAATCAAAGAAAAGGAGTAATCACTTGGAAGACTTGAAACAAGTCTTTGATCGATTGGGGATGCATTAACTCAAAATGAATCCCCTCAAATGTGCATTTGGAGTCACATCAGAAAAGTTTCTTGGATTTGTGGTCTACCATCAAGGTATTGAAATTGGCCAGGTCAAAAATGATGCTATATTGAAGATGTCTGAACCTCGTGATATTCATGAATTAAAAAACCTTCAAGAACGGTTAGTCTATCTACAAAGGTTCATCTCAAATTTGGCTGGTAGATGTCAACCTTTTAGTCATCTTTTGAAGAAAGATGTACCTTTTTAGTGGGATGAAGCGTGCAGCAATGCATTCACTAGTATTAAATCTTATGTCATGAAGGCGTTTGTCTTGGTTGCACCTATTCATGGGAAGCCTTTGATCCTGTACATTGCTGCACAAGAGCATTTTGTGAGGGCATTACTTGCACAAGAAAATATTGAAGGGAAAGATACTGCTCTTTACTATTTGACAAAATGATGACCCCTAATGAACTAAACTATTCACCAATTGAAAAGTTGTGTTTGGCTCTTAATCCAAAACCTAAAACGCTACTTCCAAACTCATAGTGTAAGACTCATCTCTAAGGCAAATCTCATAAAGTGATGAGTAGACTAATACTATCTAATCATCTAGCTAGATGGTATCTCCAATTGCAACAATTCGAGATTATTTATGCGCCACAAAAGGCCGTAAAGGGTCAAATACTGGCAGATTTTCTTGCTGATGATCCAATACCCACTGAATAGGAGTTAAATGATGATCTTCCAAGTGAAGATGTACTCCTTATTGAAATTTGCCACCATGGAAAATATACTTTGATGGTGCTGCTCACCGTCGTGGACCTGCAACTTGAGTTATATTTATAACACCCATTGGAGAAGTCTTATCATACTCCTTTACTTTAACTCAACATTGTTCGAATAATGTTGTAGAATATCAGTTTCTCATACTTGGACTTCAAATGGCCATTGATATGAAACAACTAGAGCTTCAAATCTATGATGACTCAAAGTTAGTTATTAACCAACTCTTAGGAAGCTATGAAGTCAAAACGACCGAATTAGCTTCATATCACAAATATGCAGCATGGCTTATACGGTGGCCTGGAGGTGCAAATATCGAGCATGTCCCTAGAAAAGAAAATAAAGAAGTTGAGGCATTGGCTACTTGCCTCTTCACTTGCTATCCCAAATCACTAAATACAAGTTCATGTATGCCAAAAGTTGGTGGTTCCACCATTGGTTGACGATGAAGATGGTGAAGAAAGTGATACTCATATTGTCTTGACTTATGAGGTTGATAAAGATGATTGGAGATACCCATCATTGATTATTTTAAGTATCAAAAGCTACCTAAGGAGCAACGTAGAAGAGTTGACATCCATTAGCGCGCCCTTGTTTCATCCTATATAAGGATACATTATATCAAAGATCATTTGATGGTGCATTCTTGTGCCGCTTAGGAGAAGATTAGGCATCTCAAGCTGTGTAGGAGGTTCATTCTAGATTATGTGGAGCTTACCAATCTGGTCTAAAATTACATTTTTGTATCTAAAGAATGGGTTACTATTGGCCTGCTATGGTCAAAGATTGCGTAGAGTATGCCCAAAGTTGTCAAGATTGCCAATTCCATACAAATTTCATTCATCAACCACCCGAACCATTGCAACTGACTACTACATCTTGGCCATTTGATTTTTGGCGCCTTGATGTCAATGGGCCATTGCTAAAGTCTTCTTATTAACATTTATATCTATAGGCGCAGCTGACTACTTTTCTAAGTAAGCTAAAGCCGCACCACTATCACTACGGAGTGCCTCGGTACATTATCAATGATAATGGAAAACCCTTCTCTAATAGTCTAATGGATAGGTTGTGCGAGATGTTTAAATTCAAACAATGCAAGTATTCAATGTATAATGCACCTGTAAATGATCTCGTCAAGGTGTTTAATGAGATTCTCTGTAACTTGTTGAAGAAAGTGGCAACAAGATCGAAGAGAGATTGGCACAAAAGGATTGGTAAATCTCTTTGGGCCTATCACACCACATTTCGAACCCCAACGCAGGCCATGCGTTATGCCTTGGTTTATGGTGTAGAAGCTGTTTTGCCTCTTAAGTAACAAATTCCTTCTTTGAGTATCACTATACAAAAAGGGCTCACAGAGAAAGCAAATGCTCGCTTGCATCTTGAAGAATTGGAAGCCTTAGATGAAAAGATATTAGAAGCTCAACAAAGTCTTGAATGCTATCAGACTCGCCTCTCTAAAGCTTTCAATAAGAAAGTTTGTCGTCGTTCTTTTCAAGTTGGTGACATCATGCTCACTGTTTGAAGGCCAATAGTTATGACTCATCGTACTGAAAACAAATTTGTCTCCAAATGGAATGGGCCATATATTGTTCGAGAAATTTGCACAAATGGTGCGTGCGGCCGATTGATAAAGATGGTGTAAAGATTGACCACATAAATGCAAAAATCTTGAAGCTATACATTGCCATAAGACATGAGAATCTCCATGATACATAAGCCTAAACTACATGATCCTCTTGCTGTGCATGAGCTAAAATTGTCGATGGCAACAACCAATAGTATAGTATGTGGTTAAACTACTAAAACACACTACCCAGTCTAAGTTGGTAAACAAATAGATACTCTTATCTCACATGAGTTTGAACTGTAAACGGTAGGAACTACATGAGACTTAATTCCCTTTTGCGAAACGTAGGTAGCTTAGAGGGCATCCTTTCAGTTCCATTACACCCTCACAAAACCAAACTCCTTCCCTTGATAATTCAATCTTTGTAAAGATGTCATGTAATGAAGGAAAACATGTTTTCCTCTTGAGAGTAATTCAAATGATTTTGCAATGTATACCTGAAAGTTTGTTGTTCAAGATATCAAATTATTTGGACAATTACTTTTTTTTTCAAGTGTAATCTAAGTTATACAAAGGTGGAATTGTTTATTAGCTATTGAAATCAACAAAGGAAAGCAAAGGAAATTTATGAGAATGTCATGAAATCAAATTTCATTGATGTTGTATATAATAGTTATGCCTGTGGCTACATGCTTTGGGCGATTAACAATAAATGAAGCATGGAATGAAGTAAAATATTGCAACTAATTCTAGAGTTCAAATAATGACAAATCTTTGTGGTTGTTTTCAACTAGTGCTTGCATCTTATCTAGTATTTGGCTCTTCTCAACAAGTAAAGATGGGGAATCCTCGATCTTACAAACTTTAATCCATAGGTAGATTATCCCTGCTTGTACTTGTGAAAGTTCATAGTGCTCTTCTCGTGCCAATAAAAGTACTTCCTTTTTATGAGCATTAATAAGTGCATATTTTACATATTTTAAGTGTGTTTTGGTGTGTTTTATTTACTTTTATAGTTAATTAACTAGAATTCTAGTGAAAATATGCATTTTGTGGTTTAAGTGGTAAACATTGCATTTCTATGGATTTTAATTGTGAAAACTTCATATGTTTGTAGATTTAATGATTCAATCATCAAATGGGGTGACTTGAGAAGATAATTGGATGATGGATGATGGTTTGAAGTGATAAAAAGAGAATATGAAGTGCAAGAGATGAAATGCAATTAAGTTATAAAGAAAGCAAGTTTTACAGCTTTGACACTTTGTGGTATTTCGACTATATCTTGAGTTACAAGATCAGATTTAGGTGATTCTTATACCATTTTGAATCCGAGAGATAGATCTACATTTGGTATGAAAATATCAAAGTCCAATTCAGTCAATTTCCTAGTCAAAAAGTCGAAATACAGAAGTGCATTTTCATTGTTGAAAGCTGAAACAGAATTCTGACCAGTTGAGGGTATTTTGGTAATATATCCATCCACAGAGCTCCAAATTGGATGATTCTTGAGTAATTGGAAGGATAACTCAAAGGGTTACAACTTTCATGTATTGCATAAGAGCTAGTTCGGTCTCCATCATCAAGAAAAGATCAGTTGAAGTGGTGCTGAATTCACAGAAGTGAAAACGAGACCCTTGAATACATGAGCTAAGGTCACGTATTCCAAGGTCGTGTATTCTCCCCTGATTTCTGCAACTTGCTCATCAACTTGCCTTGCTTTCACACAACTTTTCCATCTCACTTCTAGCTAACAATTTCGATTGTATTTGATCAAGAAGAGTGTGGAAAGTTGAAGAAACAACCTTTGAGAGTTTCAAGAGTCAATTTTGCCAATTAGAAGCAACTCATCTTGAGCTTGAATCTCTCTATAAATAGCAGCCTTGGAAGACATTTTCATAACTTTGGAAAGCTAGAGAAACTCCACAAAAATGTAAACTTTTACTCGAGTTTCCTTAGTTCATTGGTTAGGGTAGTATAGTATAGGCAGTGTAGTTTATCCTTCTCGTGTTTGTAGTTAGATTTGGATGAAAAATTGGGGAGCAAAGATGGAGAGTTAGAGCTCATATGCCAAGGGTGATTTCTCTCCTATTACTTTCTCTTTTGTATTTAAGTTCATGTTTAACTATCATACAAGTTTGGTGTTTGTTTTCAAGTTTAGCTAAAGTTTATGCCTAGAGTATGGATGAATTTGCTATATCTTGTTAGTGATATTTATTTGGTTATTTGGTGATATTATTTTGAGCAAGTTATTTATCACATTTACTTTTCTAATCATGATTAACCGGCCATTAATTGTGATAATCTTAAGATGTTAAGTTTGCAATGAGAATTGGGAATTAACATTAGTTCAAGGAAGTAATAAACCTAAAAAGTACACTCACGAGAATACAGGTGCACCAATGTGACTTTAGTGACTTGCTTCATATAATTTCATAGAAGAAATGAGCTTGTAGTTAATTTCACAACCACAAGAGTAGGTATGGCTTAGCTACAAGTATAGTTGATTCACTACAAGAGTAGGTTTCACATATATTAGGAAATTACGCCATAACTAGCCAAGATAATAACATACAAGTAACCAGTAATGTCATTTGCAAGAGTAGTAAGGAATTCCATACCTCTAGGAGTTTTCTATTTTATTTTTGTTACTTTTATAGTGTAGATTTAATTTCTTGTACTTGTGATAGTCTAAATAATAAAGGAGTTCGAAAACCATCGGTAATTGACAATCTTCCCTGTGGGATCGACACCTAATACTCCTATGCTCAATAAACGATTATCATACTTGCAAAAAATCGCGTGTGAGATATTTAGGAATTTATAAATGTAAAACTTGATTGTGGAATGAGTTTATTGTTATATATATACTGTGACAACCTCACCTTCCCTTAGAGCGTACCCCAAAGGTTAGTGAACTGCCTGTCCAACTCTCGCCAGGACTACTAAACCAAAATTCACATAAAATACCAAAACGTGCAATTTAACTTCCATTCATCAATCTAGAACTATATACAATGGAGTCACTAACGTTTCAAACTTAAAGTACAAATCAGAGTATTCAAACTTATACAAATACATGTGAGGTTTACTAATACAGAGGAGTTTAAAATAAAACAAAACTATAACTAACTCAACTCTTCCCCAAAAATCACTGTACACACCAAAATTTTAATTCTAATTTAATTTAATTTAATTTTATTTGGTTTTATTTTTATTTTTATTTAATCAAAGTTCGTAAAGTGATAGTTAGCTATTTTTATTGAATTAGGATCATTTTCTTTTTTTTAAAAAATAAATTTTGGAAAAAAGGCAATTCTCACAAAAATTTATTTTCAATCTTTTCAAATTCAATTTTTTCAAAATAAATGAAAATTTCCAAGGCAATCTCAAATAGGATTTAACATTTTGTTTACCCTAAATTTGCTTTGAAAAAACAAACAAAATAAAAAATAAGAAAATAGGTGGAATACATGCAAGATAGTTAGGTGGAATGCATGCAAATGAACCATGTGGTTTTGGCTTTTTGCACACCACAACATTTAGGGGCTAGGTGGCAAGGACAGGTGTGGAGTTTGGAAAAATCTGGGACAAAAGAGGAAAAATAGGGAGGGGAGCTTCGGGAGAGAAAAAGGAAAAAGGAAGAACGAAAAGAAGAAAAAAGGAGGAGCTTCAGGGGAAGGAAAGAAAGAAAGGAGAAAAAGAAAAGAAAAAGAAAGAAACAAGGGAAAGGAGGGGGGAAATTAGAGGAAGAATCTGGGGGAGAACAGAGAGCTTGAGACAAGGAAAAGAAAGAAAAAGAGGGAAGATCGAGTAAAAGAAAAAGAAGAAAGCTGCAGCAAAAATGTTTCGTCACCAGGCTGACGAATCAGCCCTCTTTCTTGCTCATTTCTGGTCTCGATATTGATTATTTTGAGGAGGTTTCTTTTTATGCACTATCTCTGGATATCTGGGAACAACTTTCGTTCAGTAATTGTCGAGTGAAAACACCTCCAAGACGACTAAATTGGGATTCGAAGTCGCAGGTTCTCCATTGCTGAAATTTCTGCAGCAAAGACTTTTGCTTTCAACTTCAGCTTCGAATCCCGCTCTCCTTGGATTCCTCGCGTTTAACTGGTGCTTTCTAACATTAAAATTAATCCTTTTTTGCTCATACATCATCAGATTTGAAGCAAAAATGTTGAAATCTTGCTGCTAGTTTGGTGAACATGCTTCATAACTTTATCATGTCTGTTTTCTGATGTTTCCTTGATTGCTGTTCTTTTTTTGTTATTGTTTGTGTAATTTTGATGTTGGGTTTTAGCAATAAAGCGCAAAATTTGAACGATTTTTGCTAGCTTGGAGACTGGTTTGCATGATCTGTGTGTTTGATAATGAAACCCAAAAAGGTTGCAGGAAGCTTCGGGCAGGATGCATGAAATATTTTGAAAATTTCACTTTAGCCCCTAAAGTTCTACATAATTCCACTATGGCCCATAAACTTCTGAAATCGAACCATTTCTGCCCTTATTGAGTTCTAACCCTTTTTTTTTTCTTCATATTTTAAATGCATTTTTGAGCAAATTGTTTCTCTGATTAGAGTATAATTAGTCTTTAATAAATTTTGGTTGATTTTTATCTTGTTAGGTTTTAATAAAATTAGATGAGAATTGGATTAGGTTTAATTTAATTGGGTTTTGATGGTGGATTTGTTTATTTTTATTGGGTTTTGGTTATTGGTTTCCCGGGGTTTGTAGCTTCGGTTTGGAGGTCAAAAGCCCGTAGTTTTGTTGGGTTTGTTCGGTTAAAAATGATGGGCTAGCCCATCTCTTTCATCTGGGTTTTCATTGGACCGAAGTGGCCTTCGCCCAAGAAAAAATAATAAAATGGGCCAATGGCCTATTGTTAGACAATCTGGTGACAAAGTTTGCAATTTGGTCCCTGTACTATTAAATAATTGTATTGTGGCCCTAAAAACCTTAGTTATATTTTAATTAGGTCCTTAATGTATTTTCAAATAGGTCCTTAAACTTTATTTTTCTTTCATTTTGACCACTAAATTTTGTAATAATAATAATTTGATCCCCAAAACTTTCTCAATGTTTGCAATTAGGTCCCTGACAGATTTGATTTCTTAAATAGAAGTTGCTTTACTTGTTTAATTATTAATTATATTCCATTTGAATGCTTCAATTGATAGATTTCATGCTTATTTCCATTTCTTTATGATTTATTTGTTAATTAAATTGGTTCCTTGATGATTTTTATTGATTTTGGAGTTAAATAGGGCAAATCCAATCCCCTATTAGTTACTACTTCAAGGAAGGCATCTTCTTGTGTTATTTTAAATCCTCTTATGTGCTCTTACGTGCTTTTATGTGTGTAATTGTATGTTTTTTAGTGATTTTTCTTTTAGTTATTCATTTTATTTGTTTTAAGTTTCATATATTTAATTTAATTTTGATGGTTATTTGAGAGGCATTTAAATGCCAAATTGTAATAGATAGGGGGTTCAAGACATGTATTTAGATAGATTATGTAATAGATAGGTTTTAATTCTTATTAAAAGTGTAATTAGTTAGATAAATGTAATAGTTAGGTTATTATTTTATTCTTTCTTCCCTTAGATTGTAGTTAGGACCCCGAATGTAATAGTTAGGTCTTTATTTGCTTTCATTTGTTTGTGTGTTTGCATGCTTGTGTGCTTATGTGTTTGCTCGCTTTCAGTAGGATTTTTGTATCTAGAAATTATGCTTATGTGCTATGTGCTCTATGTGCATTATGTGTTTACTTGTTTTTATTGTTTTTATTATACTTTATATGATTTATTTAATTTATAATAAATGCATGACGTCACCACACTAGTCCAACGTTAGTTGTGGCCACTCTCCCCGATTTTTTACTAGTCCAACGCTAGTGAATACTTTTAGAAATGGGCTAATCCAATGTTAGACCCTTTAGACCGTCCACGCTCTAGAATCACATGCTTACGTGACAATCACTACATTTCATGCATATTTCTACTTTTTAGGATCTTTACCATTTTGCATGATATTTCCTTTATATGTATATCCCTTACCCCTATGTGCGAAATGTGACGCCCACACTTCTCCCAAGGGCGAACCCAAGGGTATCCGCGGGACGCCTGCCCAACTCTCGCCAGGATTCGAGACAATTCCAATTCAAACTTAAAGTCTAATACTAACAATGAAAGTCGGAATAAAAGTACGAAGTCATTTCCATACATAAACATTCAGTAATACATCACAAATTCAAACTTACAATCACTTTCCCCAAAATATACAACATCCAAAAGTGTCTAGTCGATTACAATCAAAACACTAATACAAAAGTGCCTCAAGTCGGCATTTCCTTAACTTCGTTCAATCCAACCTGTTAAGGAAAATAAACTAATGGAATGAGCCAATACTCAGTGAGGCCAAGAAAGTCATGCAAGCACGTAATTCAAGTATCAATAACATTTATGCCATAAATAAAGCAATAAAGTCAAGTAATTCACAATTAACCATTTAAACACACTTGAGTAGGATACAAGAGCTCTCAGGAGCTAATTTCCACATGCTTTGCCAATGCTCGATCCACTACCTCCACGAGTTGACACTCCGTCAAACGGGTAGGTTTTGAAGTCCGTAGAAGCTCCACTTAATACTTCCTCCAACCAACATTACACCTTCTCGGATCCGTAACCAAACACGCACGAAAAGGGCGATACTCGACGAGTATGCCGAACAAGATCTCAAAAGATCAAGTTTTGTTTTGTTATTCTCTTGGTTTATCAAGCTTCTCGACCAAGCCCATGCCAGCTCGAGTTGCAAGATTGGCTAAGAGAATTGGGCGTCCCCATAGGTCGAGGAGGTTCACTCCACTCGACAACATGACACGCACGATAACACGACATGCACACGTAAACAAGTATATTTTGCCGACGAGATTCACTCAAATCGACTTTGAAAATCAAGTTTAATGCAAGTAAAGTTCGGATAAAGGAGAGCGAGTACGATAAAGTACACACTCATCTCGCCAAGTGATATTCACGTATATAAGCAGGTAAATCAAGTAAACACGACAAGTCATGCACTTGACACTCACCGATTCAAAATAAGTGAGCAAACAAGGCTTTAGGTGTCCGCACCGAGATTCCCTTCGAAATCTCCTTGAGCGCCTGGACAATTAACAAATATTTCTCACTCACAATCACGTATTAATCAAGAAAGAAGGCACACTTAGTTTGACTAGTTGATACCTCAAACACGAACCTTAACCACTTCAAAATATAGAGGTTCAAAAGTGAGGATTTATTAACACAAGAGAAATTGATTTCCGTCACGAGATCGAGTTTAAAACAATCACCCATTATCAAAGGGTAGTGAAGAGTTTCTAAAAACTCAATTCACTTCAAGTTCAAAAATTCCAGATTTAAGGTGTAATCTTTGAAAAATCATATCTTACAATTCGTAGGTCCAAAATTGGAAAACTTGGTACCGTTGGAAACTACTTCCAAACTACTAAAATTTCCTAGAAGGTACTTTTCCATGATTCAAAACGGAAGTCACTCAAATTTAGGCTTCAAGTGGCTGTTTGGACTCTTAAGACAGGTTCAAGGTTGGTTTTTGGCGAAATTTGGAAATTCAGAAAAATTCACTGAATGCGAACTAGCCTTTCAAATTTGGAATTCAATTAAAGTTACAATCAAAGTTTAAAACACCACAAACAGAATAAGAATCGGAGTTTTGAGCGCCAAGATATAGCGGCTCAAAGTTGGTACAAAATGAAGTCCACTGGGCAAATTCCAGATTTGAGTCCAAACTTTAGGATTCTAGTTGGGCATCGAAATAGACTTGGAATGGCACCAAATTTGGTATGATTACACTACCATATAAGGGTTATTCCTCTGTCAAATTTATAGTAAAAATTCGTACGGGAAGTCGGTTAACAAGTCCACTAAAGTTCCAAGAATTTCCAAGGCAAATCTGTCTTAGACTTTTATTCTTCCTTTTTCAAACCTTTGGCCAATGAAATCATCTCAAACATAGTTCATTTATGAAGCAAAGGTACAAGAAAAATTCAAGATGCATTTGGTAGGTCATTAACACCAAGAATTTCAAAACAACAAGTCCCAATTCGAAATAAGCTATTGACCGGCCCAAAACTAGGGTTTTCTATCACTAATGCAGGTCTGAAATTAGGCCATAACTCACTCACTTCAACTTGAAATTAATCATGGTTGGTGGATTTGGAAACTACACTCATAGGGCTACATTGTCTCAGAAGAAATCGTTTTAAAATTCTGTCCATAGCTAGTTCAAATATAAGCCACAAGTTCCAGCATCTCATTGACCCTCTAACAGAGCAACGAAACAGGACAGGCAACTTTGAACAATTGGTACAGTTCACTCATGTCAAATCAGGGAGTGAATTTTATACCGTTGGAAAACTGAAAGTGTCTAGTTTCTAATGCCACAAACAGCACTCGAGTTCAACGTCGGAGCAAAGAGTTATGGTCGATTAAAATTCACTGCCAGAGCATCACTGGACTCGTTTTCCAGATTCATTCAAAATTCGAAAATGCAACTTTTATCCAACCAAATCAAGTGATTTTTGGTAGAAACTTTCTACACAACCTATAAAACATATATACATCAAAATCAAGGCAATTTATCCACAAAAATTTTGAACTAAAGCCTCGGCACAACCAGGGGCAGATTCGTCCCCTTGCACTTTCAAACTTTCCTTTGATTTATTTCCACTTTCTCAACTTAAATCCACTAGTTTAGCACTAAATCAACACAACCAACATATAAAATCATCATATCAGCCCATCAAGTCCAATGTGGGATTTCATAGAGCCCACTCACAAGATTTCCAACAATATAGAGCTACCCACATGCATCTATAAGCTTACAAGTGCAATATAACTTATATAAACCAAGATTCAAGAGGTTGATCATTTGTTACCTCCTTATATGACTAAAGCAGAAATTTTCAGTCCTATGAAGCTCAAGAAAACCGTGAGAATGAAGCTCTTCTCCTAGTCCAAGATGATCTCCAAATGGTTTGCAAGTTGTAGTAAAATTTTGGAGTGATTTGGAGCAAGTTTGAGTGATGAGATGAAGAAAGTTTTTGGTCTTCTTCTTCCCCTTACTGTTCGGCTGTTTTGAGGGTGTGAGAGGGAGTGAAATCTGATGGTAAAGCTTCTTGAGGAAGCTTGGTAGGTAGCAAAACTCAACTCTCCAATAGTGTGCGTACGCGCGCGTTTCGTGCTCGATTCCTCTCGGGTTTGTTTCACTTGTGCACTATACCTCTAATGCACTTACTTTAACACTATTATTATTCACTCTTAGTAGTCTAACAATAATTTCTAGAATTCTCCAATTGATCGCCCGCGCGAAAACGTGAACTTCCAACTTGTGCGCGATAAAGCGAAATTTCTAAGAAATTCTTATAACGATAGTATAACTAACTAATACTTGAGTACTTATTCATAAAAATAGTTATTTTAGAAATAAAACTATGAGTACTCAAACATATTGATTCCTCAAGCCTCAAATTTTGTCGCGCGGTGCGATTTTCGAAAACTTTCGGCGCGAACACGGTATAAGCTTAATTAGAACTCATTCACTTCTAATTCCTCAATTAACTTTTCTTAATCTACTATTGATCATTCTTAAATTTCCAAAATTATTACACTCTCGAATCGAATTTCGCCTCGAAACACGTATACTCGTTATTTCTTACCAAACGAGCCTCTGAAAAATTAATTTTTCTAACGAAACGTTTTAAAAACGTAAAGGAGGCGTTGTTCCATATAAATGGATTTAAAATGGTCGAAATAAATAATTCAGAGAAAATGAGTGAATAACTATTTAAATAAGCTAGTAATATACGATAAAATAAGAAAATTTTCGGGTCCTCACACGAAACATGACATTTAGACTTGCATTCCATTTAAGAGAAATTAAAAATAGGCTAGTTCACTTGCTTGAATAGATTAGGGGAGTTACCCTTCAAATATGGGATATGGACGAGTATGACCTCTTAACCTTAGCACGCTCGTATCTCCTCTATAAAAAGGAAAATCTAGTCACGAATCTTAGTTCCCCGCACCCGTTATGTTGCATTCCTCTTTTTAGGTCACGTATACTTTGTAGGGATCGAAAACAACCTAAGAGGGTGTGAGGACCCAAATTTTCTTATGTTTATTTTATTTTATTTTTCTGGCTCAATTAATTATTTACTCACCCGTTTTCTCTGCATAATTTATTTCAATCATTTTAAACTTATTTACATGGAATAATGTCTCAATTATACTTTTAACACGTCTCGTTAGTAAAATTAATTTTTCTAGGGCTCGTTTAGCGAGAAATAAGAGTACACGTTTTTCGAGATTATGTTTGATCTGAGAGTACATTAGTCTTGGAGAACTAAGG
This sequence comes from Coffea humblotiana, assembly GCA_023065735.1. Classification (NCBI taxonomy): domain Eukaryota; kingdom Viridiplantae; phylum Streptophyta; class Magnoliopsida; order Gentianales; family Rubiaceae; genus Coffea; species Coffea humblotiana. The sequence continues at coordinate 26,563,426 of CM041213.1, read as the reverse complement.
ATGATTAATAATAGACTAAGAAGAATTAATTGAGAGATTGGATGCGATTAAGTTAAATGAAACTTTTATTGCTTGCGCGTCGATAGTTTCTCGAAAGTCGTACCGCGCGACAAATTGGAGACTTGAGGAATTAATATTAGTGAGGACTCATGTTTTATTTCTAAAATAGTTATTTTATGATTAAATACTCAAGTATTAGTTAGTTATACTATCGTTATAAGAATTTCTTAGAAATTTCGCTTTATCGCGCACAAGTCGGAAGTTCGCGTTTTCGCGCGCGCGACTAATTGGAGAATTCTAGAAATTATTGTTAGACTACTAAGAGTGAATAATAATAGTGTTAAAATAAGTGCATTAGAGGTATAGTGCACAAGTGAAACAAACCCGAAAGGAATCGAGCACGAAACGCGCACGAACGCGCACTATTGAAGGGTTGACTTTTGAAGCATTTTTAGCCACACACTTAAGCTTCCTCAAGAAGCTTTCTCATCAGCAAACACACTTTCTTTCTCTCCTCAAGACAGCCGACCAGCAAGAGGAAGAAGACAACCCAAAGCTCTTCATTTTCTTGCTTCATTTCTTGCTCAAATCACTTCAAAATTTCATTACACCTTGCAAACCACTTGGAGATCAACTTAAGCTAGGAAAGGAGCTTCTTTTGCACGGTTTTCTTGAGCTTCAAAGGACCAAAAATTTCTGATTTAATCATCTAAAGAGGTAATTAACGATCAAACCCTTGAATCTTAGTTTATGTAAGTTATATTGCACTTGGGAGCTTATAGATTCATATGGGTACCTCTATATTGTTGGAAATCATGTGAGTGGGCTCTATGAAATCCCACAATGGACATGATGAACTGATGTGATGATGTTGGGTATTATTTATGATGATTTAGTGCTTAAACAAGTGATTATAAGTTGAATGGTGGAAAAACAACTCAAAGGAAACAAAAGGAAGAAGTACCGGTTCTGCCCCTGCTTTGCCGCACCTGTTGGTGCAAACTTTTGTGGTCCAATTGACTTGATTTTGATGTATATATGTTGTATAGGTTGTGCAGAAAGTTTCTACCAAAAATCACTTGATTTGGTTGGGTAAAAGTTGCATTTTCGAATTTTGATTGAATCTGGAAAACGTGTCCAGTGTTGCTCTGGCAGTGAATTTTAATTGACCATAACTCTTTGCTCTGATATCGAAATCAAGTACTGTTTGCTGTATTAGAAACTAGACACTTTCAGTTTTCCAACGGTATAAAATGTACCCCCTGATTCAACCTGAGTGAACCGTACCAATTGTTCAAAGTTTCATGTCCTGTTTCGTTGCTCTGTTAGAGGGTCAATGAGATGCTGGAACTTGTGGCTTAAATTGCTATGGACAGAATTTTAAAATGATTTCTTCTGAGAAAATGTATCCCTATGAGTCTAGTTTCCAACGCCACCAATCATGCTTAATTTTAAGTTGAAATGAGTGAGTTATGGCCTAATTTCAGACCTGTGTCAGTGATAGAAAACCCTAGTTTTGGGCTAGCCAATAGTTTATTTCGAATTGGGACTTGTTGTTTTGAAACTCTTGGTGTTAATCACTTACCAAATGCATCTTGAATGTTTCTTGGACCTTTGCTTCATAAATGAACCATGTTTGAGATGGTTTCTTTGGCCAAATGTTTGAGAAAAGGAAAATGGAAGTACAAGGCAGCTTTGCCATGGAAATTTGGAAACTTTAGTGGCTTTGTTAACTAACTTCCCGTACGAAATTTTATATGAAATTTGACAGAGGAATAGCCCTTATATGTTAGGGTAATACTACCAAATTTGGTGCCATTACGAGTCCATTTCGATGCTCAACTGAAGTCTCAAAGTTCACATTTTAAACCTGGAAAACCCTTGTTTAGTGAGGAAATTTCAGTAACTTTAAGCTACTATATCTTGGTGCTCAAAAATTTGATTCTTGTTCCGCTTGTTGTGTTTTAAACTTTGATTGTAACTCTAATTGAGTTTTAAATTTGAAAGGCTAGTTCAAATTCTGTGAATTGTTCCAAATTTTCAAAGTTGGCCAAAAACCAACCTCGAAACTGTCTCGATAGCCTAATTCAGCGACTTCCCGCCAAAATTTGAATACTTTCCATTTGGAATCATGAAAAAGTGTCTTCTAGAAACTTTTAGTACTTTGGAAGAAGTTTCCAACGGTACCAAGGTTTCCAATTTTGGATTTGTGAAGAGTGAGGTACGATTTTCCAAAGATTGATTGTCAAAATCTGAAATTTCTGAACTTAAAGGAAATTGAGTTTTTAGAACTCTCCATTTTCCTTCGATATTGGTTGACCGTTTTACACTTGATTTCAAAGATGAAAATTAGTTTTCCTTGTATTATTAAACTACACTTTTGAGCCTCGATTTACGAGTAATTTAGGCTCTTTTTCATGATAACTTTCTTTAGATTGTACAAGTGTGGAATCTTCCTTGATAACTAGGGGTTTAAAAATGATAGTGTGTGATCGTAAATTATTATTTGATCAGGCGTTCAAGGGGACCTTCCAGAGGAACTCGAAGCGGACGCCTAAACACTGTTTGAGCACTTACTTCCTATTTTGAATTGGTGAGTGTTCCATATAGGAGTATGTGACTTGAATAGTTTTACGACATGTTTACTCCATGGTCATTATGTGTTTAACTATTAAGTGCTACCGATAATTGCTCCTATGAACTTTTCCACCGTTTTAAGGCGAGTGTGTACTTTATCTCAATCGGCCTACTAAAATGATAAATGTCTACCGATTAACCGTGAACTACTACCGTTTACCGATTACCGTTTACCGTTAACCATGATTACTTACTGTTTACTGATTTACTTAATTACCTGCTTACTTGATTATTTGACTACTTGATTACTTGATTATCGTAAATTACATGTTCATATGAAATTACCGCATATTGCTTACGTGTTTAAGTGTCAAGTGTTACTGATAATTGCTCATAAGAACTTTTCCACCGTTTTAAGGCGAATGTGTACTTTATCTCATTCGTCCTACTAAAATGATAAATTTTTACCGTTAACCGAGAACTATTACCATTTACCGTTTACCGTTTACCGATTTACTTGATTACTTGTGTATGTTGTAAGCTCTAAGCTGAACTGGGCCCTGCCCTTGGTTACTAATCTGCTCGAACCAGGACTGAGCTCGGTCGGGTAGGTTGGAACCCTGGGCCACCGTTTCGGTATACTCGAGTACTACCACTGGAGGGATAAGGTGATGGCCAGACAAACCGAGGGGATCACTGGAGTTATAAGGTGAAGTAGACCGAAATTGTTCCAAGTGAACACCGTATCCTTTAATGTGTGTTTATTTCTGTACAATGATAACTGTCTCATGTCAATGTGCCAATGTGCAACCTTGAACCATACATATATTATGCTCAAATTACTTGATTTATTAGAACTGCTAGAGTGTCTTGAAACCTCACTGGGCTGTTTAGCTCATTCCACGTTTTTGTTTTTCATAACAGGGTTCGAGACCAAAGGTGCTCGTGAATAGTACTAGATTGTTCTCTTTTGAAGATCTTAAGTTGTATTATAACGGATGGTTGTAGTACATATTCTTTTGGATTGTATTGAAGTTTGAAAGTTAACTAATTGTAAGTATGAAATATTTTGGAGTACTTTAATTATATATTGATAATATTTGAGGTATTTCGATCTGTTGAATTACGGATTGTAGTGAGTCCCGGCGAGAGTTGGGCAGGCATCCCGCCGATACCCTTGGGTTTGCCCTTGGGAGAAGTGGGGGCGTCACAGAGGGGGGTGAATTAGGTTATTTAAAAACTAATCGATTTATGAGACACATTTTTGCTCAATATGAAATTTACCCTCTTTTCTAGGTGACCACTCAATGAATCAATTAGTGAGAAAGCAAGAAAGCTTGAGAGTAGAAGAGATAAGCAATTGAGATTCACAAAATAATAACTAATAAGAGAAGAATAGCAAACCAATTTCACTTGCAAGCTCCACTTGAGTTTGAATATCACTTTATAGAGAAGTTTCTTCAAGTTGATCAAATACAACCAATCTTTGTGTACAAAGGAAAGATCACTTCCTCCTTGCCCCAAGCTATACTTGGTCAAGTTAGGAAGTTTTACTATCACTCTGGATAACCCTCACAAAACTACACTATTGAAGTATTTTTCTCACACAAGAAAAGCTTACACGAAATTCACACAACTAAGAGTACAAATCTTCCTTGTAGAGTATTTTCACACTAAAATCACTCTTGATCTTTTGTAGTCTCAATATGCAAAAGTTGTCTAAAAGTAGTTGACCATGCACTATTTATATGAGACCAAAAAGTTCATCTATTAATGCTTCCAACGGATAGAAAGCAGCTGAAGAGTCAACTAACCGTTTGGAGTTTCGGACGTCTAGTACATCCGATACTTGCGTCCGACAGCAGGCAGTGAGATTGAGGAAATTTCTTTAATTCTTTCGGACGTCCGGTGTCTCTGATGCTTGCGTCCGAAAGCAGATGATAAATATGAGAAATCTTCTTTAGTTCTTTCGGATGTCCGGTGCCTCCAATGCTTTGCGTTCGAAGTGCCGCATTGTTTATCGGACGTCCGGTGCTCTAATGTTTTGCGTCCGATCGAAGTCAGTGAGTTAGAGGGAATGTCTTAATTCCTTCGGACGTCCGGTGGTGGAGTTCATCATGCGTCCGAAGTTGCGCAATGATTATCGGACGTCCGGTCCTGTCTTCACAAGTGTCCGACAGCTTTCAGCAACTTTTATTTCTTTCAATTGCACTTGATCTTTGAATCTAATTTGCTTCGTAGCTGAAAGTATTTCTTGAAGAGATATTAGTATAATCCATTTGTTTTGTAAACATCAAAAGTTATGGACTAAAATAAACAATCTCCCCCTTTTTGATGATGACAAAACAATGGATAGAGGAAAAAATAATTGGGCCAAAACTCCCTCTCACTCAATGCATCAAAGAAGTTTTTAAGTGCTAAGATTTTTAAGGTCAGAATAACTTCCCCTCACGATAACTCTCCTTTACCAATTTACATACACATTAACCAATTTACACTTCCTAAACATCCCAACATCCATTTCTCCCCTTTTTATGTCATCAGAAGATGATTTTAACAACCAATATCAGCAATACAATATCAGCACTGCAATCATACAATCAGCAGCAGAAATCCAATCCAATCCAATCCAATATACCAAAACATACCAGAAATGCAATCCAAACACAAATACAGAAAATTAATACCAGAAATCAGAAGAAGTACCAAACAGAAAAACAAATTAACTAGAAACCATTAAGGTTAACCAATATCCATTAGTACAGAGTACTTGTGTAACGACCCCACCGTACCCAGAGGCGTAACAAAGGGTTTAGCGGATCGTTTGCCTAGCTCGCGCCATGACTCGATACCTAAAAATGAGAAAATAAATTTTTCGCTAAACAGGAGTTCTATTTACACTATTACATCTTCAAAAGTTGAATAAAACTACTACATCAAGCCATACACACCACGAGCACCAGAAAGTAAACCCTAACGAAACTACTAACTATAACCACCACAACAAATATATACATCTTATTAGTCAACTTATAACAAGCACTAGGGAAAAATCAACTATTCAATAAACCAAAAGTCTATACACCTTCCCGAGCGATCCCTGCGTCGGCCCCTGCTAAGAAAAACAAATGGAATGGGGTAAGCTATATGCTTAGCGAATAATCGGGGTAAAAACGTAAAATCACATCCAAATAAACATGTAACCATCAATAAACAGAAATGCAACATCACAATGGTAGGATACAAGTGGCTTCAAAACCAGTTCAATTCCCCGAGCTTGACCACCTGTTGACACTCCGTCAACCAAAATACTCATAGTCCGTAAACTCCACTTACTTTCCCCGTTCACCTTATCAAGCCCCGCTGGCCAGTCAACAGCACACAGTAACTCGAGCAAAAGCAAAATAACTTTGCTTTAACAAAAGAACAAAATCCCAATGTTAGCATAGAATTGACTTCGACCAAGCTCCGGCCGATTCGAATAGTTTGTCTACCCTTGGAATCGGGTTGGAACCAAACCCTGAGATATCCAATCTCTCAACAAAGTATTCGTCAAAATACTCAAGTCATGTAATCACCCCAACAGCACACAGCACAAGGGGTGATACGCAACACAAGGCATATATTCTCACATATTAAATCAAGAACAGAGAATGGACTTAGGTCGAGTGAGACAAAATACACTCTCGCCTAAAGTACCATTTAACATATACAAAGTACTTTGACAATTTATCACTAAACAAACCCAATTATTCACCCAAAATAACTAGCACGCAAATCAAGCAATTATACGGGTCCACCGACTCGATCCGGATCGTCACTGCCTGTGATAAAAGATTATACTTAACTATTAGTCAAACACCATCATAATGAAATAAGGACTAAAACAGCCAGAACGGCAAAAATGGCAAAGAAACGCATGCGCGCGCGCGGAAATGAAAACAGTATGAAAACGGATTGCACGGTTTCGACCATAACTAGAGCTGTGTTATCGGATCAAGGTGTACTAGATAGCGTTTCGAAGCTAAGACAAAAGGTTACAACTTTCATGAAGACAAGTCAACCCAGTTCATAGTTGATCTAGGTCGAATTTGAAGATTACAAAACCAGAATTTCATTGTCAGTCTGTTGTCAGCACTAGATTCAAATGGTAATAATTCAGACTACAAAAGTCGATTGAGACGTTTTCAGATGCGTTGGAAATGAAACATAGAACTAAAATTTTCGTGTTTTGACCAAAGGCTGATTTGATACGGATCAAAGTGAAAAATGAAGCCAAAGTTACAGGTTTGACGTCTCTTAGCGTTTCGATCACCACTGAAGCTACGCTTATCGGATTGGGGTACACTTTATACCGTTTTGAAGCTAAAATAGAGACTACATTTCCTATGAAGACATCAATACCCAAATCATGCATTTTCAAGTCAAAATGTGCAATCTCAAGAACACAGAAAACTGTCCGCGAAAAAGGGCATTCGGCAGTCAGGGGTATTTTAGTCATTTCACATGCTACAGTACTCCAATTGAGCTAAATTTTGTAGGAAGCTAGTTAACTCATTCCTACAACTTTCATGTTTTAACCTAGACCTGATTCGGCCTCTAACATGGACGAATAAACAGGTCAGAAACAGGACAGATTCCTCTTTAAATTCCTTTACTTTCCACCCTACAATCCATCACCAATCTCAACTCAAATCAACCACAATTGCACACACAACACATAAGTTATAAAACACACCTAACTAGGGCCACAATACCCTTCAATTTGAACCAAGTGATAGCTCCAAAACCAACCACAATAAAGCCCCAAATTGAAACCCTAAAGCTGAAATTTAACCACACAAGCTGGAATTTTTCGTAAGCAACCAAAACTAGCATATAAAAGCTTCATTTTACACATAACAAAGCTATCATTCCATGGCAATTGCTCAAGCATCAATTAAGACCAGAAAATTCACCAAAAATCTGAAATTTCCCAAGTCACCACTTTCTCCATGAAATTTTTCCATAAAACTACAAAACTCACAACTCTAAACTACTAATTGACAATTAATTGAAGTAGAGGGAAATTCTAGCCAAGGTTACCTTGTTCCTCCAAGAAAGCTAGAAGCTTGGTGTTTTCCCTTCCAAAATCACTCCACCACAAGCTTTAATCTTCCCTAAAGAGCAACTTATATGGAGTGGTTTGCAAGTTTTATGGTTGGAATTCAAGATTGGAGCAAGAAAGGATGGTGCAAGATGAAGTTTCTCTTTTCTTTCTTTCCCTCAAAGTTTCGGCCAGGCTTGATAAGAAATGAAGATGATTTTAGTCAAAATTTGATATTTAGCCAAGGTGAGAAATTGGTCAAAGTCCAACTTCAACTAGTTTCGCGACACGTGGCGCCTTTAAGGTTTAATCCTATCCTCTTCCTTACCAATGGTTAATTACCTAGCTAACCTCTAATTATCTCCTAACACCTGTAAAATAATATCCCTTAATACAAAACTTTACCTAGTCGTCAAAATTTATCGCACTTAACGCACTAGCGGGTCCCACGTCCAATATACACTACTAATGTCACATGAACTAACTTATACCGGAAAAATATCTTGAAAACTTAACCTTACAAAAATAGCTAGAAAATTAATATAATAAAGAAAGTATAGAAAATGTATGCATGGGATTAAAATAATGGCTAGAAAATAAGAAAATTTTCGGGTTCTCACACTCTCTCCCCCTTAAAAGAATTTGTTCTCGAAATTCCGACCTTTAATTCAAACATCCCCGATATCTCTTCTGCATTCCGCTCTTCCTTATTGAAAACCTATTCCATACTTGATATCACGTAAATCGTGCATTCTTAAGTTTTTCACGAGCTAAGGGTTGGAATAAGCTAATACCTCATTAGCGAGTTCATCATTACTAGTAAAGATCAACTCAAGAAATTTGCCACTCTATGTATTCCAATCCAAGAACCAACTATGTAATCCTTATCTCAAAGTCTCAATGATCTTTACGTATTCTCAATGAACTTTAAATGTCTCGTAGATCGAATTATAAGATCTTATCAACATAATAATTCCGTTGTGCTCGGCCTTAATGCTAGTAATCGTTCAAAACGATTAGAAAGAAACCTCAATACGATGGAAGATAGGGAGTGTACCTTCGATGACTGCCAATGGGTCAGTCACCTCTTGATGTCCCATTGCATAGGCCCTTGCCGGCACTTTCGGTCGATTACCCGTTGCATTGGTCAGCTTAGAAGTGATTCCTTCTGCTCTCGGAACATTTCCTTCTTTTGACAGGTGAGGGCACTGAGCAATCAGGTGCTCAGCACTACCACATCGGTAGCATTTCCGATCTTGCCTTTTTTTCCAACAATTATTTTCCATGTGATTAGCAGCCCCACAAAACCCACATGTCATTTTGGGTCCTGATGTCGGACCTCCACGTGAGATACCCCTCTGGGTCTCTCTCCCTGCCTGAGGGTCTCTCTCCCTGCCTGAGGGTCTCTCTCCCTGCCTGGCCTTTCTCAAAATTTCCCTGATTCGGGATCCCTACTGATCGTGAACCACCGACTCCTCGGCCCATCTTAGATGGTGGTTCGCTTCTCGAGCTCTATCCATCAATATAATTGCTTGTGTCAGGTTGTCTTCTTTTCCTATCATGAAAAGCCTTTACTTGACGCTTAGTATTTTCAATTCTTTGTACTTTTTCACTAGCTTGACTATATGTCTCCAATTGAGCAGCCGCCAGTGCCTCTTGAATCTCCACATTTAAGCCCTGGACAAATCGATGAATTCTCTTCTGATCTGTCAGTACTAAATCCGGAGCAAAACGAGAGAATTTGGTAAACTGCGTCTCGTACTCCGCCACACTCAAAGTCCCTTGACGCAGTCGTATAAACTCATCCTCCCGCCTTTCTTGAACAAGTGGCGGTAAGTACTTCTCATTAAACTCACGGATGAAATTAACCCATGTCCATGGGGTCCGCTCTCTATCCCATTTGGCTCGAATCACATTCCACCAGGCTCTAGCCGCCCCCTCAAACTGAAAAATGGCGAAAGCTATCTGTCGTTCCTCCGAGTATCCTAATGCAGCGAAAATATCTAACATTTGATCCAACCAACTCTCCGCTATGTCAGGGTTAGGTCCACCCAAAAATTTTGACGATAGAAACTTCTGGAACCGTTCTAAGGCACGATCCTCTCCCTCATAGTTTCCGGGATGCTGTACTCGGCCTTGACCCTATTGGTTGACCATTTGTTCTAACAAATCAGTCATTCGCTGTATGGCTGTAGCTACTTGGGTCTCGGCTTGTCTATTTGTATTTTCATTTGTTACCCCTTCAGTTCCTTGTCCTCGTCCTCTACCCCCACCTTAACCACGGGTCTCCATTTGATTGTTTTATAAATTCTATAATTGGAACAAAATATGGTACGAGTTCAAAACATTGAAAATTATAAAATGCACGAAATAACCAAAATATCAAAATATCATACACTAAACTATATACATATATATATAATTCACGCCAAAAGTATGTACATAGTCCACAAAACATCCAACCAATACAAAAGATGTTAGTTCATGAGCACACCGGCTCCAAAAAGAGTCAAAAAACAAGTTAGAGTAACGGCCCTAGCGAAAATCCCCTACAGAGCCCATAGAGTCTATCCCATCCATCGGCCTCGCGCCGCCAGCCCTAGGTGGCGCCTCTGCAGCCACATCCAAGAGAACCTCACAGTCTCGCATAATACCCAGGGCTTTCTCTCTCATCTGCCCTTTCAAAGCGAAGAGGTGGTAGTGGGTCTCCTCAAGCTGACGATCGAGAGTATACGTCCGATCCTCCTCAACTCGTAATCCCACCTCGAGGTCACGCAAAAACATGTCCTGTCCATGGCCCACTCCTCTGGCCTCCTCCAACTGTGCCCTCAGAGTTTCAACCGCCTTACCTAGGCGACGACGCTCGTCATCTATAGCCATAACAACCTTGTCAGGGTATCCTTAAGTATGTCGACACTCACACGGTCGATTCTTCCGACCGAAGGGAGAATACAGCATATAGGGTTCCCTAACCCTCCTCTGATATCTAAGGACTCGTTGGCGCACCACCTGGTTCACCGGTCCACCTACACTCTTGGCTCTTACTCCGGCATCGCTAGATCCACCAGTATCGTTAGGTCTACCAGCCTCCATACCTAAACAACAAAACATAACTTAATCAGTCCTCCGGCATTTCATTTTAATATATACGATTCAACTTAAAGGCAATCGAATACTTATGTGTCCTATATACACTACTAATGTCACATGAACTAACTTATACTGGAAAAATATCTTGAAAACTTAATTCCCTTATAAAAATTGCTAGAAAATTAATATAATAAAGGAAAGTATAGAAAATGTATGCATGGGATTAAAATAATGGCTAGAAAATAAGAAAATTTTCGGGTTCTCACAACTTGAAACATCAAAAGAGAGAATTACAGAAAATGCAAATGCCTAATATGAAGTGCCATCCTAAAATGAAGTGCAAGTGCCTAAAAGTGAGTAAATGGTGATCTTGGACGATCCAGGCATTCTTCTTGCAAGGCGAAACTGAACAGGATCCACTTCTTCTTCAGTTTCCTCATCATCATCATCACTAGCTTCAGTTGCTGGAGTCTTGCTCTTATCTTGTGGCTGAAACTTGAGGCATGAATTTCAGGAGTGGACTCAGGTTGTGGGCCTTTATCTTGTGGAACAGGAGTTGACTCAGTCCGAGACTCCTTTTGATGCACATTTTCATCTTCTTGAGGGACAGGAGGCATAAACAGGTTTCTTTTGTCTATAAAAGTGGCTTGTTGCTCAGGTGACATGGTCACTATCAGACCATCTTCAAGAATGAGAATGTGTTGTTTGAGTTCCTCAAGTAAGGAGATGATTTCATGATTGGATGAGGAATGCTGATTGGATGATCTTCTAGGATGGATGGTAAAGGGCGAAACAAACTGAGACTGATCTCTGGGAGGTCTAGGGGTGACAGGAGTTTCATGACGACTTTTTGTCCTAAACTCCAAAAAAGCCTCCTTGTAGCACCAATGGCCATCAAAGAATCTAATACTTTTTCTTTCAAAATAAGTTTTGGAAAAGATGGAGGATGCACTCTCTTTTGGAGACACTCCAGTGAAAGGTATTTTGAAGTGAGCAAAAATTGGAGTTAAAAACTTTTCATAGGAGAGTTTCCTACGCTATCAGTGTGATTTTGAGCAAAAATTTGCACATGACAAAGCCGAAATCAATTCGGACTTTTTCAAGAAAGCAATAAAACAAGTAAACTCCATTTTGTTGGCATCAATCCTATGACCATCAGTAGGAACAACAAGTTTGAGATTATTGTAAAGATAATCAGATTTTGAGAACTGAGATCCTCCAATTTTGCCTCAACAGGTGTGTGAAACTGTGTTTGAAAGTAGGTCATCAGTTTTTCAAGGTGAAAATGGTGATAAGCAGTCAGAAACTCTTCATAGGAGAAAAAGTTTGCAATTTTACCCTTAAAGCCATCTTCAATTTTGTCTTTAAAATCATATTGACAACATCAGGATTGAGTGCAATGTCAACAGAATTAACACGAGAAACAAGATCAGTGTGAGAACTATCCTTCCTAAGGTTAGCAAAGAACTGATGAAGCATATCAGGATAATAGGTGTTGGGTAAGGACAGAATGTGAGACCATTTTTGGAATTCAAAAAGTTTAAGGACTGGTTCTAGATCAAGTTTACGGAATTCAGAGGGGACAATAGTCCTTTGATGATGAAACTCTTCTGTGAAATCCATTCAAACCTCTCTCTGGCCTCATCATCAATAAACTTGGGCAATGGAGTTGGCTTTCTCAGTTTGACAGCAGGTTGCATTCTGGCAGGACGTTTCCTTTTTCCACCGCGTTGAGTATCAGTTGGCACATCAGTCCTTTTTCTAGGTGATTTCTTGGTGAACTCAATATTTTCTTCATCTCTCAACCTGAACTTGGTGGTGCGTCCGGTACTTACAGATCCTCCTCTCATTCTCACCATGATGAAATGCAGGATGATATTGATGCAGAGTATGATGTGAGTGTGTATGTGATGATCTTAGAGTGCGAATGAACTACAATAAATGTTTGAAACGTCCACAGAGGGTGAATTTTGAGTCACTAGGGTTTCAGATGAGAATTTGGATTTTTGAATTGGTTGGCAGTTATAGGATGTTATGAAAGCTAATGGCACGCAAAAGGATGTGATGATGTTGGGCAAATCAATTTTCTTGGAACTTGTTCTTAAGAGAGATGAATTTTGAATTTTGAATGTGAGAGGATATGAAGGGTTGTGTCCGACAAAGCAGTTGAGAGTGAAATAAATGGAGGAGAGAACTTCTTTATAATACCCTTCTTTTGAGTGTCGGACGGCCGAACGAAGAGAAGCGTCCGACACAGCCGTCCGAATCAAAAATTTTCTGGAAAAATGATCAAGAACACTGTCGGACGTACGTTCATCAGGTATCGGACGTCCGATAAAGTGTGACCAGATAATTTTTCAGAAAAACTTTTCAATAACGCCCAATTTTGTTCTCAAGAATACAAACTGATCTAGTGGAAGGGCTTTTGTGAGAATGTCAGCACTTTGATCTTTTGAGCAAACATATTGCACACAAATTTCACCTTTTTGGACGAGATCTCTAATGAAATGATGCTTTATGTCAATATGCTTTGTCCTAGAATGTTGAATGGAATTTTTTGTCAAATTTATGGCACTTGTATTGTCACAATACACAGGCACACAATCATATACTAATCCAAAATCATTCAAGGTACTTTTCATCCACATCAGTTGAGCACAACATGCACCAGCGGCAACATATTCCGCTTCGGCCGTAGACAATGAAATAGCATTTTGTTTCTTACTTAACCAAGACACTAAGCAATTACCAAGAAAGTGGCATGTACCACTTGTACTCTTTCTATCTACTCTACATCCACCAAAGTCAGCATCCGAGAAACCATATAAAGGAAATTCATGACATCTAGGATACCAAAGACCATAGTTCAATGTTCCTTTCAAGTATCTAAAAATCCTTTTCACAGCAAGCAAGTGAGATTCTTTTGGACAAGATTGGAAACGAGCACACAAGCAAACAGCAAACATGATATCGGGTCTACTTGCAGTTAAATAAAGTAAGCTGCCAATCATACCTCTATACTTCTTTTCATCAACATTTATACCTCCTTCATCCTTGTCAAGTTTGGTAGATGTGCACATTGGTGTTCCAACTTGCTTTGATTCCTCCATACCGAACCTTTTGAGCAGCTCCTTGGTGTATTTAGTTGATTAATGAATGTTCCTTCTCGAGTTTGTTCCACTTGAAACCCAAGGAAGAAATTCAATTCTCCCATCATACTCATCTCAAACTCTTTTTGCATAATAGTGGAAAAATCCTTGCACAAACACTCATTAGTAGCACCAAAGATAATATCATCAACATATATTTGCACAATTAGTAGATCATTGGAGCATTGTTTGGTGAAAAGAGTGGTGTCTACAATGCCCCTTTTAAAACCATTTTCAATCAAGAAACCACTTAAGCGTTCATACCATGCTCTTGGAGCTTGCTTTAAACCATACAAAACTTTTGAGAGTTTAAACACATGATTTGGAAACATTTCATTCTCAAAACCGGGAGGTTGATCAACATATACTCTTGATCAATAAAACCATTTAAGAAAACACTTTTAACATCCATTTGAAATAATTTAAAATCTTGAAACATGCAAATGCCAAAAACATTCTAATTGATTCTAGTCTAGCTACGGGAGCAAATGTTTCATCAAAATCTATTCTTTCTTCTTGAGCATACCCCTTAGCAACTAGTCTAGCCTTGTTTCTCACCACTTCACCTTTGTCATTCATTTTATTTCTAAACACCCATTTTGTGCCAATAATAGGATGATTTTGAGGTCTTTCAACTAATGTCCACACCTTGTTCCTTTCAAATTGATTTAGTTCCTCTTCCATAGCTAAAATCCAGTTTTCATCTTTCAATGCATCATCAACATTTTTTGGTTCAAAATGTGAGACCAAAGCAAAATTGTCCATCAAATGTTTCGAAGAGGAGCGAGTTCTTACCTTTTCGGATGGATCACCAATAATGAGCTCCTTAGGATGATTTTGAACAAACTTTCCAAACTTTTGGAAGATCCCTAGGTGCATTACCATGATTGTCATTTTCTTCCAATGCTTGATTGTCTTGGGGATCATCTTCCTTTGAGCTCTCTTCTTGTGGAGCATTGTTTTGATCATGAATTGTGAGTTTCTTTAGTCCTTCTTGAACACCTACATCATCATCCTCACAACTCCTTTTGGAAATGTTATCATTAGATTCATCAAAGGTGACATGTATGGCTTCTTCAATAACAAGGGTTCTTCTTGTGATGCCCCCACTTCTCCTTAAGGCAAACCAAAGGGTATCGGCGGGACGCCTGTTTAACTCTCGTCCGAACTCGATATAATTCCAATTCAAATTTAAGGATAAATAACCGAATAATAAAAGTCGAAGGTATAAAGAAAAGTCGCTTCCTTAAAATATCAATCTTACATCACAAGTTACCAAAAGTACATCAACATTCCCCAAAATATACAACCTCCAAAAGTTGTCTAAACAATTACATTCAAAACTCTAATCAAAAGTCCATCAAGTTGGCTTCTCCAATCCTTTCCATTTCGGTTCCTGTTAAGGAAAACAAAACTAATGGGATGAGCTAACGTTCAGTGAGGTCAAGTAAAACATGCAAACACATAATTCAAGTAGCAATAGCACTTAAGCGAGAAATAAAACTATAACATTCAAGCAATTCACAATTTAAAATAGACACACTCAATGAGGATACAGGAGCTCTCAAGAACTAGGTTCCGCTTGCTTCGCCAAGGCTCGATCAAATACTTCCCCACGATGACACTCCGTCAACCGGGTCGGTATTAAGTCCGTAGAACTCCACTTTCTTCATAATTCCCGTTCACCGTTACAACCCCCAATCCTGGCCCCGTTCTTCTATAAAAGGGCACTACTACTCGAGTAGGCCAAACGAGATCTTTTAATAGATCAAACTTACAATTATCTCATGGTTCACCGAGCTTCTCGACCAAGCCCTTGCTGGCTCGAGTCGCAAGGTCGGCCAATTGAGATTTGGGCGTCCCCCAATTACCGTTATGAGTCGATGAGATTCACTCCAATCGACCAATACCGTTATAGGCCAATGAGATTCACTCCAATCGGCATTCAGTCAATCACATACAATTCAATTATGAGCAGTTCAGTTATACAATCTGTGACAGCCCCACCTTCCCCTAGGGCGTACCCTAAGAGTTAGCGAACTTCCTGCCCAACTCTCGCCAAGACTACTAAACAATCACACACGCCAAACCAAGTACAAAAGACCCATAGATAGTGCTAAAACATATATTCCCAAGAAATGATGTCATTTATACATGAACAACCATTTACACATGCACAATATCAAAGTTTACAATCCAAAAGGGAAAATCCCATTCAGGTACATTTAGGGTTTCTAACGGCCGAGGAGCTAAACAAAGGAACAAAAGAATAGCTAACTAGCTCGACTCGCTTCTCAAAACCATGGTTTCCAAAAGTAATCCTGTAAGGAAAACAAAGATAACGAGGGTGAGATTTCGCCCAATGAGGTACAACAATTCATACAACCCAAACTCACGAAAGCAACTATGCTTCGTTATGCACGATCATCAAACATAGAAATAAAGCACCACAACAAGTCCAAAAGTAAGAAGGATACGGGTGGCTCTCAGGAGCCAATTTCCTTATTGCAATTCTTGATCGTATCCCGTTGACCCTCCGTCAACGTTTGAAGAAAGAAGCATGACCGTAGATTCCACTTTACACCCAGTACCTTCCACCATACATTCCCCTTACTGGGCCCGAACACCTCACAGTAATCAGGAGGTAATACTCGAGTATACCACATGGTCGAGGAGCTAACACTCCACTCAACACATAGTAACCTCATGGTTCGTTACCTAATCGACCGACCCTTGCCGGCTCGACTCGATAAACGACCATTGAGGCTTGAGCTCAGATATCACAGTAAAGTCGTAGGGCTCATGCCCCAAACGACATTAAGCCAGGCACAAGTCAAATTCACAAATATTCAGTAATCAGTTATACAAGTAAAAGACGAGAGCGATGAAGTACACTCTCGCCTCAGGCACAGAAACCATAGTTATTCAATCCAAGGATTCAAGTACACAACCATTTAAACACAAATCATGCATAGTACACTCACCACTTCGAGCAAGCAAAATCACAAGTTTCGCCCGACGGATGTCCGGAATCACCGGCACGCCCGACAACAAACAAGAAATTACAATTGAGATTCGAACACGAGTCAAATGGCCCTTAAATGAATTACTAAGGCAAAGCCAAATGTAACTTGGAATGGAAAAGCATAACATGCAAAGCCAAGGGTTCAAGCAAGTCCAAAATCTCTTATTTCAACCCAATCATAACCTAAACTCAAAGACCCAATATCCTCAACATTTGGACAGCATTTCCCCTAAAATTTCAGATTTTCCATCCTACAACCAACCATATAAATCCATCCAAACCAACCACAATTTCACAAACCAATCATAGGCTAATTAGTATACTTCATTAGGGTCACAATACCCCTCATTCATAACCAATTATAAGCTCATTAACCATCCATAAGAAAGCCCCAATTCAAAACCCTAAAACTGAAATTTTCCGCACAAAACTGAAATTTTCCGCAATTAACCGCAATTCACATACAAGAGCTCCAATTTACACAATATTAAACCATCAATCCAAGTCTAGCCAATACTTATCATATAAAACAGAAAAATTTCCAATAAAATCAGAAATTTATCCAACTCCCAATCAATCCATAAAATCATCCATTAATCATGCTATTAAGCCACCATAGGCCACTAATTTACCATTAGAAGGAACAAAAGTTGAGTTTCCAAGAAAAATACCTTAATCCTCAAGAAAGGTTGTATCTTAGGAGCTTCACCACCAAAATAACTCCACCAATCACCTCTAACTTCCTTAACAAGTTGATTTTGTGGAGGAATTTGGGAATTAATCGGTTGGATTTCAAGATTGGAGCAAGAAATGGAAGATCAAGATTGAAGCTTTCTTTCTTTTCACTCCTTGTGGAGTTCGGCCAAGAGGAAGGGAAATAAGGGTGTTTTTTGGTCAAATTTTCTATTTAGTAAAGGTGAAGAAAGTTAGGCAAGTTCTCACGAATGGCATCGCAACACGTGGCACTTTTTGGATTCTATTCTTATCTTCTTGTTCCAATGGTTAAATATAACTAACCTCTAATTATCTCTTAACACCTAGTAATTTAATCCCTTTATACATAACTTAACCTAATTGGCCGAATTTCTCTCACTTAACGCACTAGCGGGTCCCACGTCCACTAATCACTCCAAAAAATCTCGTAAACTGACTTATACTAGAAAAACATTTTTTAAAACCCTATTTACTCATAAAAATGTCTAGAAATTTATAGAATAAAGAAAATATGGGAAACGGGTGCAAAGAAATAAAATAATATCTAAAAATAAGAAAATTTACGGGCTCTCACACAATCAGTTAAAAGAGAACGAGTGCGATAATGTACATACTCGACTCGACAATTATAAATCATTCCATCCATAAGAAGCAATTCACATAATTTGCAACTATTCATGCACTCGACACTCACCAAGTTAAAAAGTGAGTAAGTGAGCCAGTAAGCTTTTAGGCGTCTGCTCCGAGATTCTCTTGAATATCCTTTTGAGCGCCTGAGCAAATAACGAGTAGCTTTTACTCACAACCATGCATTAATCAAGAAAGAATGTACACTTGTTTAGACTAAGTCAATGCCTTAAAAGAGATCCTTAATCTCTCGAAAATCGAGGTCAAAGTGAGGGTCAAAGTCCCAAGAGAGACTTGCCTCTTCCATGAAATCGAATTTAAAACGGTCTATCGATATCAAGATAAGGTGACGAGTTCTCAAAAACTCATTTCATAAGAAATCGGAAAGTTTCAGCTTTAAGTGACAAAATTGGAAAAATCGAATCTTGAGTTTGGCATGTCCAAAAATGGAAAACTCTATACCGTCGGAAACTAGGTTCGAAATACTAAAAGTTCCTAGAAGACATTTTTTCAATATTCTAAACGGAAAACATTCATTTTTCAGCTCAAAGTTTCAATTCCAAGAAGACAGGTTTGAACCAGTCTTGTTTTCCAGTCTTAGAGGTTGACTTTTCTAGCCTTTGAGTGCTAACCTCCTTCCTTCGGCTTACTTGGACAACTCGCGAGTTGGTGCTCGGCATTGCCACAGTACAAGCGCTTTCCCGACTTTCTCCAACAATCATTCTCTGAGTGATTTGTGTGAGAACTCGAGAAAAAAAAAACGGTTTTAGGGTTTTAGGGTTTATCGATTTGCGTGCTTATATTTTCTATATTTTCTTTATTATAATTGTTTTACACGCATTTTATAGGTAAATATAGTTTTTAAGGCATTTTTCTAGTATACGTGAGTTCACGAGAAAATTGGAGCGAATAGCGGTTGTGGGACCCGCTAGCGCATTAAGTGAGAGAAATTCGGCCAATTCGGCTCAATTGTACAGTAAGGCATTAAATTACTGAGTGTTAAGAGATAACTGGAGGTTGGTTAGATATTTAGTCTTTGGAAGCTAAAGGATAAGGAAAAAAAAAAAGGCGACACGTGGCGCGATTCATTGGACCAAGTTGCACCTAACTTTCTTACAACTTTACTAAAGTTGAAAATTGACCAAAACATCTTCATTAAGCTCTTTGGCCGAACCATCTTGAGGGAAAAAGAGAGAGAAAGCTTCAATTTTCTTCCAAATTCTTGCCCAAATCTTGCAAATCAACCGATAGAAATCCGATTTACTCCGTAGAAATTGCTTACTAAGGAAGATCAAAGGTGTTTGTGGAGTGAATTTGCAAAGGGAAGGCCTAAGTTGCTACCTTTCTTGGTGATTGAGGTATATGGCTTGAATCTTCAATTTTGTCCATAAAAATTTCAAATTAGTGACTTATATCGGATATGGAGCTTAGTTTATGGATGATTTTGTGAATGAAAGTGAAGTTTGGTGAATTTTCATTTTCTTGGGAATTTTTCTGATTTCATATGATTATTATATATGACTTGAATTGGTGGTTTAATATGGTGTATTGGGTTGTATGTTAATTGCGTGAATTGCGGAAAATTTCAGCTTTGTGCGGAAAATTTCAGCTTTCTATGGAAATTTCAGCTTAGGGTTTATGCAATTGGGGCTTTCTTATGGTTGTCTATTGAACTTGCAATTAGCCATGATTGAAGGGTATTGTGACCCTAATGATGTGTATTTGCTAGTCTATGATGGATATGAAATTGTGATTGGATTGGATGAATTTGGGTACTTGTTTGTAGGATGGAAATGCTGAAATTTAGGGGAAATGCTGTCCGATTGCCGAGAATTTGGCTTGTAATCTAGGTTAAGAATGAGCGAATGTGAAATGCTTAGGGTTTTCTTGAACTTTTAACCCTAAATTTGATATATTTCATTTTGAGCCATAATTGAGGCTATATTGAATTTTGCTTTAATGATCCGTTTAAGAGGTACTCGACGTAATTGAACTTCAATTGCATTTTCTTGATTGTTATAGGACGTTTGGGTGATCCAAAGCATCCGTTGGACGGAAATCCTTGAATTTGCTCATCTGAAGTGGTGAGTGTACTATTGCATGATTTGAATGCCTAAGTGACTACTTGTCTTTGAAACTGTAATGTGACCACTGTGAACTGTGTGAATGAGGCGAGAGTGTACTTTACCGCTCTCGTCCTCTTACTGTATAACTGTTTACTACTGTACTGCACTGTGTTTGACTTGAATCATGGGCATGAGCCCACCACTGTACTGTAATCACTGAGCTCAAAGCCCTAGTGGAAGTTACTCGAGTCGAGCCAGCAAGGGCTGGTAGACGAGGTAACGACCCTCGGGTCACTGTTTGTCGAGTGGAGTGTATCTCCTCGACCTTCCGGTATACTCGAGTATTACCAACCACTGTTACTATTGAGGTGTTCGGGCCCGGTAAGGGGAATGTACGGTGGAAGGAACTGGGAGTAAAGTGGGGTCTACGGTCATGGTACTTTCTTTATACGTTGACGGAGGGTCAACGAGGTGCGATCAAGAACTGCAATGGGGAATTGGCTCCTGAGAGCCACCCGTATCCTTTCATTTAAACTAGTTGTGGTATTTGCATTCTGTGATTTATGGTTTGTTTAACTGAGCTTGATTACCTATGAATTTGGGGCTGCATGACTGTTAAGTACCTCATTGGGCGAAAGCTCACCCCCGTTACCTTTGTTTTCCTTACAGGCATACCTTTGGGAATGTTATGAGTTTGAGAAGCCAGTTGAGCTAGTAAAATAGTTTTGTTTCTTTGATAGCTCCTTGAGCACTGGAAAACCTGAATGTACTTTACTTGAATGCTCTTTTGGACTGTATATTGGGGTAACATGTATATGTACCTGGTGGTTTTGTATAAATGATATTATATGTGGAAATGAATGTTTTAGCCCTGATGGGGAGTCTTTTGCATTTAGTTTTGTGTGTGAGTGATCCGCAGTCCTGGCGAGAGCTGGGCAGGCAGTCCGCTGATACCCTAGGGTTCGCCCTAGGGAGAGGTGGGGCTGTCACAGTTGGTATCAGAGCTTAGGTTAGAAATAACCTGGGCGAACCTGATTCTTAGAACTTTTGGGATTATATTAGGCTATGTTTAAGTGTGATTATTACCTCTAAGTTATAATCCATGTATATTCTTATAGGATATGGACGGAGCTAGTGGGAGTGGAGGTGGGCCGTCTCGGAGGCCTTTTCGAGTTATTGACTACCAGGAGACACCTGGAGGACCGGTTATGCGCTGGAGACGGCCAGTCGTACTAGGCGTTGTGCTAGGTGCCAGCACTACTCTTACGCAGACCACGTGGTGGTAGCCGTTCTAGGTGAGCGGAGGCGACTTAGGCGTGCCGCCGCCCGCGACCATACTGAGTTGCGGCGACTGAGAGGCGTTGCTAGGATGCAGGCCGATCGGATTGGGGAGCTCCAGGGGGATGTAGCCATGGAGCAGGAGCGGACGAACGCTCTTCGTGACCAGCTACAGGTGGTTAACGACCGCCTTACTCGAGTGGTGCGAGAGGTTAGGGACCGATCCGGGGGCATTATTAATGAGTGTGGTGCCCTGATTCAGGAGGTGATTGGCGCTAACGCGCCAGGGGGAGCTCCAGGTGAGGGAGGTGCCCCTAGCTCTAGTCTGGCTCCGAGGAGGAGTCGATTGGCTCAGTAGAGAACTAGGCTAGAGTTCTTTGAGCCACGTTTTGACCTTATGTGAGGACTACCTAGGAAAAGCTCTTAGTGAGCTCTTTTGTACTTTTGGGCCTAGGTTGTGCATTGTACTTTTGAGACCTCACTGCTTTTACTGGCCTGTTTTGTAAATATTGACTGACTGACTGTATGACTGGTTTGCTATATTTGTGAAATATATGTACAGTTGTTTATTTGATGTCTCTCTTTACTGTTTTATTATTTATGTATCTGCATTGCTTTGCTTTATATTTGTATATTTTCAACCCTATAGTGGGTGAATCAATGGAGGGTACTCGTAGTGGACGAGGCCGTGGTCGTGGGACTAGGCAAACCCCTACTGAGGAGGGTACTCGAGTGCCTGTGCCTGAACCTAATCCTGAGTCTAGGAATGATTCTAATGCCCAAGTGGCTACTGCTATAGAACGAATGACTGAGCTACTGGCCCACGTAGTGGAGCATCAGGGCCAAAACCCTAGTTCTCACCCTGAAAACCCTGGAAACCCTGTGGAGAGCGAGGATAGAGCTCTCGAACGATTTCAGAAATTTGCCCCACCAAAGTTTATAGGAGGGCCAGATCCTGATGTGGCCGAGAGGTGGTTGGAGAAAATGGTGAACATTTTTGCCGCGTTGCACTATACTGAGGAGCGGCAAGTAACTTTTGCTATTTTTCAACTGGAAGGGGCCGCGTTCGTGGTGGAATGTTATAAGGCAGAAGTGGGAACGAGAGTTGACCCCAAGGACCTGGGTAAACTTCATGAGGGAGTTCAATGCTAAGTTTTTCCCTCCTTTAGTGCAAGAAAAGAAAGAGGAAGAGTTTATACGCCTTCGCCAAGGAACCCAGACTGTGGCCGAATACGAGAGCCACTTTACACGGTTGTCTAAGTTTGCCCCTGAACTAATCATGACTGAGCAAAGGCGAATTAGACGTTTTATCCAGGGCTTGAACGTTGAGATCCAGAAGGACTTAGCTGTAGCCCGAATTGATGCCTTTAGTGACGCGGTAGAGAAGGCTCAACGAATTGAGGATGCTAGGCTGCAAGTGCGAAATTTCCAGGCTAGGAAACGGGGATTTACTGGGAGTAGCTCTGGATCTGGAGATAAGGGTCCCCCTCCCAAGTTTGGAAGGGGAACTGGCGAAGGTAGACTGCCGGGGATGTCGAGGGGAGCCCCGTCGAGAGGTGGCCAAGTTGGTCGAGGCCAACAAAGGGGAAACTTCCAGGGAGGTCCAGTTCCTGCATTCCGTGGTTCCTGCGGGTACTGCGGAAAATCGAATCACACGGAGGATAATTGTTGGAGGAAAGGAAGGAAGTGCTTACGCTGTGGAAGTGCGGAGCACCAAATCGCCAACTGTCCAACCTTACCGCGAGAGGCGAGAGGGACTCCGCAACCATCGAAGGCCAATCCTGGGCAAGTTAAGGGAGAAGGGACGAGATCGAAGGTGCCAGCTCGGGTGTATTCCCTTGAGCAACATCCAGTCCCTGATTCCTCTGGGGTCGTAGAAGGTACAATTCCTGTTTTCCACCGTTTAGCTAGGATTTTAATCGACCCTGGTGCTACCCATTCCTTTGTTAACCCCGAATTTATGTGTGGAGTTGATATGAAACCTGTTAGCCTACCATATGATTTGGAAGTTAGCACCCCTACGGGAAATCAATGCTTACTTACTAGTGTAATGTATGCTAATTGTGAAATCTGGGTAGGAGAGAGAAAACTCTTTGGGGATCTTATTGGTTTAGCTCTTAAGGGGTATGATGTGATTTTGGGTATGGACTGGCTAGTTAAATATAATGCCCAACTTGACTGCAAAAGGAAGGTGGTAGAACTTCATATACCTGGAGAGGCAACTTTAAGGTTAGATGTAAGGGGAAATTTAGCCTCATCTGCATTGCTTTCGGGCATTCGGGCTAGAAAACTCTTAAGTAAAGGAGCACAAGGGTTTTTAGCTTTTCTTATAAACACTCCCACTGACAAGTTGAAGGTAGAAGATGTACCAATAGTTAGGGAGTATCCGGATGTGTTTCCTGATGAATTAGCAACCCTACCGCCGGAAAGAGAGATAGAATTCAAAATTGACTTGCTTCCAGGGACTTCACCTATCTCAAAAACCCCTTATCGAATGGCCCCTGCTGAACTTAAGGAGTTAAAGTTGCAACTGCAAGACTTATTAGAGCGAGGGTTTATCCGAGAGAGCGGATCTCCATGGGGAGCTCCTGTACTGTTTGTTAAGAAGAAAGACGGGAGTTTGCGGTTGTGTATAGATTATCGAGGGTTAAATAATGTGACGGTTAAGAATAAGTATCCACTGCCCCATATTGATGAGTTGTTTGACCAGTTACAAGGAGCAGTGGTCTTCTCGAAATTAGATCTCCGCCAGGGGTACTACCAATTGTTGATTAGGAAGGAGGATGTACCTAAAACTGCGTTTAATTCAAGATATGGGCACTTTGAGTTCGCAGTTATGCCTTTCGGACTGACCAATGCCCCTGCTGCCTTCATGGACATGATGCATAGGGTTTTTAAACCTTATTTGGATAGATTTGTGGTTGTTTTCATTGATGACATCTTGGTTTACTCAAAGTCACAAGAGGAACATGAGCAACACCTAAAACTCGTTTTACAGACCCTAAGAGAGCACCAATTGTACGCCAAGTTTAGTAAGTGTGAATTTTGGCTAGAGAAAGTTTCTTTCTTAGGGCACGTAATTTCACGAGAGGGCATCACAGTCGATCCGGCGAAAGTAGAAGCAGTAACTGAGTGGAAGAGGCCGGAAAATCCCACGGAGGTTCGAAGCTTTCTAGGGTTAGCTGGGTACTATCGGCGATTTCTTAAGGATTTTTCAAAACTTGCCGGTCCTTTAACCGACTTGACCAAGAAGAATGATCGTTTTATATGGGATGCTAGGTGTGAAGATAGTTTCCAAGAATTGAAACGACGGTTAACTAGGGCTCCTATTCTAGTTTTGCCTAATGGACCGGATAATTTTCACTGTGTATACGATGCTCGAGGGAAGGTCTAGGGGTGTGTACTGATGCAAAACGCAGAACGTGATTTCTTTCGCATCTAGGAACTAAAACCTCACGAGCAAAACTACCCCAACTCATGACTTGGAACTAGCTGCAGTTGTATTTGGCCCTGAAAAAGTGGAGACACTACCTATACGGGGTGACTTTTGAGGTTTATACCGACCACCAGAGTGTTAAGTACCTATTTTCCCAAAAAGAATTAAACATGAGGCAACGACGATGGATGGAATTCTTTGGAAGACTATACTGCTCAATTAACTACCATCCAGGGAAAGCAAACGTAGTAGCGGACGCTTTAAGTCGGAAGGCTCAAATAGCTGGATTGATGGTGAAGAGTGGGAGATACTAGAAGCAGTTAGTGAATGGCACCCTAACTTGAAACATCAAAGGGTAATTCTTGGAAATGTCCGAGCAACCTCTGTTATACTAGAACGAGTCAAGAGGCCCAGGAGGCGGATTCAATGGTACGAAAGTGGAAGGAAAAGGTGGAAAAGGGAGAAACCCTGATTTTAACTTGGGTCTTGGAGGAGTTTTAAAGTATCGGAATCGGTTGGTGGTGCCTAAGAATGAAGCACTGAAGAAGAATTTTGGAAGAGGCTCATCGATCAAAGTATACCATCCACCCAGGCAGTAGTAAGATGTACCAAGATTTGAAAGGAACATATTGGTGGGATAACATGAAAAAGAAATTGCCCAATACGTACAGACCTGTCTCATCTGCCAACAGGTTAAGGCTGAGCACCAAAACCCTCCGACTTGTTACAACCTCTTGAAATACCTGAGTGGAAGTGGGAAAATATTACAATGGACTTTGTTTCTGGGTTGCCAAGGACGCAAAGAGGACATGATGCCGTTTGGGTAGTTGTAGATCGATTAACCAAATCAGGCTCATTTCTTACCTGTGAACATGAAGTACTCCATGGAGAAGTTAGCTCAGCTGTATAGAGATGAAATTGTGAGATTACATGGAGTCCCAGTGAGTATAGTTTCCGACCGAGATCCTAGATTCGTGTCTAGGTTTTGGCAGAAATTTCAAGAAACCTTGGAACTAGACTCAACTTTAGCACTACCTATCACCCCCAGACAGATGGACAGTCTGAAAGAACAATTCAAACCCTCGAGGATATGTTAAGAACTTCTATCTTGGATTTTGGGGGTAGTTGGGACAACACCTAACCTTAGTAGAGTTCGCCTATAAAATAGCTACCATTCATCGATTCAAATGGCGTCGTATGAAGCTCTCTATGGACGAAGGTGTCGTTCACCAATTATTGGGATGAAGTGGGAGAAAGAAAAGCTCTAGATCCAACGATTATTCCGTGGATGGAGGATGCACAAGAAAAGGTCAAGGTGATACGTCAAAGGGGTCCAGACCGCTCAAAGCCGACAAAAGAGCTACCGCCGACAACCGAAGGAAAGATTTGGAGTTCGAAGTTGGAGACCGTGTTTTCTTGAAGATTACTCCATTACGAAGTATCACGACGGGTAGAGGAAAGAAACTTCAACCTCGCTTTGTAGGACCCTTCAAAATTCTCCAAAGAATTGGAAAGGTAGCGTATCGACTGGAGTTACCATCAAGCCTATCTAGAATCCATGACGTTTTCCATGTTTCGATGCTCAAGAAATACCATCCTGATCCAACCCACGTGTTACAACCGGAGGAACTCGAAATAGATGAATCCCTTACCTACGAGGAGAAACCTGTGCAACTGCTTGACCGAAAGGTTAAAGAGTTGAGAAACAAACCAAATCCCTCTAGTGAAGGTCTTATGGAAGAACCATGAGGTAGAAGAGGCAACCTGGGAGGTGGAGGAAGAAATGCAAAAGAAATACCCTGAGCTGTTTAGTAACCCAGGTGAGTAATTTCGAGGACGAAATTCTTTAAGGGGGAGAGAGTGGTGAGAACTCGAAAAAAAAAAACGGTTTTAGGGTTTTAGGGTTTATCGATTTGCGTGCTTATATTTTCTATATTTTCTTTATTATAATTGTTTACACGTATTTTATAGGTAAATATAGTTTTTAAGGCATTTTTCTAGTATACGTGAGTTCAACGAGAAAATTGGAGTGAATAGCGGTTGTGGGACCCGCTAACGCATTAAGTGAGAGAAATTCGGCCAATTCGGCTCAATTGTACAGTAAGGCATTAAATTACTGAGTGTTAAGAGATAACTGGAGGTTGGTTAGATATTTAGTCATTTGGAAGCTAAAGGATAAGGAAAAGATCAAAAAAAAGGGCGACACGTTGTGACAGCCCCACCTCCCCCTAGGGCGTACCCTAAGGGTTAGCGAAACTGCCTGCCCAGCTCTCGCCAGGACTACTAACGGTCACATACACGCAATTATAAACGTTTCGAAAAGTATACCAACAAGTAAGGTTAGCAACAAGTGCGCAAAACGAAAACGAAAAAAATAATGGAACGAACGCGTCCCAACATAACGAAACCTTAACTAAAAATCAACAAGTACAATTCCAAGAGAAATAGGTCATATACACATTAGAAACTATGTACACATACTCATTATAAGGTTTAACAATTCAAAACGGGAATGTTCACATCCCACATTAGGGTTTCTAAAGGCGAGGAGCTATATGAAGGTACAAAAGAATGCCTAACTAGCTCTACTCTCTTCACAAAATCATGATTTCCAAAACATACCCTGTAAGGAAAACAAAATGGAACGAGTGTGAGCTTTCGCCCAATGAGGTACTAAAAGCCATGCATTCAAGTACACGAATGTAGCCATGCTCAATTACACTTACTATCACACATGAAAAGAACACCAAACCAAGTTCAAGGATAAAAGGATACGGGTGGCTCTCGGGAGCCAATTTCCCCTTGCAACACTTGATCACATCCCGTTGACCCTCCGTCAACGCTCAACGGGACAAGTACGACCGTAGATCACCACTTTACACCCAATACCTTCCACCATACTTTCCCCTACCGGGCCCGAACACCTCACAGTAATCAGGGGGTAATACTCGAGTATACCACAAAGTCGAGGAGCTAACGCTCCACTCGACACACAGTAACCTCATGGCTTGTTACCTAATCGACCGGCCCTTGCCGACTCGACTCGATAAACGACCATAGAGGCTTGAGCTCAGTTATCACAGTGAGGTCGTAGGGCTCATGCCCAAACGACACCAAGCCAAGCATAAATCAAATTCACAGATATTCAATCAAATTCACAATTTTCCAGTAATCAGTTATTCAAGTAAGAGGACAAGAGCGATGAAGTACACTCTCGCCTCAATCACAGACACCACAGTTATTCAACCCAAGAATTCAAGTACTCAACCAATTAAACACAAATCATACATAGTACACTCACCACTTCAAGTAAACAAGTCACAAAGTTTCGCCCAATGGTTGTCCGGAATCATCGGCACGACCTACAAGAAACAAGAAACTACAATTGAGACTCGAACACGAGTCGAAGGTCTCTTACGTGAATTACTAAAGCAAAATTCAAATATAGCTCAAAAATGGAAATATTTCGATTTAAGGCCAAAGGTGTAAAACAACCCCCAAAACCTCACATTTTTACTCAATCACAACTTAACACACGAAACCCTAATTTTCTCGACACTCGGACAGCATTTCCCCTAAAATTCAGCTTTTCCATCCTACAATCAAACATCAATTTATATCCAAACCAATCACAATTGCCACAATTCACTCATAGGCTACTCAATAACTTTCATTAGGGCCACAATACCCTTCATTCACAATCAATTGCACTCTAATTAATCAATTATAGAAAAGCCCCAATTGCAAAACCCTAAAACTGAAATTTTCCGCAAATAACCGCAATTCACATACAAGAGCTCCAATTGGCTCAATATTAAACCATCAATCCAAGGCTAACTAACATTTATGATATAAAACAGAAAAATTCCCCAAAAATCAGAAATTTACTCAACTTCCAAATAAACCATCAAATCATTCATAAATCAAGCTATTAAGCCACCATAGGCCACTAATTTAACATTAATAGGAACAAAAGTGAAGTTTCCAAGCAAAATACCTTAATTCCCCAAGAAAGTTTGTAGCTTAAGTGCTTAATCACCAAAATAGCTCCACCAAGAGCTTCAATCTTCCTTGGCAAGTGGTTTTTATGGAGTAATTTGAGATTTAAACGGTTGAATTGCAAGATTGGAGCAAGAAATGGAAGATCAAGGTTGAAGCTTTCTTTCTTTCTCTCCTTGTGGAGTTCGGCCAAGATGAAGGGAAATAAGGGTGATTTTTGGTCAATTTTAACCTTTTGGTAAAGGTGATACAAGTTAGGCAAGCTCCAACAAATCACATCGCGACACGTGGCACCTTTTTAGTTTCATTCCTATCCTTTTGCTCACTAGGGTTAATCCATCTAGATAACCTCTAATCACCTACTAACACCTAATAATTAAATCCCTTACGCAAAAACTTAACCTACTTGGCCGAATTTTCTCTCACTTAGCGCACTAGCGGGTCCCACGTCCACTATTCACTCCAAAAATCTCGTAAATTGACTTATAGTAGAAAAATATTTTTAAAACCTTATTTACTCATAAAAATGTCTAGAAAAGTTATAAAATAAAGAAAATGTGGAAAACGGGTACAAATAAATATATTAAAGCCTAGAAATAAAGAAAATTTACGGGTTCTCACACACGTGGCGCGATTCCATTGGGCCACTTTGTGCCTAACTTTCTTACACCTTTACTAAAGTTGAAAATTGACCAAAAACATCTTCATTAAAGCATCTTCATGGCCGAACCATCTTGAGGGAAAAAGAGAAGAGAAAGCTTCAATTTTCTTCCAACTTCTTGCCCAAATCTTGCAAATCAACCGATAGAAATCCGATTTACTCCGTAGAAATTGCTTACTAAGGAAGATCAAAGGTGTTTGTGGAGTGAATTTGCAAAGGGAAGGCCTAAGTTGCTACCTTTCTTGGTGATTGAGGTATATGGCTTGAATCTTCAAATTTGTCCATAAAAATTTCAAATTAGTGACTTATATCGGATATGGAGCTTAGTTTATTGATGATTTTGTCAATGAAAGTGAAGTTTGGTGAATTTCTCATTTTCTTGGGAATTTTTCTGATTTCATATGATTATTATATATGACTTGAATTGGTGGTTTAATATGGTATGATTTGAGGTTGGTATATGTTAATTGTAGTGAATTGCGGAAAATTTCAGCTTTTACGGAAATTTCAGCTTTCTATGGAAATTTCAGCTTTACGGTTTATGCAATTGGGGCTTTCTTATGGTTGTCTATTGAACTTGTAATTAGCCATGATTGAAGGGTATTGTGACCCTAATGATGTGTATTTGCTAGTCTATGATGGATATGAGCAATTGTGATTGGAATTGGTGAATTGGATTACTTGGTTGTAGGATGGAAATGCTGAAATTTTAGGGGAAATGCTGTCCGATTGCCGAGAGATTTGAATCTTGTGAATTTAAGTTAAGAATGAGCGAGTGTGAAAAGCTTTAGGGTTTTCTTGAACTTGTAACCCTAAATCCGATATATTTTGCATGTGAAGCCCTAATTGAGGCTCTACTTGAATTTTGCTTTAATGATTCGTTTAAGAGGTACTCGATTCGTAATTGAACTTCAATTGCACTTTCTTGATTGTTATAGGATGCTTGGGTGATCCAAAGCATCCACTGGACAGAAATCCTTGAATTTGCTCATCTGAAGTGGTGAGTGTACTATTGCATGATTTGAATGCCTAAGTGACTACTTGTCTTTGAAACTGTAATGTGACCACTGTGAACTGTGTGAATGAGGCGAGAGTGTACTTTACCGCTCTCGTCCTCTTACTGTATAACTGTTTACTACTGTACTGCACTGTGTTTGACTTGAATCATGGGCATGAGTCCCACCACTGTACTGTAATCACTGAACTCAAAGCCCTAGTGGAAGTTACTCGAGTCGAGCCAGCAAGGGCTGGTAGACGAGGTAACGACCCTCGGGTCACTGTTTGTCGAGTGGAGTGTATCTCCTCGACCTTCCGGTAAACTCGAGTATTACCAACCACTGTTACTATTGAGGTGGTCGGGGCCGGTAAGGGGAATGTACGGTGGAAGGAACTGGGAGTAAAGTGGGGTCTACGGTCATGGTACTTTCTTTATACGTTGACGGAGGGTCAACGAGGTGCGATCAAGAACTCAATGGGGAATTGGCTCCTGAGAGCCACCCGTATCCTTTCATTTAAATTAGTTGTGGTATTTGCATTCTGTGATTGATGGTTTGTCTAACTGGGCTTGATTACCTATGAATTTGGGGCTGCATGACTGTTAAGTACCTCATTGGGCGAAAGCTCACCCCCGTTACCTTTGTTTTCCTTACAGGCATACCTTTGGGAATGTTATGAGTTTGAGAAGCCAGTTGAGCTAGTAAAATAGTTTTGTTTCTTTGATAGCTCCTTGAGCACTGGAAAACCTGAATGTACTTTACTTGAATGCTCTTTTGGACTGTATATTGGGGTAACATGTATATGTACCTGGTGATTTTGTATAAATGATATTATATGTGGAAACGAATGTTTTAGCCCTGATGGGGAGTCTTTTGCATTTAGTCCTGATGGGGAGTCTTTTGCATTTAGTTTCGTGTGTGTGAGTGATCCGCAGTCCTGGCGAGAGCTGGGCAGGCAGTCCGCTGATACCCTAGGGTTCGCCCTAGGGAGAGGTGGGGCTGTCACAATTTGACTTGCCACAGTAGCCACAACTAACTTGAGGAGTTACGGCCAAACCACTAGAAGGTATCCCTCTCACTTGACCTTGTCCACTACGACCTCCCCTTGATAAAGCCCCTCTTGGAGCTCCAGCGGTCCTTACTCCTCCCGTTCCCCTTCCCATCTTGGAAGGTGGGGCACTTTTACTTGCTTGTCCCGAGGAATAATTAGAAATATTCCTTTTCTTAGTATGTAAGTCCCTAACTTGCAGCCTTGCGCTCTCAACTCTCTGCTCTTTCTCCAGAGCTTCAGTAAACGTAGGGATTTGGGCTACTGCCAACCCTTCCTGGATCTCCACATTGAGTCCTTGCACAAAGCGCCTTATCCTTTTCCGCTCATTAGTCACCAATTCTGGAACGTATGTGAGATCCCGGATTCCTAATTTTCTCAAATAAATTAAATATGGATAATTATAGTAGCTATTGTGTGAAAAATGTATTTTTACCATATGTTTTAATTTTCAAAAGGTATTTTGCATACCAAAAGTGAAAAATTTAATTGAATCATTAAAAACCTACTTTCAAAACTAAACCTTTAAGTTTAAATTAAATTCAACCAACTAATATTTTCGTGATTGTATGTGCATGCATGCATGTTTAGTATGGGGTTCGAGTGATTAGTACTTTGGGTTAGTGTGCTTAAGTTTTAATTAAACTAAGTTAGTGCATTAAGTGGATATTAAGTTAGTAGGACATAAGACAAAACAAACAAAGCCAACACCAAGAACAAGCTGCCGTGAGCTAGGAGAAGAAAGAAAGAAGCTTGATATTGTTGACCCAAATGTTTAGCAACTTGACCAAACAACACCTAAGGAAAAACTTAGCATTTAAGCTTTCAGCTAGCATGAAATCGGGCAGCCTTGAAACTGAAACATTCCAGCTAGAACCGTGGAGAACAAAGGGAGAAAAGAGAGGAAAAACTAGAAAAAATTTGCTGCTTCATCCACCTTGACCACCGATCATCTTAGCTTGAAAAATAGGAAGAAGATTTGGCACTTGGAACTTGAAGAACTTGAGTTCACAACTTCAACTTGAGGTAAATATCTTGTTCTCACTTGCTGGAAATTCGGATTTGGGAGCTTAAAGCTGGAATTAATTGATGTTTGAGCTTTGTTAATGATATTCCTTAGTTGTTTGGATGATTTCATGGTTTGGTTTTCATGATTTTTGGGGTTAATCTCAACCGGCCAGCTTAAGGTTAAGAGGTAAAATTGGTTTCCTAGCTCTTGATTCTTGTGATATAACTTGAATTGATGATTGAAAATTGAATGTACTGAGTTAAGAACTAATTTGGATGGTTGGAATTTCGTTGGTATGAAGTTGATTGAATGAACTCCCAGAAATTTCATTTCTATTTTAGTTTCTGTCCGAATGTGTTCTGGATATTCGAATATGATGGAGGCTGAATTAGCCTTGGCACAAAACATGAAAGTTGTATAGAATTGAGTGAGGAATCTACCTGTAAATTTTCAGCTCAATCGGAGCAACGTAGAGTGTGAAATGACTATTTTGCCCCTGGTTCCCTGTTTCTGCCAAAACTGGAAATCTGTCTCTGTAAATGGCTCATTTAGCTGGGAAGATGAATGAATTGGTTGTCGATGTCTTCTTAAGAATTTTAGCCTTGCATCTTAGGTTTATAATGGCTTTGGAATTACCTGAATCGGAGTTGGGTGTGCTGAGTTATGATTAACTGAATCAGGACTGTCAGTATTTGTGTCAGTGAGCTTCGAACTGGAAAATCTGGGGGCTGTTTTGGTAAATTTGACCTAGTTAGGGTGAGAACTGGGTTAAGATGTCTTCATGAGAATTGTAGATCTATGTCTTAGCTTCGAAATGGTATATTTTTGTTTCAATACGATAAGTGTAGCTCCAGTTTTGCTTAAATTCCTAAATGGTGACAGGGACGCACTATAATGTTCTTCGTGGTTTAGGAGTTGGATTCGGACAAGAATCAATTTGTGGTGAATGGGGATCATGAGCGGTGATTGGTGAGTGATTCCAAACTATTTTCGCCCCTGCTTCTTGAACTGTATATGATAACTGATTTTGAACTCTTTTATTGACAAATGTTTGCCGATACTAAAAGTCTTTGTTAAATGGATTTGCGAACTGTACTTCCTTAATTGGATATGTGACTTTCCACTGTTCGATTGGCTTGGTGCTAATGTGATACAATGCTCAATGTGCTTATGTGGTTATATGAGACTTAGGTGAGAGTGTACCTTATCGCACTCGCTTTAGGTCTCATTACTTGTTCTTTATTAGCTATTGTGGAATGTGATTTGTACTGAGATTGTATATTGATTGTGTAATGTGATGTAATGTGCATGTGGGCTGGTCACTTGTTGTGGGTAACACCCCACCTCCTGGAGGGGTGTTGAGGTTCCTTGACCTACGGGCTTGGACTCTTCACTTGTTGTGGGTAACACCCCACCTCCTGGAGGGGTGACTATGCCCGGTCTCTAGGTTAGACGGACTATTCGAGCCTGCTGGGGTTTGGTCGAAGTCAGTCCAATGCTAACTTTGGGATCAAACCACTGAACTGTACTGTACTGTTATCCCGGGTGGCCAGTAGGCTATAAACTCGAGAGGTCTGAGCTGCCAGTGGGCTATAAACTCAGGCTGTACTGAACTGTTATTGAGTTGACTGGCCAGTGTGGGTGATAAGGTGAACGGGTGGAGTGAAGTGGAGTTCTACGGATTATTGGTTGATGGAGTGTCAACAGGTGACCTAAATTGGAAAGTGGAATTGGCTTTGGAGCCATCCCTGTCCTTTTATTGTATTGTTACATTTCTGCTATTGATTTGTTATCTAATGACTGGTTATCTGATATTGTATAATTGTCTCCTTGGGATTTTGTTTGGCATTTTAAACCAAGTATTGTGCAATGATTTGAAAGACTCAAATGCTTTATGAAATGATTTGGAAACTAATGTTTTGACTAAATGCGAATTTGATCACTGTTTTCAATAGATCCCCTATCATTCTCATTGAGCTTTTGGCTCACCCCTCCCAAAATTATTTTAGTGCCTTGCAGGAATCGAGAATGGACGAGCGCAAGTGTGGCTTGGATTTGGATTGTATATTTTATTTGTATTTTCTTATTTGTATTTTCTTGGAATGTATTTGGATATAATTATGTATTTATTGATGTTCTTGGTTGTATATAATGAGGTCTTCGGATGTATATATGGTATTTATTGGAGTTAAAGTGTAATATCGGTCGAGGTCACTATCGAGTCCCGGCGAGAGTTGGACAGACGGTCCGCCGAACCCTCGGGTTGCCCCAGGGAGAGGTGGGGTCGTCACAACGTACCTAGAAAGTTTAGTGAACTTCCCCTCATACTAGGTCACGCTAAAGGTTCCTTACCTCAACTTTATGAATTCGTCCTCCCGCTTCTCTTGGATCAGAGGCGGAAGAAACTTTTCATTGAATTCTCTCATGAAGTTTTCCCAGGTCCAAGAGGTCTGTGTTCTTTCCCACTTTCCCCTTATCATGTCCCACCAAGCACGTGCTACGCCCTCAAACTGAAAGGCGGCAAAATTCACTCGCCTCTCTTCTGTATAGTCTAGGGCGGCGAAAATGTTAATCATCCTCTCCAACCAATTCTCCGCTAATTCAGGATCAGGTCTTCCAATAAACTTAGGTGGAGCAAACTTCAAGAACCTCTCCAAAACCTTATCATCCCTTCTATCTTGGGCCCCGGGTTGGTTAAGTGGCCCTGGACCTTGTCACTCTGCTAATCGTTCTAGAATATCAGTAATCCGATTAATGGCAGTAGCCACCTGGTTACCCTCTACATTTTCTTGTCCTTGGGTCGGTCTAGTTGCCGATCCTTGATCATCCCCTTGAGATTGGGTTTGTCTAGTCCCATGCCCACGACCTCTACCACTCCTTCGTCTGTCCATAATCCTAGTTATGCCTAATGCAAGAAATAAAATAATTACGCGAGGAAAATATTCAAAATAAGAGCCGACATGAAATATTGGAAATAGCAATAATTAACATATATTAACACCTTAAGATTCATACAATTAGCAAGTCATAGGGCATTTACAAAAATATAGCACACAGGTGCCACAAAAGTACTTTTAGTCATGCATGACAAAAGTAGATTTAGGTGCCTCAAAAGTAGGCCACACAGTCAAACAAAATACAATGGTCTTTGAACTAGCACCACCCCAACTAATCCTAACTACACAAGTCAAAAGATTTATCACTCCTAGTCTAATTGTGACGCCCCCACTTCTCCCTAAGGAGAACCAAAGGGTATCGGCGGGACGCCTGCCCAATTCTCTCCAGGACTCGGTACAATTCCCGTTCAAGTTTAAAACCATAATAACTAATAAGACAAGACGAAATAAGAAAGAGAAATCGCTTCCATATATAAATATCCAATCTTACACCACAAGTTCAAAATACAACCACTTTCCAAAATATACAACTTTCCAAAAGATATCTAGATAAATACATTCCAAAATTCCAGCCAAAAGAGCCATCAAATAGACTTTTCCATAATCCCTTCCAGATCAGCTCCTGTTAAGAAAAACAAATCTAATGGGGTGAGCGGATGCTCGTGAGGCCAAGAAAACATGCAAAACACGTAGTTCAAATAACAATAACACTTGAACAAGAATAAAAGCTGTAATACTCAAGTAATTCACAATTAACAATAAACACACTTGATAAGGATACAGGAGCTCTCAAGAGTTATTTTCCACTTGCTCGATCCAGAACCTCCACGAGTTGACACTCCGTCAATCGGGTAGGTTATAATCCGTAGAACTTCACTTACACGTTCCCCGTTCACCGTTACTCCTCCTGTTCCGGCCCCGCACTTCTTTTATATAAGGCAATACTACTCGAGTATGCCAAGCGAGATCTCTCCAATAGATCAAGCTTATACACTTTTCCCATGGCTCACCAAGCTTCTCGACCAAACCCATGCCGGCTCGAGTCGCAAGGTCGGCCGATGAGATTTAGGCGTCCCCCACTATTATCACTAGGAGTCGCGGAGATTCACTCCAAACGACATATGCAACCATAGCATAATTAACCATTGTAACACTTCACTTAATACACTTAACAATTCACTTCAAATAATTCATTTCAATCAATTCAAATACACTTCACTTAAACGAGAACGAGTGTGATAAAGTACACACTCGACCCGGCATTTTTCAAAATACTCAATCAATAATAACAATTAAGCACGTAACAATTTTTCACACACTTGACACTCACCAAGTCAAGATAAGAGTGAGTGAACAAGCAATTAAGTCGTTAGGCGTCCATTTCGAGATTCTCTTGCAGATCTCCTTGAGCGCCTGGACAATTAACAAGTATTCTCACTAAACTAGTCAATCGAGAAGGTACACTCATTTAAACTAGTCAATACCTCAAACAAAGAACCTTAACCACTCAAAATAAAGGTTCAAAAGTGAGGATTTATTAACACAAGAAAAACTGATTTCCTCCATGAAATCAAGTTTAAAACAGTCAATCAATATCAAAGGATAGGGAAGAGTTTCCAAAAACTCATTTCCCATCGAGTCGGAAAATTTCAGTTTTGCACGTCAAACTTAGAAAAATCAGAACTTGCACTCAGTAGGTCCAAAATTGGAAACCTTTATACCGTTGGAATCTTGGTTCAAAGTACTAAAAGTTCTTAGAAGACACATTTCCAAGATTCTAAACGGAAGACATTCAAAATTCAGCTCAAAGTGGCTGATTTGAGCATACAAGACAGTTTCGATCATGTTTTTCGGTAAACTTTGGAAATTCGGCAAAATTCACAGGAAGTGAACTAGTGTCTGAAATTTGTACCAAAATGAGAATTTCAATGAAATTTTCAAACACAACAATCGGAACTAAATTCAGAGTTTTGAGTGCCAAAATATAGCAGCTCAAAGTTGGCCAAAATCGAAGATAGTACAGTAAATTTTCCAGGTTTGAAGATCAACTTTGGCACATCATTTGTATATCGAAATGGCCTTAGCATGACACCAAATTTAGTAAAATTAAACTCCCATATGAGTGCTATTCCACTATCAAATTTCATGTAAAAACTCGTACGGGAAGGTAGTTAACAAAACTACCAAAATTCAAGAAATTTCCAAGACAAATCTGTCTTCTTGTTTCTTTCGCTTTTCAAACACTTTGCACCATGAAATCAGTCCCATTTTGGTTCATTTGTGAAACCAAGGTCCAAGAAACATTTCATAAGCAATTGATAGTTGGTTGACATCAAACTTTCAAAATAAAACATCTCACAAATCACTAAACCAGTTGGCCAGCAAAAGAAGGGTTTTCCAGATTTGTCACAGTTTCGAAATTGAACCATATCTCACTCAATACAACTTGGAATTGAGAATGGTTGGTGGCGTTGGAAACTAGAATCATAAGGCTACATTTCATCAGAAAAAATATTTTTCAAAATCAACTCATAAGTGAGAGAAAATAGATCCACAAGATGCAGCTTCTACCTTTCTCTCGGATAGGCCAACAGAACAGGACAGCAAAATTTTCCGACTCACTACGGCTCACTCATTTCGAACTAGAAAGTGAATTTTATACCGTTGGAAAGCTACAACTGTCTAGTTTCAAATGCCACAAACAGATCTCGATTTTTATATCTGTACAAAGAGATATGTTCAATCAAAGGGACACTGTTCAAGCTACCTGAACACATTTTCCAGGTTTCTTCACATTTCGAAATTTCAAGTTTTACTCAACCAATTCAAATGATTTTTGGTAGAAACTTTCTACACACCATATAAAACATATATAAATCAGTTTCACAGTCATTTGAGCATCAAAAATTTCAAATAAAGGCACGGCTAAAACAGGACAGATTCGGCCATCACCTAAATGAAATCTTCCTTCGATTTTTCCGTCGTTTCTAACCATAATCTTTTCATCTACACACATAACAACCACAATCAAGCTTTTACACCTCAAGCCCGCTACCTAAAGGTCACCACAAGACCGCTAGCCTAACATTTAAAGTAATAAAAATAGATTTCTCAAGTCATCTACCTAATCCATGCTTAGGCTAGCAAACCCTTGCAAATAAAGCTCCAATCTTTGAAGAAAATGGAAAGTTTCATGGATGGATGAAGACTACCTCTTAGCTTGTGATGAAACCAGAAATTTGGACCGAAATTCTCCCAAGAAAACCGCAAGAAGGTGTCTTCCTCTAAACTTAAGTTGCTCTCCAAGTGATGTGGAAGTTGTGTGATGATTTGTGGAGGATTTGGAACAAGAATGGTGTAAATGAAAAGAGCTCTTTTTCTTCTTCTTCCTTTGAGGGTTTCAGCCGACCAAGATGGAGAGGAGAGAGAGTGTGTTTGGTTAAATGAAGCTTCTCTTGGAAGCTTAAGTGTTTTGTGGTTAAAATTTGGTGCAAAAGTCAACTATGACTAGTACTCACGCGCGCGCGTTTTGTATCCGTTTTCTCTCGGGTTTGTTTCACTTGTGCACTAAAATTCAAATGTAATTTCTTTAACACTATAATTATTCACGCTTAGTAGTCTAGAATAAATTTCTTAAATTCCCACTAAGTCGTTTTGACGCATAAAACGCGAACTTCCAATTCGCGCGCGATAAAGCAAAATTTTAAAACGACTCATGTAACGATAATATAACTAACTAATATTAGGGTAAATAATTATAAAAATAACTATTTTAGAAATAAAAATATGAGTCCTCACACTAATCCTTAGCAGGACTATCGGGCGGGACCTCCTTCTCTGGGTTCTCCTCCGGATCCTCCTCGAAAGGCTCCTCCTCGGTGCCCTCCTGAACCGAATTCTGCACAGCATCCATCACCTCATCAATCAACATAGTGGTGTCTGCCAAGATCCCAGAAGCCCGATCCTGGACCTCCTCGCCTATCCTAGCCAATCGAGCTCTAGCCCTCTGAAGCTCATCACGAGCGGTCTCAACCCTAGCCATCTCGTCCACTACCGTCCCCTCTAACTCTGCAATCCTATCACCCTGAGCGTTCACCATAAGGCTCAGCTCCTCGACCTCCTGGAGTAAAGCTCTGTTGGTATTCATCAACTGACGACGCTCATCGTCAATGGATAGTACGAGGTCATTAGAGTAAGCGTGTGTCGCCCTACAGGGACATTGGGGAAACCTAGAAGAAGGCGAGTAACGCACACGAGCTCCTCTACCAAGTGCTCGATAGTAAATAGGCCTAAGAGGTTCCACGTGGCCATTAGCATGACTATTGCCATTAGCAGCATGTCCTCCATTACCATTCTCCATCCCTGCAAAACAACCACAATTTCCGGGGTAGAAACTTAAAGTCACTAACTCACCCAAACATTACTTAAGATATAACTAAGTTATCTCATTCCTATTCTCGAGGGTAAAGCCTCTAATATGTCTCCCAAATAGATTTCTAAACCTAGTGTTCTGATACCAACTATGACGGCCCCACTTCTCCCTAAGGCGAATCAAAGGGTATCGGCGGGACGCCTGCCCAACTCTCGCCCGGACTCGATACAATTCCAATTCAAACTTAAGGATAAATAACCGAATAATAAAAGTCGAAGGTATAAAGAAATGTCGCTTCCTTAAAATATTCAATCTTACATCACAAGTTACCAAAAGTACATCAACATTCTCCAAAATATACAACCTCCAAAAGTTGTCTAAACAATTACATTCAAAACCCTAATCAAAAGTCCATCAGGTTGGCTTCTCGAATTCTTTCCATTTCGGTTCCTGTTAAGGAAAACAAAACTAATGGGATGAGCTAACGCTTAGTGAGGCCAAGAAAAACATGCAAACACATAGTTCAAGTAGTAATAGTACTTAAGCGAGAAATAGAGTTATAACATTCAAGCAATTCACAATTTAAAATAGACACACTCAATGAGGATACAGGAGCTCTCAGGAGCTAAGTTCCACTTCCTTCGCCAAGACTCGATCAAATACGTCCCCGCGATGACACTCCGTCAACCGTGTCGGTATTAAGTCAGTAGAACTCCACTTTCTTTACAATTCCCGTTCACTGTTACAACCCCAGTCCAGGGCCCGCTCTTCTATAAAATGGCACTACTACTCGAGTAGGCCAAGCGAGATCTCTTAATAGATCAAGCTTACAATTATCTCATGGTTCACCGAGCTTCTCGACCAAGCCCTTGCTGGCTCGAGTCGTAAGGTCGGCCAATTGAGATTTGGGCGTCCCCCAATTACCGTTATGAGTCGATGAGATTCACTCCAATCGACCAATACCGTTATAGGCCGATGAGATTCACTCCAATCGGCATTCAGTCAATCACATACAATTCAATTATGAGCAGTTCAGTTATACAATCAGTTAAAAGAGAACGAGTGCGATAATGTACATACTTGACTCGACAATTATAAATCATTCCATCCATAAGAAGCAATTCACATAATTTGCAACTATTCATGCACTCGACACTCACCAAGTCAAAAAGTGAGTAAGTGAGCCAGTACGCTTTTAGGCGTCTGCTCCGAGATTCTCTTGAAGATCCTCTTGAGCACCTGAGCAAATAACGAGTAGCTTTACTCACAACCATGCATTAATCAAGAAAGATTGTACACTTGTTTAGACTAAGTCAATGCCTTAAAAGAGAACCTTAATCTCTCGAAAATCGAGGTTCAAAAGTGAGGAGTCAAAGTCCCAAGAGAGACTTGCCTCTTCCATGAAATCGAATTTAAAACGGTCCGTCGATATCAAGATAAGGTGACGAGTCCTCAAAAACTCATTTCATAAGAAATCGGAAAGTTTCAGCTTTAAGTGACAAACTTGGAAAAATCAAATCTTGAGTTTGGCATGTCCAAAAATGGAAAACTCTATACCGTTGGAAATTAGGTTCGAAGTACTAAAAGTTCGTAGAAGACACTTTTCCAAGATTCTAAACGGAAAACATTCATTTTTCAGCTCAAAGTTTTAGTTCTTCGAACCAGTCTTGGTTTTCCAGCAATCTTTTGAAATTCGGCATAATTCACAAACAAGTGAATCAGCCCTTGAAATTCGTAACACAATAAGAGTTCCAAACAAGGTTTCAAACACAACAAATGAAACTAAATTCGGAGTATTGAA
The DNA here is from genome assembly GCA_023065735.1 of Coffea humblotiana. Lineage (NCBI taxonomy): Eukaryota > Viridiplantae > Streptophyta > Magnoliopsida > Gentianales > Rubiaceae > Coffea > Coffea humblotiana. Next base: position 26,521,596 of record CM041213.1, on the reverse strand, counting down.
CGTCAAGATACAGTAACTTAAAGTCGGCTGAATTTTGTACACTGATCAGAATTTCCAGATTTGAAGAGTCATCTTTGGGGCGTTACTTGAGTATCAAAATGATATTGACCAAATTTGGTACACTTAAACTTCCATATGTGGACTATCTCTCTATCAAATTTCATGCAAAAAATCACGTGGGAAGGTAGTTAACAAAATGACTAAAGTTCGAAAAATGTTTCAAGGCTAATCTGCCCTCTTGCTTTTCTTTCTTTTCAAATGTTTTGCACAAAGAAATCAGCCCCAATTCGATCCATTTTTGAAACCAAGGTTCTATAAACATTTAATAAGCAATTGATGGTTAATTGGCATCAAAATTTTCGAAGCAAAACATCTCACAACAATCCTGACCATTTGGCCAGCAAGAAGGGAAAAACTTTCTAGTTTCCAGTTTTGTTGCACTTTCAAAATCTGGTCACATCTCACTCAATACAAGTTCAAATTAAGAATGGTTTATGGCGTTGGAAACTAAGTTCAAAATGCTACATTTCATCAGAAGGAAATGTTTCCAAAATCAGTTCACAAGTGAGAGAAAATCAAGCCACAATATGCAGCTTCTCCATTCCTCTCGGACAGACAGTTACAACAGGACAGTCAACTTTGTCGAATCACTACGGTTGATTCAAAATGAACTAGCGGGTGATTTTTATACCGTTAGAAAGCTATGAATGTCTAGTTTCAAATTCCTCCAAACAGCACTCGATTTTGACTTTTGTATAAAGATTTACGTTCAAACAAAGAGCTACTGTTCGGCTGCCCTGACTACCATTTTCGAGATTTCTTCCATTTTCGAAAACCCTAGTTTTGAGCAACCAATTGAAACGATTTTTGGCAGACACTTTGTACACACAATGTACAACATATATCACTCAATTTCACAGTCAAATAACCATCAAAAATTCGAAATGCAAGCAAGATAACAGCAGGACAGTTTCGGCCAGCACACATCTCACCAATTTCTCAACTTTCTCTTCATTTTCTAACCGTAAACCTTTCATATAACACATAAACACCACAATCAATCACTTTAATTCTCAAGTCAGCTACCTATAATCCACCTCAAGACTGCTAACCTAGAGATTAAAGCGAGAAATGAAACACCTCAAGTCCGCTAGCCTATTCCTTGCTTAGGATTGTAAACCCATGCCATCTAACCACTAAACTTTGATTAAATGGAAAGATTTAAAGGAGATGAAAGTTACCTCTTGAACCCTTGAAGAAACCAGAATTTTTCACCCAAAAACTCTCCAAGAAACACCACAAGAGGTTGCCTTTCTTCAAGCCAAGATGAATCTCCAAGAGCTAGAAGATTATATGAAGTTTTGGAGCAAGATTAGAGCCAAAGAAATAGAGTTGTTTTCTTCCCTTTTCCTCTTGAGGTTCGGCCGAGCAAGGAGAGAAGAGAGAGAGTGTTTGGTTGTGTGAATCTTATCTTGGAAGCTTGAAGAAATTGTGGCCAAAAGCTTTACAAAAGTCAACTATGAATAGGGTTTGAATAGTGTTTCATTCCACCACTTTTCTCTCTTGTTTGTTGTACTAGGGCACTAATCCTCCAATGTAATTCCTTTAACACTGTATTTACTCACTCTTATGAGTCTAGTATAACTTTCTCAAATCTCCACTTAGTCGTTCCTACGCGCAATACGCGAACTTTCGACTCGCGCGCGATAAGGCAAAATTTACGAGCAATTCATGTAACGATAATATAATTAACTAATACTAGGGTAAATAATTATAAAAATAATTATTTTAAGAATAAAAACATGAGTCCTCACACTTCTATTATAGATTCTAAATTCTCTTTTGTTTTCACAATAACCTAAGAAAATACCTTCATCGGATTTCTTATCAAAATTTTCAAGACATTCCTTGATGTTTAAAATAAAATATTTGCAATAAAAGATTTTGAATATCCAACAATTGGCTTTTTATCAAAAATCAACTCATAAGAGGTTTTGTTCAAAATTGATCTCAAAAGAACTCCATTCATTGCATAACAAGTCGTATTCATGGTTTCGGCCCAAAAATATTTTGGCAAGTTGCATTCACTTAACATGGTTCTTGCGGCTTCTTGAAGAGTTCTATTCTTTCTTTCAACAACACCATTTTGTTGAGGAGTTCTTGCAATTGAAAATTCATGAGTAATTCCATTGTGATCACAAAATTCCGGAAAGCCACAAAATCTAAATTCCGAACCATTGTCACTTCTAATTTTAACAAACCAATCAGCTTTTGAACTTTTGCAAATAGGGAGACAAAATTTTTAAAGGCATCATCCTTGTGAGCAAGAAACATCACCCAAGTGTATCTAGAATAATTATCAACAATAACCAAACAATATCTTTTACCACCCAAACTAGCAATTTGTGTAGGACCAAACAAATCAAGATGTAGAAATTCCAAAGGTTTTGAAGTAGAAACACATTTCTTGGGTTTAAAAGAAATTTTGACTTGTTTTTCAAATTGACAAGCATCACAAATTTTGTCCTTTTCAAACTTAATTTTTGACAAATCTCTAACAAGTTTTTTTTTGAAAATTTCTTTTAACAAATCCATGATAAAATGACAAAGCCTTCTATGCCACAATCAAGGATTTTCATTTGAAACTTTAAGGCATTTAAAGCTAAAGGAATCAACATTTTCAAGAATAACTATATAGATGTCATTTATCTCTTTTCCTTTGAAGATAATATTAAACTTTGAGTCAAGAACAAGACATTCATGCTTTTTGAACAATACAAACAGATTTCTATCACACAATTGACTAACACTTAGCAAGTTATAACTCAAATTATCAACTAGAAGAACATTGTGAACAAAAGTTTGACCATTCTTACCTACATCTCCTACTCCAATTGTTTTGGCTCTGTTATCATCTCCAAATGTCATTTTTCCACTTGATTTTAGCTTGAGTTTGATGAATTGTGATGGATCACCGGTCATGTGCCTTGAACATCCACTATCTATGAACCATTTTGATTCCTTAATGATTTTCACCAAATTCACCTACACAAAAGTTCACAAGATAATATTTGGTACTATTTACTTTTTGGGTTCTTGAGAGTTAGCATTATGTCTAACTATCCACATGCATTTCATACCATTTCTCATATTCTTCCTTACATAATAATTACTTTTTATGTGACCTATTTGGCAACAAAAATTACACATAGTCAACGAGTTACTTGTACGGACAGGTTTAACAAATCTAACTTGTCTTCTCTTATAAATAGTAAATTCATTCGCACTGGAATTCAACTTTTTCTCATGAATGCCAAAAAGATGTTTTGATTCATTCCTTTGAAAACAGTTTTGTTTCTTGTGTTGAAGCAACTCATTTAGACAATCCATTCTTCTTTTAAAGTCACTTTGTTCCTTTTTGAACAATTCACAAAACTTTATTTTTCTATCAAACTCAAAGTGTAAAGCAGTCTTACTCTTTTTGAAGTAGTCATTTTCAGCTTTCAACTTTTTGTTTTGTTGAAAAAGATTTACATTATCTTGAAGCAAAAAACTAACTTTCTGTTTTAACTCTTTGTTTCTAGCATAAAATTCTTTCAAGCTATCATGCAATCTCTCAATGAAAGATTCAATATCATCATCAGATTCATCATCACTAACAGGTTGAGAGTCGCAAGTGTGACGAGCCCACCGTACCCAGAGGCGTACCAAAGGGCTTAGCGGATCGTCTGCCTAGCTCGCGCCAGGACTCGATACTTTAAAACGAGAAAATAGACTTCACACAAAAGAGAGTTCCATTTACACAATTACATCTTCAAAAGTGGCATAAAACTACTACATTAAGTCATACACACCACTAATACCAGAAAGTAAACCCTAAATAAGCTACTAACTATAATCGTCACAACAAATATATACATCTTACTAGTCAACTTACAACAAGTATTAGGGTAAAATCAACTATTTTATAAACCAAAATTCTATACACCTTCCTGAACGATCCCCGCGTCGGCCCCTGCAAAGGAAAACAAATGGAATGGGGTAAGCTATATGCTTAGTGAATAATCGGGGGTAAAATATAAAATCACATCCAAATAAACATGTAAACCAAGATATTTCGCATCAATAAACAGAAATGTAACATCACAATGGTAGGATACAAGTGGCTTCAAAGCCAGTTCAATTCCCCGAGCTTGACCACCTGTTGACACTCCGTCAACCAAAATACTCATAGTCCGTAGACTCCACTTACTTTCCCCGTTCACCTTATCAACCCCCGCTGGCCAGTCATCAGCACACAGCAGCTCGAGCAAAAGCAAAATCACTTTGCTTTAACAAAGAACAAAATCCCAAGGTTAGCATAGAACTGACTTTGACCAAGCCCCGGGCGGCTCGAATAGTGCGTCTACCCTTGGAATCTGGTTGGAACCAAGCCCTGAGATATCCAAATTTTCAACAAAGGATATCTCTCAACAAAGTATTCATCAAAATACTCAAGTCATGTAATCACCCCAACAGCACACAGCACAAGGGGTGATACTCAACACAAGACATGTATTCTCACATATTAAATCAAGAACAGAGAATGGGCTTAGGTCGAATGAGATAAAGTACACTCTCGCCTAAGTACCCATTTAACATATACAAAGCACTTTGACAATTTAGTACATAAACAAGCCCAATTACTCACCCAAAATAACTAGCACGCAAATCAAGGCAATTTGGACGGGTCCACCGACTCCGTCCGGGTCGTCACTGCCTGTGATAGAAGATTATACTCAACTATCAGTCAAACAACCATCATATTGGAAATAAGGACTAAAACGGCCAAAACGGCAAAGAAATGCATGCGCGCGCGCGGAAATGAAAACGGTATGAAAATGGATTGAACGGTTTCAACCATAATTGGAGCTGTGGTTATCGGATCAAGGTGTACTAGGTAGCGTTTCGAAGCTAAGACAGAGAGCTACATTTCTTATGAAGACATAACTACCCAGTTCATGTATTTTCAAGGTCAAAATGTGAAATCTCAAAGAAAATAGAAAACTGTCCGCGAAACAGTGCATTTGGCAGTCAGGGGTATTTTAATCATTTCACATGATACAGTACTCTGATTGAGCTAAAATGTTTTATGCAGCTAGTTAACTCCATTCCCTACAACTTTCATGTTTTGACCTAGGCTTGATTCGGCCTCTAACATGGACGAACATACAGGTCAGTAACAGGGTAGATTCATCCTTAAGGTTGGAAATTTTATGATTCAATGCTAAAAATTAACATTCATGTCTTGAATCACTACCCCAAGTCCCTATCCAAGCTTATCAATATCATATGCTATATAAACAACCATAAACACAACTGAAAATCTCAAACCCTAGCTCAACATTCCACCATATCAATCAAAACTAACTAATTTACCATCATAAGCCAAGAATATAAGCTTCTAACCAAACTTTAATAAGATTAAGTACAAGAAAAGGAAAGAAAACCTTAATACCTCACCAAGGATGCTTGCAAGAGAAAACCAAAACTTTCCTGCCAAAACTTTACCACACAAAGCTTCCTAAGTTCCCAAGTGAGAGTTTAATCGGTTTAGATTTTGGATTCAACTCAAACAAAGCCAAAAATCAAGATTAAAAATGTGTTGTTTCTTCTCTCTTTTATCCCTTCAACTCTCGGCCACCATGGAGGAAATGAGGAAGGAATGAAGCTCCAAGAAAGATAAGAAGATAGGACTTGGTTTGGGTCAAAGTTGGTTGGATGACTTCCAAGTGTCACCTTAGGATTAAATCTCAAATTTTTCTTCTTTTCTCTCTTTTCTTTGGTCAAAGATTGTGGCTGGTTTAAGGGATATTTTAGGGTTAATTAGCTGAAATAAAAGTAAGGATATTAAGGTAATAAAGTAGTGTTCAAGTGGTGCACTCAATTGGTAGCAAACGGTGCACGTCGGTTCAAGCCGTTTTTCCCTAACTCGCGCGCACTAGCATTTTCACTTATGATTCACTCACTTATTTATTAACACTTCTAATCACACACTTTTTCTTATATAAAACTCACTCTTAACCACCAAATCTAGTACACACACCTCACCAAGTGATCACACGGCCAAAATACGCGAAAGCCCTAATTACCCGGACTATAAAACTAAGGGTAAAACTCTTAAATCTTGTATTCATTACAACTATTGAGGGAGTAAATGAGTAGTAAAACTATCATAAAGTAATTGAGTCAAAATAAAAGGAAATTTTAAGAAAATATGAGCGAATTTTCCAGTCGTCACAGCAAGTAGTTACCTCATCATCACCAATGGTCATGAAAGCCATTTGAGCTGAATCTTCTTCCTCTTCAACATCACCATCTGAGTTGCAATTATTCCATGTGATTTGAAACTTATTAAATTTTGGCTTTCGTTCAGCTTTTTCCACTTTCTTTTTCTTCATCGGGCACTCACTCATATAGTGTCCAAGTTGGCCGCATTCAAAGCATTTGTCAGTTTGCTTTTTGTTGGCCTCTTGCTTTCCTTTGTTTCTTGCAATGTTGAACTGATTTGAAAATGAATTGCTAGGTCCTCCTTTTCTGAATCTGCTTTTGTTGAGGATTCTTTTGAAACTTCTTGTGATTAGAGCAAGATCATTGTCATCAACTTCCACATCTTCTCCATCCAAGGAAGGCGAGTCATCTTCATCTTGAGATGCTTTTAGAGCAATGCTCCTTCTCACCTTTGCATCCTCTTCCTCTTGTACCTTAGTCTTAAACCTCAGCTCATAAGAAGTTAGAGAATTGATAAGATATTCAATAGGCATAGAATTCAAATCTTTAACTTCCACAACGGCAATCACCTTACTTTCCCAATCCTTGGACAAGGCATTCAAGATTTTTTTGTTTTTCTCTCCTAAGGAGTATTCCTTTTCTAGCACTTCTAAATTCTTAATGAGATCATTGAATCTACAATACATTTTGTCAATATTTTCATGAGGTTCCATTTTAAATGATTCATTTTTGGTAACTAAGATAGATTTCTTTTGTTCTCTCACATTCTCACTCCCTTCATGGATTTCTCTTAGTTTGTCCCAAATCTCTTTAGCAGACCTACACCCTTTAACGCTGATGGATTCATTTGAATCTAAAACACTATAGCCTTGGCATTCAAGGTGAGGTGGGTTCTATCTTCACCAGTCAATTCATTTCTGGTTTTTGGTCTTGGTCTATGTGTAACTTCATCTATTACAGTGGCATCATATGGACCTTCATTAACAATAAACCACAGTTTAATATCAATAGATTGCAAGAAGATAATCATTCTTTCCTTCCAACTCACATAATTGGATCCATTAAACATTGGGAGTAAACATGGCATTGTTGGTTGTCATTTTACTCCAAAGCCGCTTGAGCTTAATCTCTAGGAGACCAAATCTAATACCAATTGTAGGGATCGAAGACAACCTTAGAGGGGGGTGAATTAGGTTATTTAAAAACTAATCGAGTTATGAGACACTTTTTTGCTCAATATAAAATTTACCCTCTTTTTTAGGTGATCACTCGATGAATCAATTAGTGAGAAAGCAAGAAAGCTTGAGAGTAGAAGAGATAAGCAATTGAGATTCACAAGATAGTAAGTAATAAGAGAAGAATAGCAAACCAATTTCACTTGCAAGTTCCACTTGAGTTTGAATATCACTTTATAGAATAAGTTTCTTCAAGTTGATCAAATACAACCAATCTTTGTGTACAAAGGAAGGATCACTTCCTCCTTGCCCCAAACTACACTTGGTCAAGTTAGGAAGTTTTACTATCACTCTGGATAACCCTCACAAAGCTACACTATTGAAGTATTTTTCTCACACAAGAAAAGCTTCCACGAAATTCACACAACTAAGAGTACAAATTTTCCTTGTAGAGTATTTTCACACTAAAATCACTCTTGATCTTTTGTAGTGTCAATGTGCAAAAGTTGTCTAAAAGTAGTTGACCATGCACTATTTATATAAGACCAAAAAGTTCCTCTATTAATGTTTCCAACGGATAAAAGGCAGCTGAAGAGTCAACTAGCCGTTGGGAGTGTCGGACGTCCGGTACATCCGATACTTGCGTCCGACAGCAGGCAGTGAGTTTGAGAAAATTTCTTTAATTCTTTCGGACGTTCGGTGTCTATGATGCTTGCGTCCGAAAGCAGATGATAAATATGAGAAATCTTTTTCAGTTCTTTCGGACGTCCGATACCTCCAATGCTTTGCGTCCGAAGTGCCGCATTGTTTATCGGACGTCCGGTGCTCTAATGTTTTGCATCCGATCGAAGTCAGTGAGTTAGAGGGAATGTAAGGGCCTCAAAATTTATTATTTTATTATTTTAATATTATTATTATTATTACTATTCCTTTTATTTATTTTATTGTTTTATTTATTTTGTATATTTTTTTTTGAAAAGTTAAATAATAAATGTGAAAATAACTATATTATGTATTTATATAAAATTACATGATCTTTATGTGCATAGTTCACATTTTCATAGTTAAATGATTTTCATTCGAACAAAATTCCAATGTTTGACCGACTAGTGTAGTGCTAAGTTTAGTTTTTGAGCCGTGTCGAGGAATTTAACTTTGGTGAAAGATTAGACTATGAGTAGCTTTTAAAGAATTATAAATTAGATAGAACTAAGATAGATAAGAAAAGTGTAGTGGACAAATTTAAGTGGAACATAAGCATTGGTCAAAGTTGGACAATTTCCCCTAAAACTAAGTTTTAATCTTGCCATTGTTTCTTCCATTTAATTTCCTCCAATTCACTTCAATTTCTTTTCCTTTCTTCCTTATTATAGTCGAGAATCCCCCTCCCTCATTAGCCAAGATAATCACTTTCATCCCCACTAAATTTACTCTTAAGACATTAATATGCAAGAGGGGACATGATCCTTAAAATAGGGCTTTAAGTCCTATCCTTCTCTTCCCAATTTAATGCTCCCAATTTTTCAAACCTTTCATTCCTTTTCTTCTTCCCTTATCAGCCGACCACCCTCACACACTCTCTCCCTCTTTCTAGCCAAAGCTCTATCTTCTTCTTCCTCAACTCAAACTCCATGACCAACCAACTTCTAGCTTCACTCCATCTCCTATTTTTTGTTGTTGTTCTAGTCGAGAGAAAGAGAGGGAGAAACCAAGAGGAGCTCCTTGTGGTGGCTGGCCAGATTCTTGGAGAAGGAAAGAGATCTCTTTGTGGTGAAGATTGGACATCCTAGCCTTGGGAAAATCAGTTAGAACCTGAGGTAGTTCTCTAACCCAAAAGCTAGAGCTTTCATGTTATCTCTTGAAAAGTGAATCTTGAAATTTCATTGGGTTGAATTCTTGTTGGATTTGGTTAATGTACGGGCTCTTGGGATTCCCACAAATGTATGATCTTGGTTGCTAGCATGATTTTTTATTGGTATATGTGTGAATATTTGGAGTTGTGGCTTGAACTTTGGAAGGGAAGAACCTTAACAGAAATCGGGAGAAAGGGGGGGGAGAGGGGGGACCGAAATGGTTTCTGTTTTCTCTATTTTTCTTGGCTGTGTTTTCACAAATTTAAAGATTGATTTGGGAGCTAAAAATTTAAGCTTTAAGCTGTCATTTTCTCTTACAAAAAACCCCTTCAAATGGTGTTGCAAAATGGTTCCAAAAGAAGGTTGCAAATCTGGAAATTTCAAGGGAGAGTACTTTCCGAAATTTCTGTGATTATTCGAAAATGTTTGGGGCTGAATTAGCCTTAGTACATAACATGAAAGTTGTATAGAATTGAGTGTAAATTATGCCTGTAAATGTTCAGCTCAATCGGAGCAGGGTAGCTTGTGAAATGACAAAATTACTCCTGCTGCCCTATTTCTATCAAAAATGATAATCAGCCTCTGTAATTGGTTAGTTTGACCGGGAATATTACTAAATTGGTTGTCGATGTCTTCTTAAGAATTGTAGCCTTATATCTTAGCTTTCAAATGGCTTTGGAATCACCTGAATCGGAGTTGTGTGTGCTGAGTTATGATTAACGGAATTAGGACTGTCAGTAATTGTGTCAGTGAGAATTGAACCGAGAACCTGGGGAATGTTTTGGTAAATTTGACCTAGTTAGGGTGAGAAATGGGTTGAGATGTCTTCATGAGAATTGTAGAGCTATGTCTTAGCTTCGAAACGGTATATTTTTTGTTTCAATCTGATAAGTGTAACTCGAGTTGTGCTTAAATTGCTAAAAGGTGACAGTGATATGTCATATTGAACTTTGTGTTTTAGGAATTGGATTTGGACAATAATCAATTGTGGTGAATGGGAATCATGAGCGGTGATTGGTGGGTGTTCCTTATTTTTCTAAGTGATTTACTCAAGTGTTTTGGTTAAATGTGCCCTTTGTTTTATTTAAATGTACTTGCCGTTACAAAAAGGATTTGTTAAATGGATTTACGAACTGTACTTTCTTATTAGGTGAGTGTGTACGTTATCGCACTCACCAAAGGACATGTGACTTTCCATATTTGAGTGACCTGTTTACCAATGTGACAATGTGCTCGATGTGCTTAATGTGTTCAATATATTAATGTGCTCAATGTGTTTATGTGGTCAATGTGGTTACTGGACGCTTGGTCGAATGTGTACTTTATCACACTCGACCTAAGGCCATTGGTTGGTTGTTGTGTATTGGATGTGACTTGTGTGTGATATGTGATGTGATTTGTGAATTGTGATTGAACCCCTTGAGCATTGGTTCGGAGTGATTATTGTGACTGAACCCCTTGAGCATTGGTTCGGGGCGATTATTGTGATTATTGTGGCTGAACCCCTTGAGCATTGGTTCGGGGTGACTAGCTTGAGGATTTTAATTGCTTTCTTGTTTTTGGCTTGATGATAGGTAGAGGTCTTGAGGTATTATGAGCTTTAGATGCATATATGTGATAAATCTTGCTTTATTACATGTTTTGCTTGTTAATTATTGCAATATATTCCTTAATTTGGATGGATGAACTTATGTGTGTTTTAAGTATAGCAAGAGGAAAAATTTATGTTTTGAATCTTTCATGTTGGCCGAAATTTTTGGGACAAAATTTCAGATTTTTGGAGCATTTATTTGAGTTAAAGTTTTGCCAAAATAATGGATTTTAAGTGTATTTGGGTTGATTAAACCGATTAGCTCTTCAAAGGAAAAGAAAGGAGTGAACTTGCTAAAGTGAAAACTGGAAATCTGCTGTCTAGAACATCAGGCCGGTTTCGAAAAAAAGGTTATATTTTCATGTATACCATTCCAAATCGAGTCCCGTTTTTTTTTGAAACTAGACACATAAGGTTACAAACCATGTAAATTTCAGGGGCTAACTCATTTTCTGTGATTTTTGGTGATTTTTCAAAGTCCGTTGGAAAAACAGAATTTTTCCTGCCCTGCATTTTACTGTAGCAGTCTATTGACGGAAAAACTGGGAAAAATCCGTATGGAATCTCATCAAGGTGTCTTCTACAAAGTTTTATCCCTTTCAATTAGGTTTCCAACGGTATCAACCATGAAAATTTTGGACTTGTAAATATTAAGTACGATTTTCTAAAGATTTCTGCCATAAACCTCCAGTTTCTTGATTTTTACAATAAACATGAGAACGACTTGATATTTTTGCTTGGCCTTGAATATGCACGTGAATGATCGTGATTATACATGTCTCAGGTGAATACGAGAACTCCGAAGAACTCGTTTAGCCGCTTCACGTTTTCTCTCTCATGACTTTTGGTGAGTGTCAAGTGCATGTTAAGTGTTTAAATGAAATGTTTCTCGTACTTGCTAGTTAATGAGGTTAGGGTGTACTTTATCACCCTTGTCCTCTCTTTCATGAAATTGCTTTCTTGATAAGTGATAAGTGTTACATGTGAATGTAAATGAAAGTGTTTTCCGTGAGCATTGAGCGGCAGAATGTATCACGCCCTTTTAGGGTGGGAGGTACCGCTCATCCCGTCTCAATGCTATGACCAAATCTTGTCGATTGGAGCTTCGTCTCATCGACCCAAAAGTGAATGGGGGGGGACGCCCCAACCCATTGGCTAGCCTTGTAACTCGAGCCGACAAGGGATTGGTCGAGAAATTTGGTGAACCTTGGGAAGTGTTATAGCTTGATCCAAATGAGGGGTTTTGCTAGGTATACTTGTTAAGTGATACCACCTACATGGTTGTTTGGTTACGGATCCAAGAGGGTGCCATGGTGGCTGGAGGTAGTAAGTGGAGTTCTACATGGATAACTATGAAAGTTGACGGAGGGTCAGCTACCTGAGCTTGGATCGCGCGTGGATTAGCTCCTGAGAGCTCCCGTATCCTTTTACTGTGATTAAATTCCCTACTTGTTTAATGTTTCGAAATTCTTGTTACTCAAGTTATTGCTTTATATTGTGTATTTGCTCGCATGCTTGTATGTTTTTTTCCTTGGCCTCACTGAGCGTTAGCTCACCCCAATTTGTTTTCCTTAACAGGTCTGGAAGTGGAAGTTCTGAGGCTTAATTAGTGACCCCCTTTGGGTAGAACTAGTCGTTATCTTTAATTTTGGGACTCCATTGTGTAAAACTTATGATTATTTTGGGTTTTCAGTATTGTAAAAGTACATTGGAAATCTTGGATGTAATATATAAGCATGAATAGTTCTTTTATATTTTAGAGTACATGATTGTTTTAGTGGAGTATTTCATTTGGTATTGGAGTTTAATTTGTAATTTACTTGAAGATTGTAGTGAATCCCGACGAGAGTTGGGCAGGCGATTTGCTGATACCCCAGGGTTCACCCTAGGGAAAGGTGGGTCGTCACAGGGAATGTCTTAATTCCTTCGGACGTCCGGTGGTGGAGTTCATCATGCGTCCGAAGTTGCGCAATGATTATCGGACGTCCGGTCCTGTCTTCACAAGCGTCCGACAGCTTTCAGCAATCTTTGTTTCTTTCAATTGCACTTGATCTTTGAATCTGATTTGCTTCATAGCTGAAAGTATTTCTTGAAGAGATATTAGTATCATCCATTTGTTTTGTAAACATCAAAAGTTAGGGACTAAGATTAACATACTTATATATTATGATTTTTCTTTTCTTCGAGTCTCACTCTTTGCATATTCGTGACCTCTTCTAAGAATCATCTCGGGCATCATAATTATTGTGAATTGCACCGATTAAACTTTGAAGAGATATTTTGACCCTCTTGATATTCACTAGGTCTAGCTTTGCATCTATGTAGTAACATCCAAATGTGATAAGTTTATAGGTTAAATTAAGAAAATTTTCGACTAAATCACGCAACTAGCCTTGGTTAGATTGAAAGGGTGCCTTGGATTTTATCCTTGCCTTCCCTTTCTTCAATCACGACTTCCGAACTCTTTTCTCTTGATTTTTGAAGATTTGGAGTCATTTAAAAAGGATTTTTTTTATTCATTTTAGGTGACTTGGTACACCTTAACTCAATACCAAGTGGCGACTCCTATTTTTCTTAAAAATCCTTTTTAAACTATTATTTTAGACCAAAATCATCGCACTTTTTAGGTCTCATTTTAGACCCTTTTTCTTTATTTATTCTCCAAAAATTAAAAACTCATTTTTCACTCAAAATAAATCAAAAAATTCATTTATAAAACCCGTAATCTTATTTTTCAAAAAAATGGGGCGCGACAGCTTGGTGACTTCACTGGAGATTTTTTAGAGAGTCCGAGCATTTGATTTAGTCAATTCTTTTCTTTTTCTAACCTTTTTACATATCACATTAGGATATTTTAGGTTGCATTTTTTCTCTTTTTTTTAGAGTTTCTTGCATTTTACACACTCAATCATCTCGATATCCGTGTATGTGATGAACAATTTATTTATTTACTTTCATGTAATGCGTTTTGCATCTTATTCCCCCTAGAACCTTCACACACATTTGATAGTATTTAATCCCTCCTCTCAAAAGGAGCACGTCATACGTGCATACGTTTTACTTTATAACCCGTCATTTCTTTTTATTTTAGTGGTTGTCATATCACTCCACCCTATTAGGATTAGGATCGATCTATTTGGACATGTGGCCGTGTCACAACGTGCGCGTAGCAATGTCCGAGGGATCACTCGAACCACCGACTCATAGGCCTTGGGATTGATGACCCTTCGCCTTTGGTATGAAGGTTTGAGGACCTGAAACTTTATCGAGTCTAAATGCATTGGTGAACCCAACCTCATGCATCCATATTAGAAATTACCTAGGATAGAATCAAGCTTACCCGAATAGAAACACTAGGCACGAGGGGAGGGATTACACCCTTCTTTCTTTAATTGCCTTTTATTTTTCATATTGTTTTGTTTTAATGTGTTATGTGTTATACATCAATCGAACTAACCTTTGTTCTATTCCATTCATGAGCCTTAGAAATAAGAATTCTAGCATAATACTCTTTTAGAACTTACCCTCTTAGATAGATTATTGCACGTTTCCGATGTATTGCATTCATAGGTTAATAATTTCACATCATTTTAGACCCACCCTGACATACGAATGGTCCCTTAGGTCATATTTTCATTTTAAATTGCATATTTAATTGTTTTGATAAATTGGCATCATGTATAAACTTTAGAGGGAATGCAATTTAGGGAATCCCATGTTAAGAATAAGCCAACCCTATATTCCCATGGGTATTTAACTCTGTTTTGGAATTTGCACGTTTAAATTCCAGTTTAACCGGAAAAGTGGGACCTGTAGGTAAGGTACTTGACACCAATTTCTTGTCTCTAGCTGGAACGGCCTCGACGAGTCCAGCAAATGTTAGTAACACCGATTGAGGTACAGAGGTGGCCCGCATTGCTTTCACCTAGTGAAATTAACTAAGTAGCCTCTCACTTAGGACCAATCGGGGATTTTAAAGATATCAAATTAGACGGCTACTTAGTAGAGGCTTTGGTATATTTGTGGGACCCTATTTGTTCCTCATTTAGACTAGGTAAGAAGGAAATGACCGTAACAGTTGAGGAGGTATCTGGCCTTCTTAATTTACCGATTCATGATGCTGCTGTAATATTTCCGTTTGTGTCTAGCAAGGTCGAGTTCTGCCATTTCACTGGGTTAAAGGAATGCGTAATACAAGGGTTTGACCAAAACATAGATGTGAAGTTCTTATTCGATTGATTTGCATTGAGGGATGGGTTCGAGAGACACTTAGGAGATTTTTCATTTACATCGGAGGCAATGTGGGAGCGTAAAAGGTTGTGGGTGTATGGATTGGTCATGGCCGGAACTTACCTTTTCCTGAGGAAAGACAAGAAGATAGCTTTTAAACTTACTAAAGTTATGTTTGATCTGTTTTTAGGGATAAAAGATAGGCAATGCTTTATTGTTCCGACTATCTTAGCCGATATCTTTGTAGTGTGCACTACTTGCCAAAGGAGTGGAAAATTCTTTCATAGATCAAATTTAGTTCTGTACATATGGGCTATGGAGCACTTTATGAGACGATCACCTATTCCTAATAGTCTACCGATGTCTGGGTATAATTGGATAATCACACATCACAAGAGGGTTAATGGAAATGGTTTGCCGAGTAATGCATTTGAATATGTGGATTTCTTAAAAAACTTGCCTGATCAGAATGTTAGATGGGTTTTAGATTGGACTAATTGTGTTAAACCCGTACTTCGCACCAAAGCATCAGAGTTCATTCCATTGTTAGGCACTCAGGGTATCATGACTTATACTCCGAAGAGATTTCTCCGACAGTTGGGCCGCATTCAAAAGTTGCCGTATACAGTTGATTTAATCGAGTTTACCATTGTTTTTGAAAAAGGGATGTGTCCAAGTGAAATTCCGATGAAAATTCCTATCATTGAGGGCCTGGGGGACATTGTCCGACGACGAGCACGTCAAGTACATTTCTGAACTCAAGGAAAAAGGTTTAGTAACTCCGCAGTATGAGGATTGGCTTAAGGGTTTTGGTACACAAGAATTGCAAGACGAACCATCCGAGAAGGTCAAGAGATTGATGGCCATTATTGAAGCCAAGGATGGAAAAAATTTGCAACTAAAAGAGTCCGTCAAAGCTAGTTAGGAGATGGCAGAGAAACATAAGGAGATATGTGAAAAGATGCGAGAGAAACACCAAGAATTGAAAAGAAAATGTGGGAAACTGTACGATCAAGTAGAACACATGAGGAATCCCTATACCAGAGAATCCAAAGATGCTGTAATAGATAGGTTGAAAAGGTTTAATAACATTGTACGAGACTGTCTCCGAGGAATGATGTAAATAATGTTTATAAAAATGAAAATTTGGAAATTTGAAATGACTTTTCTTTTTTGCAAAATGGTGATCAAAAGCAGGTTTGATAAATGGGTCCCACTTGAAGGTGTTGCATCATGTTAGACCTACCCTTGGCATAAAAAGAGCTCCCCAATAGGAAATGCATCCGAATATTTAAATTTTACTAACTCACGTCTTTTTCTTTTTATTTCTTTTTGTCAGCAGTTAATCAAGAGGGAAATCTAAATAGGATTTTTCCTAAATTTTCAGGTAATTGCAAACATAACTACACGAAAAAGCCCCATATTACAGGATCGCGTAGCCGAGTTTCAAGAAATAGTGTAAACATGAGTACATATCCTGAATCATCCGATATGTCTGCAACGACGCCATCAGGCGACCTTGCAAATCTGGGAGCTCAACTGAGCGAAGTGTTAAACAGATTCAATAAATTAAGCATGGAGATGACCGCACAACGGCGCGTGATTGATCAGTTGATTGCTGGTAGTAGCAGCGGTGTCCATCATGATCTCTTACCTGCTAGCCAACCTGAACCTCAACCACTACCTCTACCCTATACTCAAACCTCTTTTGCTCCACATTTCGTAAATCCACCTGAGGAAGCTTTCACCTATCCCACTCATGGCCTCTCACATACCTACACATCCAATAACCAAACCAATCCTCCTCACCCTCAAGTTCTTCCAAATTATCCACTTGTTAGTTTGAACATGCCACTTGAATCTCAAGGACCATATTATTATTTCACTGCAGAACCATTCACGTTAGACACCACTGCACAAGGAAAAGTCGAAGTAGGAGAATCCTCCGCGCCAATTGACAAGAATCTGTTAAAGAGGTTGGATTGATTTGACGAGTTCATGAGGAAGAACCAAGACTTGAGCAAACAAGGAGGTTTGGACTATAACGAATTGTGCCTATGGTTTTTTAAAACATCTAAATTTGGCAAGTATGACGGAATGGACAATCCCAAGACACATTTCCGAATGTTTGCAAACAAATTAGGAAGGCCAATAGATGACGAGAATTTGCCCGTTCGATTGTTTCCCGAGAGTTTAGAAGGAAATGCACTGGATTGGTACTCCAATTTGAAGCCTGATGAGATGAGAACATGGTTGGATTTGTCAGCCGCTTTTGTAAGACAATATGAGTATAATTGCGAGTTTGCTCCGACGAGAACCACACTTGAGGGGACTAAAAGGAAGCCATTTGAGAATCACAAGACATATGCAAAGCGATGGAGGAAATTGGCTGCCAAGGTGAAACCTCCTATGATTGAAGAAGAAATTGTTCGTATGTTTATCAAAACTCATGACCCACCATATTTTGAAGAAATTTTTCGCATGACGGGATGCTCATTTGCAGAAATTGTTAACAAATTGGAGGAGTATG
Source organism: Coffea humblotiana (assembly GCA_023065735.1). Classification (NCBI taxonomy): domain Eukaryota; kingdom Viridiplantae; phylum Streptophyta; class Magnoliopsida; order Gentianales; family Rubiaceae; genus Coffea; species Coffea humblotiana. The sequence goes on along the minus strand of CM041213.1, from coordinate 26,503,947 downwards.
ATGAGTTCATAAGAGCGGGAAAAATTGTTAATGTGTTAGCTTTGAAATCGCAATTAGAAACTTTGCAAAATCAAAACAAGAAATCTCAGTTCAAAAAGAAATAGGGGAAAACTGCAGTTGTTTGGGACCAAGGCCTTTATTCTCGACCTAGATATCAACAATATCCCACCTATCCATCCCGTTACCCATACCGTCTACCCCCTCGACCTATTTATCATACTTCTATTAACCATCCTCGACCCCGACCAAATTATCCAAACACACCCACAACACCATTTCATATTTCTCTACCTAACTTTCAAACTAGACCTCGCTCTCCTTATAATCCAAGACCTGCTTCACCAGCCAACCAGAGCTACAACTATCAACAAACCAATGACACCCAAAACCCAATCCCATACAGAACTTTCACCAATCTAGGTCGGTCTATTGATTAGCTATATGAACAGCTCAAAATCGCAAGAAAAATTGATACGATACCTCCTAAAGTCTATCCTAGAGGATTTTCCCTTAGTTATGATCCTCAATCTTTTTGTGCTTATCATTCTGGAGCTCCTGGAAATTCTACTGTCAATTGTTGGGCACTTAACCATAAAATTCAAGACATGATTAAGATCGGAGACATAGTTTTAAGAAGGAGAGAGGAACAAGAACCGAGGAGATACTGTTGGAGTTATTACTATTGACGAGGAGATCAAGGAACCTAATCAATACATTATGGATGAATCTGGGGTAATTGGGGTCATCGGAGAACCATTCATACTGGAAGAAGAAACCTCCGAGGTCAAGAAAAATGCTGATCCTTTCGTTTTAGATGTGATACCTTTTAAATGTGAGTCTTCAGAACTTGTGGTACTCGAATTGCCTGAACAAGCGCCTGTTCTTGATCTACAAGAAGTCCCATGAAAACTATAGTGAGCCTATTTTGTTGATTGGAGGAGAAGAGATGCCAAAGAAGGAGGTGGCCGCCGTTACCAGATCTGAAAGAATCATAAGTGAACTTGCAGTCAACGAGCCATCAAAAGCAAAGGAAAATGCGGTGCCAACAAGACCAGCTGTGACTGAAGAAGAGGCATTCAATTTCCTTAGGATGTTGAAGAAAAGTGAGTATAAGGTGATCGAGCAATTGGATAAAATGCCCACTCAAATTTCTATGTTGAATCTGCTCTTAACTTCGGAACTTCATAGAGAAACTCTATTCAAGGTGTTAACTGAGGCTCAAGCGCCTAAGAATATTCTGGTTAACAAATTCACTCATGTGGTCGAGCATGTTTTGGCTTCAAATCAGATTTCTTTTTCTGATGAGGATCTAACTTCTGAGGGAATTGGACATAACAAGGCATTGTATATCTCAGTCCGTTGTAATGGGAAGTTGTTGTCGAGAGTTTTGATAGACAACGGATCTGCTTTGAATATCTGTTCATGGAATACTTTGGTTAAATTGAGATTTCAAAAAGCTAAACTTCAGCCATCTGCAACTGTGGTAAGGGAATTTGATGGCGCTAAAAGAGAATCAATGGGAGAAGTGGACTTAGTATTGGAAGTAGGACCTGCCCAATTTCAAGTCATGTGGCAAGTCATGAATTTCTCAAGTGCCTTTCAGTTTTGTAATAGTTTTGAATTAGATGTTTTTTTAAAACAAGTCTTATGTTAAGTAGCGTACCTTTTGTTAAGCAGCATATTGTGACGTTTTGTCCTTTATTTGAAATTCAATGAAAGGCACAGTGTTCATTTTTCAATTATTTTACTTACACATTGTTGTATCTATCTCATTCTTTTTCAGATGGCCAAAAATAAAAACACATTGACCCTTTGGATATCAATATTCCGGAATTTGATGACTGCAATCTCGATATTGTAGACATCAAATTTTTGCCAATGTTTTTGTCAAAATTTATGTTTTCTTGGATATTTTCTATTTGATGGGACATTTATTTTCTTGCATTTTTATATTTTTTTCTCATTTTTATAGGTTTATCTTAAGAAAAGAAAATTAAAAAAAAATCAAAAAATCAAAATCAAATCATGACTAAACTTACACATTTTCATCATTTTTCCCTACCAAATACACTTAACCCATTCCTACACTCAATTTTTTGACCTTTCTTTTCAGTTGGAAATTTCATCATTTGATCCCATGGTTTCTTTCTTGTCTTTGGTTAAAAAAACTATCATTTGAACCACCCAAACACTCCAACTCAATACATCTCTCAGCTCTCTCTTTTCCTCTTGGGACAAGAACAAAAACCAGACACAACAAAACTCCACTTTTGGGGCTCCAAAAAAAAGGACATCTCTCGGCCTCTCCGTCAACAGACAAAAAAAAGAAAAACCCAAGTCACTCTTGGCTCTTCCTCTCCCAATTTCACACACACTCTCAACACCAACAACAGCCCCAATTCCTCTCTCTCGGATACAAGGAGAAAAGAAAAGAAAACAGAAAAGAGTAGCTAAGAAAACAAGTAGGAAAGGTTATCATCATCAAAAATCGCCATTGCCGCTACCACTGTGTAATTTCTCCATTGCAAGACAAGGTAAGGCTCTCATTTTTGCTTTTCCCTTGCCGTTCCTTGCCTTAAATTCAAAGTTGTTGCTGAAGTTTTCCTTGGTTACTCAAGTTCTTCATGTCCTGTACTATAAGCTTCAAAAAAAATGGAACTTTACATGAGCTTCATTCATTTATTTTTCTTTCCTTCTCTTTTGGTGATTGTTGTGTTGCTTTGTTGATATATCCGGAACCCAAACTTACTCCAGTTAAAAAAAATGGTTGTTGTTTCATACATTCCATGTGTTTGATAAAATGTCAAAACGAAAAATGAATCAAATTAGTGAATCTTTTGTGCTTATTTTTAGTCAAGATAGATGGTCCTAACTAGCACAGGCCCAAAAAATGTTTGATTTTCCAAGTTTCTGGAGTTATGAGTATTAAAAGTTTTGAAGGATTTTTCTATTTTTTGGACTGTTTTGGTTTAATTTTGTCATATTTGTTGTTGCTTTTATTGATTTTAGTTCATAGTTATATTGTAAAAATCACAAGGAATGTTGTAGTATAAATTTTATGATTTTTGGTGAAGGTTTGAGAGTTTTAAAAAAGCAAAACCGTGACTGTTTTTTTGCCCATTTGACTACTTTTCTTTCTTTTTTCGTAAAAAATAACTCCAAAAATTGGATCTACGCGAAAAATCGAATGGGGGTGTGTATTTTGGTGAAATTTTGTGACCGGAAAGTCGCCGCCGGCAGCGGTCCGGTGGCAGCGGCGCCACCGGCGGCTACCATGGCCACCAGCTAAAGCTTCTTCAGTGGGCCGGACAAGAAGAGGAAGAAACGGGAGTGGAAGAAGAAGAAAAAAGAAGAAAAAGAAGAAGAAGAAGAGAAAGAAAAGAAAGAAAAGAGTGTTGGGCTAATGTTTTTTTAGTGGTGGGCTTATGGTTATTTTGTTGGGTTTTGGGAATAGGTTTTGGTTTATTTCTTTTGGGATTCGGTTTGGGTTAGGAGGTCAGAGTCCATGCATTTTTTGTTGGGTTTGAGTGATAAAAGACGGGCTGGCATGCTCGCTTCTCTTGGACTTTCGGCTGGGACTTAGGTAGTGTTCGGCCTAAAGAAATAAAATGATGGCCCGATGGCCTTTTTTCTTGTCCAAGTCAGAAACGAAATTTGCACTTTAGCCCCTGATCTTTGTAGTAGTTTTACTTCAGTCCAGAACATTTTAAATTTCTTTCACTTAGGTCCTTAAATTAATTGCACTTTGGTCCCTGAAATTTATCTTTTATTTAATTTTGACCCCTAAACTTTGGGAAAATTATATTTTTACCCCCAAAAGTTTTGATTTTTGTAATTAGTCCCTAGTGAATTTTGACTCTTTTTATTATGATTGTTTCTTTTATTTAATAGCTAATTATGTTACTTTTGAGTATATTTAACTTGTAATTTTTAGATGTTCTTAAATTCTTTTACGTTTGACATATTAATGTGAATTTAGTATTTTTATCATTATTATTATTTTCAATTAAATTGGTGCCATGATTCTTTTGTTCATTTTGACTATAAATAGGGTAATTTGACTTACATTTAATCACCACTTCAAAAGGGAAGGTACCCCTATTATCATTTAAATGTCAATTACATTCTCTTATGTGCTCCTACGTGCTCTTATGTGTCTATATATTTTTATATGTTTTGTTATTCATTTGATTCAAAGGTTTATTCCAATTTTCTTATGTTTGTTTAGTTAATTTTTTAATTATTTGAGAGGTGTTTAAATACCTCAAGATGTAATAGATATGTAATATTTTTACAAAATTGTAATTAGATAGACCAAATGTAACAGATAGGATAGGTAGGTTTATTTCATACTTTTCCCATTTAGATTGTAGTTAGGCTTCCCGATGTAATAGGTAGGTTGTGTGTTTGTGTGACTTATGTGTTATATGTTTTATCCGCTTTCCTTAGGATTTTTGCATCTAAATATTATGTTTACGTGTTGCGTGCTATGTGCTCTTATGTGTTTATTTGTTTTAATTATGGATTATTTGTTTTATTATGTATTAGTAATGCATGACGCCAGCACATTAGTCCAACACTAATTGTGGTTTCTCCCTCCGCTTACTTGCTAGTCCAACGCTAGTAGGATTTTTAGAAATGGGTTAGTCCAACGCTAGACCCTTAAACCGTTCGTGCATTAGATTCATTTTTGTGTAATATTCATTACATTTTCATGCATATTTTTATCTTAGGATCTTTTTTCATTTGCATGATATTTCCTATTATATTATCCTCTACCCCTACCCTCTATATGTGTTAATCATGTCATTTAGAATTGCATCACATTTAAACTAGTTCATTTGCTTGTCTATGTTAGGAGAATTGTTTTTCAAATATGGGAAATGGGTGATTATAACTTTTTAGTTTAAATACCCCATTGATCCCTGTATAAGAAGATTATGTCACAAGTTTTTGCTTCCCGTACCCATTATGTTGCATTCCCTATTCTTTGGCCACTTATATCTATATATATAATTTAATTTTCTTTTCTTTTTAATTTCATCATTCGCATACTTGCGACCCCTTCAAGGAATTATTTTGGTCTTCGCAATCAATGCGATTGGTATCAATTAAACCCTTGAATGGATATTTTGTCCCTTTCGATATTTTATAAATTTATATTTGCATCGATGTATGAAACATCCAAACGTGATAAAATTAAGGGTTAGATTAGGAAAATTTTGACTAAATCTTGCAACTAACTTAGACTAGATTGAAAGAGTGCCTTAGGTTTGGGTTAATCGAACCTTTGCCTTCGCTTTCTTCAACCGTGACTTCCGAACTCATTTTCTCTTGTTTTTCAAAAACCTGGAGTTGTCGAAAAGGGTTTTATTTTATTTTATTTTTTATCAAAAATATTTTTAGGGTGACTTGGTACACCCAAAATTCAATACCAAGTGGCGACTCCTATTTTTTCTTAAAAACCCTTTTTAGACTAAATTTTGGACCCAAACAGTCGCATTTTTTTAAAGTCCCATTCTATGTCCTTTTTCACTTATTTTTAAATAATAAAATCACATCTTTTATAATACATTTATTTTCATCGCGAAAAATGGCGCGCGACAACTTGGCGATTCCACTGGGGACGCTAGAGAGTCCAAGCACTTGGTTTAATTATCTTTTTCTCTTTCTAACCCTTTTTACTTATCATATTCGGATGTTTTAGGTTGCATTTTTCTTTTTTAGAATGTTTTGCATTTCACACTCGTATTCGTTCATTGTTCCTCGTGTATGTGATGAATGGTTTATTTATTTACTTTTGTTATTTACTTATTCGTATCGCGCTTTGCATTTGGGATGGGGAATATTACCTTAGAGCCTTCACGTGCATTTAATGTTAATCCCTCCCCTCAAAAGAAGCACTTCATACGTGCATACGCTATTTATTTATAACCCTACATCTTATTTTCTTTTAGTGGTTGTCACATCACTCCCTTCCTGTTAGGATTAGGATCGATTTACTTGAACATGTGGCCGTGGCACGACGTGCACATAGCAATGTCTGGGGGATCACTCGAACCACCGACCGAAAGCCTTGGGATTGATGACCTTTCGCCTCTTAGTCTGAAGGTTTGGGAGCCTGAACCTTATCGAGTCTAGATGCATTAATAAGCCAAACCTCATGCATCCATATTAGAAATTACCTAGGATAAAATCAACCTTATCCAATTAATAACATTAGACACGAGAGGAGGGATTCCACCCTTCTTTCTTTGCTTTCTTTATGTTCCATTCTTGTTTCATCTATTGTCCCAATGTGCTATGTGTTATTTGTTGAAACTAACCCTCTCCTTTTTTCACTTTTTCTGCATACACAAATCTTAGAAATAAGAGTCCTGACGTAGGTACTCGTTAAGGACAGACCGCCTTTTGTAAATAACATGTCTAAATTTCAGTCCATCGCATGTATACATATACGCATGTCATTTTAGGCTTACCCCGACATCTAAATGGGGTACCTAGATCATGTTTCAATTACGTATTGCATATTTATTCGTTTAATAAACTTGCATCATATTAACCTAGAGGGAATGCCATTTAGGGAATCCCATTTTAGGAATGTACCAACCTTGTTTTCCCTGGGTAATAACCCTCTATGGGATATTCATGTTTAAATTTTTGTAAAACTGGAGAAGTGAGACCTGTAGGTAAGGTATTTAATCGAGGTTACGTGCTTCAGATGGACAGACCTCAACGAATCAGTCAACTGTTAGCGGTTCCAATGGAGGTTCGAAGATGGCCAGGGCTTCTCATTTAGTGAGATCAATCAGGTTGCCTCCTACCTCGGGCCAATTGGAGATTTCAAAGACATTGAATCAGATGGGTATTTGGTAGAAGCTTTAATTCAACTGTGGGATCCAACGGTTCAACATTTAGGATAGGAAACAAGGAGTGACTCTGACAATTGAAGAGGTAGCCGGTCTTCTGAATTTGCCAAGTAGGGTACAGCAGTGATATTTCGATTGCTTCTGACAAGATCGAATTCTGTCATTTTACTGGGTTAAAAAGTCTGTAGTGCGAGATCAGATCAGAGCATAGATGTAAAATTTTTGTTTGACAGATTCGCAATGAAAGACGGATTTGATAAGCATTCGAAGGATTTTTCATTTACATCTAAGGTAACATGGGAATGTAAGAGGCCACTGGTGTATGGACTTGTGATGGCAGGATTTATTTGTTTCCTAGAAAAGATAAGAAAATTGGTTTCAAAATCACTAAACTCTTGTCTGACTTGTTTTTTGGGATTAAGGATCGACAGCCTCTATAGTACCAACTGTGTTGGCTGATATTTTTGTTGCATGTACTAATTGTCAAAAGGGGTCAAAATTCTTTTATGGGTCAAATCGAATCTTGCATATATGGGCCATGGAACACTTTCGGAGACAGTTGCCTGCTCCTGATGGTCTACCGTTGATTGGTATAATTGGATAGCTACCATCATAAGAGAGTTGACAAAAGCAATTTGCCAAGAAATGCATCAGAATGGTTGGACTTTTGAGGGTATTGCCGATCAAAAGATTAGATGGGTACTGGACTGGACTGACTGTTACAACCCCCTCTGCGCCAAGTCATCAGATTTTATACCACTATTGGGAACTCAAGGCATCATGGCATACACTCCAAAAGGTTTCTCAGACAGTTAGGGCGCATTCAAGGAGTACCACTCACACCTGATTTGACCGATTTCACCATCAGTTTTGACAAAGGGATCTGTCCGGACAAAATTCGATGAAAATGCCAATTGTCGAAGCCTGGGGGACATTGTCCGATGATGAGAGATGCTTATGTTCCACACCCTCAATACGAGGAGTGGCTCAGAGAATCTAACGCTGAGCGACCACTGATGGAACAGTCCGAGGAAGTCAAGAAATTAATGGCTATCATTGAGGCGAAGGACAGAGAAAATGCACAATTAAGGCAATCTGTGGAAGTGAATAAGGGTCTGGCAGAGAAGAATAAGAGACTGTGTGAAGAAATGCAAGAAAGACACCAGGAGTTGAAAAGAAAGTGTGGCAAGTTGTATGATCAAGCTGAACACATGCAGAATCCCTATTCCAGAGAGTCAAAAGACGCTGTGATAGATAGATTGAAAAAGTTTAATATCTTGTACGAAATCAACTTCGAGAAATGATGTAGATGATGTATGAGATTTTGAAATTCATCAATGAAATGATCCTTATCTTTTGCAAAATTATTTTCGAAACACAGGTTTGGTGAACAGGCCTCACTTCGAAGGTTTGCATCATATTAGCCTACCCTTGGCAGAAAAGGGCTCCCCATAGGACATGCATCCGAATTATTTAAATATTTCCTAACTCTTTTCTTTTTTTTCTTTTTTTCTTCTTTCTTTTTCTTTCGAAATAAAAGTTCGGCAGGTCTAGTCGAGAATAAATTTCTGAACCAGTTTCTCCTTTAATCTCTCAGGTATTTTAAACATAACTTCACGAAAGAGCCCCATCATAACCAGGTCTCGAAGTAGAGCCTTGAGACAGCCTGTAAACATGAGTTCAGTGCTAGAAACTTCGGAAAGATCTGCTATAGTTACGTCAGGGACTTCACAGCATTGGAAGCTCAGTTAAGTGAGGTACTTGGCAAGTTCAATGAGTTAAGTGCTGAAATGGCCGCACAAGGCGTGTAATTGATCAGTTGGTCGCAAGCAACAGTGGTGGTGGTGTCCCGAACGACCAAGAACCTGTCGATAATCACCCACTGCACAAGACCATCAACCACCCCACACATCCAATACCCAAACAACTTTCCTTCCTCTTTCGCTAATCCTTGAAAATACCTTTACCCGACTAAATTCAGACTTTCCTATATGCATCCGAATTATATATTGATGAACCCAACCTAGTCAAATCCCTCAAACCATCCACAAACCAATCTGAACATTCCCCAACCCTCAGGGACCCACCACCACATTACAGAGCCTTTTGTACTGGATACCGCATCTCAAGGGAAGGCGGCGATGGAGGAACAACCCGCCCTATTGACAAGGACCTGTTGAGAAGTTGGATCGATTCGATGATTTATGAAAAAGAATCAAGGATTGAGCAGGCATGGTGGATTGACTACGATGAATTGTGTCTTTTCCAGATATTCAGCTACCGTTGGGATTCAAAACCCCTAAATTCAGCAAGTATGATGGAACTGGAAATCCTAAACGCATCTCAAGATGTTTGCCAACAAGTTAGGTAAACCCATGGATGATGAAAATTTGCCTATGCGTCTATTTCGAAAGTTTAGAGGGAGATGCTTTAGATTGGTATTCAAATTTGAAGTCTGGAGGGTCAAAACTGGTTGGATCTGTCAACAGCTTTTGTGAAGCAATACGAATTTAACTGTGAGTTGGCACCGACACGTACAACATTGGAGGGTACGAAAAGAAAGCCGTCGGAAGATCACAAGACCTACGCAAAGCGGTGGAGAAAGTTAGCTGCCAAAGTGGAGCCTCCTATGACTGAGGAGGAGATTGTTCGTACTTTCATCAAGGCTCACGATCCACCCTACTTTGAAGAGATCTTTCGCATGACTGGAAGTTCGTTTGCTGCTATTATTAACAAGTTGAGGAGTACGATGAATTTGTCAAGGCAGGGAAGATTGTTAATGTGTCTGCATTAAAGTTGCAATTGGATGCTCTACAAAATCAAAGCAACAATGGGAAAAAGCCCCATTCAAGAAGAAAGAAGGAGAAACTGCTTTTATATGGGATCAAGGCCCGTCTTTCAGACCCAGAATCCGAAACCATCCCACCTATTCTGTTCCTTACCCACACTACCCTAACCCTCAACCAGTCTACCACACTACTACCCAATTCCATCATTCCGACCAAGTCATTGAATACTCACCGTTACCTCCAACCCCACAACCTATCTTTCAAAATCACTCGTCCCATTTACCATCCAGACCAACCCTGCAAAACAATAACCCTTCTCAAAATCCTTTTCAAACCAGCGGAGTTCAAACTCAAAGGCAATTTCGAACCTTCACCAACTTGGGTCGACCCATTGATCAATTGTATGAGCAATTAAAAGCAGCTGAAAAATTAGCACTGTTCCTCCCAAACTCTATCCCAGAGGTCCTCCTGCCGGTTATGATCCAAGCAATCTGTGCTTATCATTCTGGAAGTCCAGGTCATACCACTGGCAATTGTTGGTTTAAAACATAAGATTCAGGACATGATTGATTCTGGAGACATCCTTCTTAGAAGAAAGGGAGAGCAGGGACCGAATGTCAGTAAGAATCCTTTACCTGAGCATGGGAGCACTGTGGGGTTATCATCGCTGATGAAGATTTTGTCGATCCCACTCAGTACATTGTAGATGAAACTGAGGTGTTTGGCGTAATGGAGGCTGACCATCACAGAATGAAGAAACTGTCGTCTGCTGAAAAGTCCATGACTAGTGATAATGTTGAGGAAAAGTTGAAATCTTTTGTTTTGAAAAAAGAGCCATTTATAGTAGAGAGGGCCTTCCGAGGTTGACAATTCTAAAGCTCCTTTTATTCTGGATCTACCATCTTTTGAATGGGATATATCAGAGCCTGTCATTCTTGAATTTTCGGAAAAATATGCCTGTCAATAACTTGCAAGAGGTGCCATGGAACTACGAGGAGTCTATTCTGTTGATTGGAGATAAAAAATGCTTAAAGAAGAGATATCTACTATTACCACGCTGGGAGAATTGTGGGAAACTCCGAAATTGATGTTCAGTCCAAGGCCAAGGTTAAATCTCCGACCCAAGCCTCTTGTGTCTGAAAATGAAGCTGTGGATTTCTTAAAGATGCTGAAGAGAAGTGAGTATAAAAAATAGCAGAACAGTTGGATAGGATGCCTGCTCAGATTTCTTTTCTGAATCTTCTCTTGACCTCCGAGCTACACAGAGAAGCATTGCTCAAAATCCTGAACGAAACTCAAGTCCCTAAAGATATTCCGGTGGATAAATTTTCTAACATTGTGGGGAATGTACTTGCTGCTAATCATATCGCCTTCTCCGATGACGATCTGACTGCAGAAGGGATCGGGCATAACAGAGCCTTGTATATATCAGTCCGCTGCAATGGAAAGCTGTTGCCAAGGGTCTTGGTGGATAATGGGTCAGCGTGAATATCTGTCCATGGAACACTCTCACTAAGTTGGATTTCTTGACATTAAACTCCGCCCGTCTGCAACTGTGGTTAGAGGGTTCGATGGTTCAAGGAGGGACTATGGGTGAAAACAGATCTGGTATTTGTGACGTCCCAACTTCTCCCAAGGACGAACACAAGGGTATCGGCGAGACGCGTGCCCAACTCTCGCCAGGACTCGATACAATTTCGATTCAAACTTAAGGATAAATAAACGAATAATAAAAGTCGAAGGTATAAAAAAAAATCGCTTCCTTAAGAAGTATACAAATCTTACACTTCAAGATACCAAGTACATCACTTTTCCCAAAATATATAACTTTCAAAAGTTGTCTAACGATTACATTCAAAACTCTAATCAAAAGTGCCTCAAGTCGGTTTCTCCATAATTCCTTCCATTCCGACTCCTGTTAAAGAAAATAAATCTAATGGGGTGAGCGAATGTTCGTGAGGCCAAAAAACACACATGCAAGCACGTAGTTCAAGTAGCCACAACAATTATACAGTAAGTGAAGCTGTAAAGTTCGAGTAATTAACATTTCAAGTAGGAAAAGTAAGCAGAAATAATTCAAAGATACTGTAGCTCTCAGGAGCTAAATTCCACGTAGTCGAGTCAAGGTCTTGATCAAATTCCATGTTGACACTCCGTCAACCACATAAGTATTAATTCCGTAGATACACCACTTTCTTCGAATCCCGTCAGCTTTACACCCCCTTACCGGGCCCGCTCATCAAGCTTTTGATAGTACTCGAGTATATCATGGCAATACTACGCGAGTATGCCAAGCAAGATCTCTCCAATAGATCAACCTTCGTGTTTGCTCATGGTTTACTAAGCTCCTCGACCAAGCCCTTGCTGGCTCGATTCGCAGAGTTAGCCAACGAGTTTGGGCGTCCCCCGAGTACGAATATAAGTCGAGAAGATTCACTCCGCTCGACAACAAAACATACACAACGATTACGAGTATAGTTTCAAGTATGAGCAAGTCAAGTAACTAGTCGAGTAAAATGAGTAACGAGTCGAGTAAATCAAGTAGCACATCAAGTAAAGAGAGCGAGTGTGATAAAGTACACACTCGTCTCGACAATTCGAATTCACATAACACACAAGCAATAATCCACCTATTTGACAACAAATCATACATTTGACACTCACCAAGTCAAAAGTGAGTAATTGAGCAAGTAAGTATTTAGGCGTCCGCTTCGAGATTCTCTTGAAGATCCCCTTGAGTACTTGAGCAAATAATAATTGACTATCACTCACTATTACATACAAACCCCTTGTTAACAAGGAAGAATGTACACTTGTGCAAAACTAAGAAAATGTCATGAAAGAGAATCCTAATCACTCGAAAATCGAGATTCAAAAGTGGGGATTTAAATCGTAAGATAAACTAGCCTCTACCATGAAATCGAGTATAAAATAATGTATCGATATCAAGAAAGAGTAATGAGTTCACAAAAACTCATTTCCTTAAGAAATCGGAAAATTTCAGCTTTAAGTGACAAATTTTGAAAAATCAAATCTTAAGTTTGACATGTCCAAAAATGAAAAAATCTACACCGTTGGAAATTAAATTCAGAGTACTAAACGTTTCTAGAAAACACTTTTCCAAGATTCTAAACGAAAAGCACTCATTTTTCGACTCAAAGTTTCAATTCCAATAGGACAGGTTTGAACCAGTCTTAGTTTTTCAGTCATCTTTAGAAATTCGGCGTAATTCACAGAAAGTGAATCAACTCTTGAAATTCATAACACAATAAGAGTTCTAAATAAGGTTTTAAACACGACAAACAGAACTAAATTCGAAGTTTTGAGCATCGAAATATAGCAGCTCAAAGTTGGCTGAAATTTGAACACTGATCAGAAATTTTCCAGATTTGAAGAGCAAACTTTGGGATGTTATTTGGATATCGAAATGATATTGAAATTATACCAAATTTGGTACACTGAAACTTCAATATGTGGACTACCTCTCTATCAAATTTCAGGCAAAAACTTGAGTGGGAAGGAAGTTAAGAAAATGACTAAAGTTCGTAAAATGTTTCAAGGCTAATCTGCCTTCATGCTTTTCTTTCTTTTCCAAACGTTTTGCACAATGAAATCAGTCCAAATTCGATCCATTTTTGAAACCAAGGTCCTAGAAACCTTTAATAAACACTTGATGGTTGATTGACATCAAAATTTTCGAAATAAAACATCCCACAACAAACTAGACTAGTCGGCCAGCAAGAAGGAAAAGCTTTCCAGTTTTCCAGCTTTATTGCACTTTGGAAATCAGACCACATCTCACTCAATACAAGTTCAAATTAAGAATGGTTGGTGGCGTTGGAAACTAGGTTCAAAACACTTCAATTCATCGGAAGAAAACATTTCCAAAATCGGTTCACAAGTAGTTCAAATTCAAGCCACAAGTTGCAGCTTCTCATTTCCTCTCGGACAGATATTCATAACAGGACAGCAAACTTTGCCCAATCACTACGGATGACTCAAAATGAACTAGCGGATGATTTTTATACTGTTAGAAAGCTACGAATGTCTAGTTTTGAATGCCACTAATGGCACTCGATTTCAATTTTTTACAAAGAGATATGTTCAAACAAAGAAGTACTATTCGGCATCCTGTTTACCATTTCCAGATTTCTTTAAATTTCGAAAATCCAAGTTTTGTTCAACCAAATGAAACGATTTTCGGAAGACACTTTGTACACACAATATATACATATAACCATCAATTTCACATCAAAACAAGTACCAAAAATTCGAAACAACCACTGAACAACAAGGACAGAATTTCGGCCAGCTTGCACTTCCAACTTTCCTTCGATTTTTCCTTCACTTTCTAACCGTATTCATCTCAAATAACACGTCAACAACCACAATCAACTAATTACACCTCAAGGCAGCTACCTAAAGGTATCATCAAGTCCACTATCCTAGAGTTAAAACAGGATAAAATGGGTTCCCTCAAGTCCTCTACCTATTTCATGATTTGGGTTGTCAAACCCATGAAATCTAAGCTTGATTTTTGAAGAAAAATGGAGAGATTGCAAGAGATGATGGTTACCTCTTAACCCTTGAAGAAACTAGAAATTTTCACCACAAAACCTCCAAGAAATTTCCACTAGATGATGTCTTCCTCCAAACTAAAGTTAATCTCCAAGTAGTTTTGAAGTTGGTTGCAAATTTGGAAGTGAAATGGAAGCAAGAATTGAGCAAGTGAAGTGAAGCTTTTTCCTCCTTTCTTCCTTGGGTGTTCGGCCGACCAAGAGAGAGGAAGAGAAGGGTTTTGTGTGTTGTGAAGGTTGGTGGATGAAGTGTGTTAAGGAAGCCAAATTAAAAGTGAAAAAGTCAACTCGCAATAGTGCGCGAATAGTGTCCCGTACCACCACTTTTCTCTCTTGTTCGTTGCACTAGTGCACTAATCCTCAAATGGAATTCCTTTAACACTATAATTATTCACACTTAGTAGTCTAGTATTATTTCTCAAATCTCCATTTAGTCGATTTGACGCGAAATACGGGAACTTCCGATTCGAGCGCGATAAGGCGAAATTTTAAAAAATGATTCATGTAACAATAATATAATTGACTAATACTAGGGTAAATAATTATAAAAATAATTATTTTAAAAATAAAACATGAGTCCTCACAGTATTGGAGATAGGCCCTGCTCAATTTCAAATTACTTGCCAAATAATGAACTTCTACAGTGTTTACAATATTTTGTTTGGAAGACCTTGGATACATGCTTCCAATTTAGTGTCATCTTCTCTAGATCAAATGTTGAGATTTATTGTGAATGATCAGCTCATTACTGTGTTTGTTGAGGATGACTGTACCATGATCGTTGATGCAAAATTCAAAGGTGAAGACAGAAAAAGAACTCAAATTTCATCTCATCATGTTGCTGACATCGTCTCTGTGGGATGGGTATCCAGGGATAAGTTGCTGACTAAATCAGATTTGCCAGAGGGCAGTATCATGATGGCTAAAAAGATGATTCGAGGCGGATATGAAACAGGAAAAGGTCTTGGGAGGGAATTGCAAGGAATTTTAGAGCCAATAGAGATCCCGACGCAAAAGAATACATTTGGACTGGGATTTCATCCCAATTGCTAAGGATAGAAGAGAAATGCAAGTTTGAAAACAAGCTGAAAAGGAGGGTAAACAAATTGGCCGATTCATCCCACCGCTATATCACACTTTTTTCTCATCCATTAGAGGTGATCATGCCAGAAACGAAGATCCTGTAGAGGAGATTGAAGTGGACCTATTTTCAATTATTTGTCGGGGCCACTTGTGAGGAGGAGCCATCAGAGAATTCAGAGTTTTTGTCAATTACCGAAGGAGCCATTCAAAATTGGACTGCTGATTATCTTCTCTCTCGAAGGGAGTTTCAGTAAATTTAAGGGGATTGTCTTTTGTCTAGATTCATATCCAGATAGGGCGGTAGTCTGGATCTTTTGTAAAAGAAATTGCTTTCATTTTTTGAACCTTTATTCTCGTTTCAGTTAATATAGCTTGTTTTGTTCAAGGAAATTGCTGAAACGGAAATAAAAGTTTGGGCTAAATATGTCTTTAAATAGCAATCATGTCTGTATATTTGTCTTTTTGTGAAGTCTCGATGTATTTTAAATTTAATGAAATGAAAGACTTCTTCAGTATTTGCTATTTATTTATTACTTATGTTCTGTTCTATTTCAGATGGCCACAAATAAAATCCTCTGACCCTTTGGATGTCACCATTTTGGAATTCGATGGCTGCAACCTCGATATCTCTCATGAACTTGAAATCATGCAATCTGAAATTCAAAATGAGAGCGATACTGAGAAAGAATTTGAGTCTATTTCAAGGGATTTAAAACAGTATGAAGAGAAATCCAAATCCAACTTAGAAGAAACAGAAATCATCAATATTGGCACTAAGACGGAGGTTAAAGAAGTTAAAGTCAGCATTCATTTGAATAAGAACAGAATAAAGGAAATGATTGAATTCTTAATGCTATTTCAAGATGTGTTTGCATGGTCATACGATGATATGCCAGGGATCTCTACAGACATAGTGGTTCACAGGTTGCCAACTGATCCAAACTGTTTACCTGTTAAAGCAGAAGCCACGTAAATTCAAACCAGAAATGAGTCTCAAAATAAGGAACAAATTGTGAAACAGCTCAATGCAAAGATAATCATGGTGTCTCATTATCCCATTTGGCTATCGAATCGTGTGCCAGTGCCTAAGAAATTTGGGGAGGTGCGAGTATGTGTTGATTACAGAGATCTGAATAAGGCCAGTCCGAAAGATGATTTTTCTTTGCCAAATATTCATATTCTTTTGGACAATACTATTGGGCACGAGATTGAATCTTTTGATGATTATTTTGTTGGGTATTATCAAATCTTAATGGCAGAAGAAGATAGAGAGAAAACTTATTTTATTACCCCATGGGGAACCTTTTGTTATCGAGTGATGTTTTTTGGATTGAAAAATGCTGGAATTACGTATCAGATAACCATGACGACCTTGTTCCATGATATGATCTATAAAGAGATGGAGGTTTATGTGGATGATATTATAATTAAATCCAAAAAGGTCGAGGACCATTTGGTTGATTTAAAGAAGCTGTTTGAAAGATTGAGAAAATATAATTTGAAGTTGAATCCTGCGAAATGTGCCTTTGGAGCTCCGGGTGGTAAGTTATTGGGGTTTATTGTCAGTAAAAAGGTATAGAGATAGATCCTGCGGAAAATAAAAGCAATTCGAGATATGCCAATTCCAAAAACTCAAAAAGATGTGAAGAGTTTTCTTGGAAAGATCAATTTCATTGGCCGATTCATTGCATAGTTACTTCTACCTGTGAGCCGTTGTTCAAGTTGTTGAAAAAGAATGCGCCGATGGATTGGAATGAAAATTGTCGGCAAGCTTTTGATAAGATCAAGAATTACTTGTTAAAACGTCCAGTCTTAGTGCCACCTCAGTCGGGAAGGCCTCTGATTATGTGTTTATCTGTTCTTGATGAGGTTGTTGGATGCATTCTGGGACAACATGACGAATCTGGGAGGAAGGAACAAGCCATCTACTATCTGAGATAGAAATTTACAGCATATGAGGCCAACTACTCTTTCCTTGAAAGGAGTTGTTGTGCTCTAGCATTGGTAGCTCAAAAGTTGAGACATTATTTGCTCGATTATACCACATACCTGATTTCTCGTTTTAATTCTCTAAAATACCTGTTGGAAAAGTCGATACCCATGGGACGTATGGTTAAGTGGCAAATGATTCTTTTCCGAATTCGACATTGTCTTCACAACACAAAAGGCAGTCAAGGGCCAAGTCATAGCATATCATTTGGTAGAAAATCCAAGAGATGATGATTACCAACCATTGCATACCTACTTTCCTGATGAAGAAATTCTGTTCATTGGAGCAGTTGAGGACATGAGTGAGCGGTATCTTGGATAGAGGTTATTTTTTGACGGTGCATCGAATTCTTTTGGAGCTGGAATTGGAGCAGTTTTAGTGTCGTTTGAAGGGAAACACTATCCTGCTACTGCCAAATTACGATTTTCTTGTACGAACAATATGGCCGAGTATAAAACTTGTATTTTTGGATTGAAAATGGCATTGGGCATGGAGATCAAGGACCTGATAGCATTCAGTGATTCCGATTTACTTGTGCACTAGACGCTTAAGCAGTGGGTAATTCGGAATTCAAAAATTATGCTGTATCATTGTAACTTGCTTAGTTTGGCCAGCAAATTCAGGAATTTGGAACTCAGACATATTTCCCGCACTTGTAACGCCATTGCTGATGCTTTAACTACTCTGTCTTCGATGATCCAACATCCAGATGAGCTGGTGATTGAACCTATACAAATTCAATTTCAGGATAGCCAGCGCATTGTCTGGTTATGGAAAGGGTCTCTGATGTTCGCCCCTGGTACAATGATATTAATGAATTCATGAAAACGGGATCCTACCCTCCTGATACTGATTCTGTTGCAAAAAGTTTCTTACGCAGAATGTCATCAAGATTCTTCTTGAATGGAGAAGTGCTATACAAGAAAACATCTGATTTGGGCCTTCTGAGATGCATCAATGAAGAGAAAACCGATTATATGATGAAAGAAATGCATAGTGGGGCTTGTGGACCACACATGAATGGGCATCTATTGGCTAAGCAAATGAGATCAGGGTATTTTTGGCTTACTATGGAGCATGATTGTATAGATTTTGTTAGAAAGTGTGTCAAATGTCAGATGCATGATGATGTCATATGTACTCCCCCTATAGAACTGCATAGCATGACTGCTCCATGGCCATGTTCAATCTGGGGAATAGATGTGATTGGAACAATTGATCCTCCTGTTTCGAATGGGTATCGATTCATTCTAGTGGCGATTGAATATTTCACCAAATGGATTGAGACCGCATCCTATAAGCATGTGACTAAGAAAGTGGTATCGGATTTTTTGAGAAATAATATCATTTGTCGCTTTGGGGTACCGGAAACATTGATCACTGACAATACCAAAAACCTCAACAATGATATGGTGTATGGATTATGTTAACAGTTTAACATTAGACATCGAAATTCTGCCATTTACAGGTCTCAGATGAATGGAGCCGTCGAAACCGCAAATAAGAATTTGAAGAAGATCGTTCGTAAGATGACTGAAGCACATAGGGATTGGCATGAGAAACTGCCTTATGCATTGATGGCGTACAAAACTACTATCAAGACTTCTACTGGAGCAACTCCTTACTCTCTTATGTATGGAATGGAATCAGTATTGCCTGCAGAAGTTGAAATTCCTTCCTTACGCATTTTGATGGAAACTCAGATAGAAGAACCTGAATGGGTCAGAGAACGTCATAAGCAGTTGTCTCTGATTGATGAAAAGAGATTGAATGCCGTCTGTCATGGACAATGTTATCAGAAACGAATGGCTCGAGTTTGCAACAAAAAAGTTAAGCCCCATTTGTTTGAAGTGATAGATAAGGTCCTAAAACGGATTCTTCCAATGCAAGAGGAGGCTAAAGGAAGTTTGCTCCCAATTGGTAAGAAAGTGCTATCCGGAGGAGCGCTTATCCTTATGGAAATGGATGGTCAAATGTTTCCCCAACCAATCAATGCAGACATGTGCAAAAAGTTTTTCATTTGATTATAAAATTTTCTTTAAAAATTACTGCAAGAGATGGATTTAAGGCAAATTTTCTCTCCTTATTTCGATATTCTATCCCTAATTTTTTCCTGTTTGACTTTTCAGAACCACCTTCCTTTTTTGCTTGGTAGTCGCTTAAGATCACTAACCCTATACTAGGGCAATTTTGTTTTTTTAAAAAAAAAAAGAGAAAAGAAAAATAAAAAAAAGAGAAAAAAAGAAAGAAGAAAAAGAGAGCAAAAAAGAAGAGAAAAGAAAATGGAGAAATGTGGTCAGAATTAAATTGGGGCAAAATTTTATCTATTTTCAACCCTAGACCGGAGCAAGTTTTCGAAAGAATGCTATCTCAAATTATTGCAAACCCATCATATGATCCACTGTCAAGTCTTACAAGTCTTAACCTTTCCTTTACTACTCTA
Organism: Coffea humblotiana; assembly: GCA_023065735.1. Taxonomy (NCBI): domain Eukaryota; kingdom Viridiplantae; phylum Streptophyta; class Magnoliopsida; order Gentianales; family Rubiaceae; genus Coffea; species Coffea humblotiana. Next base: position 26,484,196 of record CM041213.1, on the reverse strand, counting down.
TCCGATCCTAATCATAAGAGCCAAAATTGCTGACTTTCTTCTTTTGCAGTGTTTTGAGGAAAATTTTTCTTAATCAATTGGCAACTGATATAAATACAACTTTTCTGAAATATGTCAGAGATGATTGTCTCACTAATGCCACAAATTCTCAAAATATGACTGGATTGATATAGTTGGGGTTAAAATTGTCTTGTCTATATCTTAAGGTAAAACCTGAAAGGGCACCTTCTACAAAAAAAAAACAAAAAAGAACAAAAAAAAGAGAAAAAAAGAAGAAAAACAAAAGAAAGAGAGAAAAAGGGTGGGGGTAACCTTAGCGAAAACCCGAAAGGGCGCTGAGGTAGGTTTTTGGAATACAAGAGGATCGGCAACGAACAAGAAGATGCTGAGATCTGAAAGCTGGTGACTATGTTGATTTGGGTTTCTTTCATACTGTTGTTCTTTTGCCGACAATGAATTCCAAAATGGATGACGTCGAAGGGGTCAGATGGAGCATTTTTCTTTATCAAAGGCCGTCCTCCAAATATCTATCCAACTTTTAATCCTTGGACCCATGTTCATAAGTTTAACAATTTTGTTTTACTATTCTATTTACTATGGTATTTATTTATTATGTATCATTGTTTATTTCATATCAGCATTATTGCATGATAAATAATACGTTTTTCAATTATTTATATTTCTCATTTATTGGGTTTCATTCAAAAGACAATCCCCTATAATTTATCCCAAAAGAGTCATGAAATTGAAGGTCCTATGATAATAAAGTATGAACAGTTAACATTTGATAGTTGCAAAGATTCTGAAGGGGTTGTAGACCAAATCTAAGGGAGGGATTTGTCGATATTGAAACTCATGTTTATACGGAGGGATTACATGGTGGTGGCACTGTTTCTATCACAGTTGTTTCTTTTCATTTTTTCCTTTTTGCAGGAAAAAATTATGTGACACAATACTGGTTCAATTGAACATGATTCACACTGGGGCAAACGGTAGAAGGATTGAGCTCCAAGTTTTGCTGTGCATTTCCAAAGAAAGAAAAGAAAAATCATTATTTTCTTTCTTTTAAAGTTCAAAAAATCAAGAAAAGTTGTAAGTCCACCAAACAAGTTTATCTTGGTTTATTATCTTTTGAGCAACATGCATTCTGATCTTTCAGTTCGATAGCATAGAACTTGTGTTTTCATTTCTTCAACTAGTTATTTGAGCTTGAGTTTAATCCTACCCATTATCTAGGTTTCGAGCATATTTTCATTCTCTTAAAAGGCATCTGGGTTTGAATTCAGTCCCATTGAACAATCTAGATTCTTGACAAATCAAATTTAATTTTCTGTTGGTGAGTCTCAACGTTCACCGCGCACCCTTCTGCCTCCTTTCTTGACAGATCAAAAGATCAAAATTTAATTTTCTGTTGGTGAGTCTCAGCGTCCACCGCGCACCCTTCTACCTCACTTTTTGACAATCAAATTTAATTTTCTGTTGGTGAGTCTCAGCGTCCACCGCGTACCCTTCCACCTTCCTTCTTGATAGATCAAAAGATAAAATTTAATTTCTTATTAGTGAGTCTCAACTTCCACCGCGCACCCTTCTACCTCCCTTCTTGACAATCAAATTTAATTTTCTGTTGGTAAGTCTCAGCGTCCACCGCGCACCCTTCTACCTCCCTTCTTGACAATCAAATTTAATTTTCTGTTGGCGAGTCTCAACGTCCACCGTGCACCCTTCCACCTCCCTTCTTGACAGATCAAAAGATCAAATTTAATTTCTTATTGGCGAGTCTCAACTTCCACTGCCCACCCTTCTACCTCTCTTCTTGACAATCAAATTTAATTTTCTGTTGGTGAGTCTCAGCGTCTACCACGCACCTTTCTACTCCTCTTCTTAACAAATCAAATTTAATTCTCTGTTGGTGAGTCTCAGCGTCCACCGCGCACCCTTCTACCTCCCTTCTTGACAACCAAATTTAATTTTTTGTTGGTGAGCCTCAGCGTCCGTCGCTCACCCTTCTACCCCCTTCTTGACAATCAAATTTAATTTTTCGTTGATGAGTTTCAGCGTCCACCGAGCACCCTTCTACCCCTCTTCTTGACAATCAAATTTAATTTCTTGTTGGCGAGTCTCAGCGTCCGCCACGCACCCTTTTATCCCCCCTTTGGAGCGTAACTGCGTCCCTCCGCGTGTCTTTTTGTAGTTATGACAAGTTACTTTTTCTTGACTGTTTTGATTAACAATTACGTTTTTTTATTCATTTTGTGTTTCATGTTTAGAAGTTCTGAGAGATCAGACTTTTTTGACTTTGCAAAGATTACAGATGGTTAATGCATTTGTTTCATTGTGGTTCACTGGTATTCGAACTACGTTTGACCTGATTCTCATGGCGGGATACGTAGGCAACTCTACATGAGTTCGGTCACGTGTTTTGTAACCTTATTGCATCATTCTATCCAATAATTGTAGCAAAGTGTTGGCTTGTTGATTAGCTTAGGTGTAGTTAGAAGAAGTAGGTGAGCAATTTTGATGTCTACGTTTTTTTAAATTCCAAACAAAGAGGGGCAAGTTGTAGACATCAAATTTTTAGCAAATTTTTTGTCAAATTTTATGTTTTCTTGGATATTTTCTATTTGATGGGTCATTTATTTTCTTGCATTTTTATATATATTTTTTCTCATTTTTATAGGTTAATCTTAAGAAAAGAAAATCAAAAAATCAAAATCAAAATCAAATCATGACTAAACTTACACATTTTCATCATTTTCCCTACCAAATACACTTAATCCGTTCCTACACTCAATTTTTTGACCTTTCTTTTCGGTTGAAAATTTCATCATTTGATCCCATGGTTCTTTTTTGTCTTTGGTAAAAAAAACTATCATTTGAACCACCCAAACACTCCAACTCAATACATCTCTCGGCTTTCTCTTTTCCTCTCCGGGACAAGAACAAAAACCAGACACAACAAAACTCTACTTTTGGGGCTCCAAAAAAAAAGGACATCTCTCGGCCTCTCCCGTAACAGACCAAAAAAAGAAAAACCCAAGTCACTCTCGGCTCTTCCCCTCCCAATTTCACACACACTCTCAACACCAACAACAGCCCCAACTCCTCTCTCTCCGATACAAGGAGAAAAGAAAAGAAAACAGAAAGGAGAAGCTAAGAAAACAAGTAGGAAAGGTTATCATCATCAAAAATCGCCATTGCCGCTACCACTGTGTAATTTCTCCACTGCAAGACAAGGTAAGGCTCTCATTTTTGCTTTTCTCTTGCCGTTCCTTGCCTTAAATTCAAAGTTGTTGCTGAAGTTTTCCTTGGTTACTCAAGTTCTTCATGTCCTGTACTATGAGCTTCAAAAAAAATGGAACTTTACATGAGCTTCATTCATTTATTTTTCTTTCCTTCTCTTTTGGTGATTGTTGTGTTGCTTTTTTGATATATCCGGAACCCAAACTTACTCCAGTTAAAAAAAATGGTTGTTGTTTCTTACATTCCATGTGTTTGATAAAATGTCAAAACAAAAAATGAATCAAATTAGTGAATCTTTTGTGCTTATTTTTTGTCAAGATAGATGGTCCTAACTAGCACAGGCCCAAAAAATGTTTGATTATCCAAGTTTTTTGGAATTATGAGTATTAAAAGTTTTGAAGGATTTTTTCTATTTTTTGGACTGTTTTGGTTTAATTTTGTCATATTTGTTGTTGCTTTTATTGATTTTAGTTCATAGTTATATTGTAAAAATCACAAGGAATGTTGTAGTATAAATTTTATGATTTTTTGTGAAGGTTTGAGAGTTTTAAAAAAGCAAAACCGTGACTTTTTTTTTGCCATTTGACCACTTTTCTTTCTTTTTTTCGTAAAAAATAACTCCGAAAATGGAATTTACGTGAAAAATCGAATGGGGTGTGTATTTTGGTGAAATTTTGTGATTGGAAGGTCGCCGAAGACCGCCAGTGGCAGCGGTCCGATGGCGGCGGCGCCACCGGCGGCTGCCATGGCCACCAACTGAAGCTTCTTCAGTGGGCCGGACAAGAAGAGGAAGAAACGGGAGTGGAAGAAGAAGAAAAAAGAAGAAGAAGAAGAGAAAGAAAAGAAAGAAAAGAGTGCTGGGCTAATGTTTTTTTTAGTTGTGCGCTTATGGTTATTTTGGTTGGGTTTTGAGAATGGGTTTTGGTTTATTTCTTTTGGGTTTCGGTTTGAGTTAGGAGGTCAGGTCCATGCATTTTTTTGTTGGGCTTGAATGATAAAAAGACGGGCTAGCTCGCTCGCTTCTCTTGGACTTTCGGGTGGGTTTAAGTAGTGTTCAGCCTAAAGAAATAAAATGATGGCCCGATGGCCTTTTTCTTGCCCAAGTTAGGATCGAAATTTGCACTTTAGCTCCTGATATTTGGAGTAGTTTTACTTCGGCCAAGAACATTTTAAATTTCTTTTACTTAGGTCCTTAAATTAATTGCACTTTAGTCCCTGAAATTTATCTTTTATTTAATTTTGACCCCTAAACTTTGGGAAAATTATATTTTTACCCCCAAAAGTTTTTGATTTTTTGTAATTTAATCCCTAGTGAATTTTGACTCTTTTTATTATGATTGTTTCTTTTCTTTAATAGCTAATTATGTTACTTTTGAGTATATTTAACTTGTAATTTTTAGATGTTCTTAAATTTCTTTACGTTTGACATATTAATGTGAATTTAGTATTTTTACATTATTATTATTTTCAATTAAATTAGTGCCATGATTATTTTGTTCATTTTGAATATAAATAGGGCAATTTGACTTCCATTTAGTCACCAGTTCAAAAGAGAGGTACCCCTATTATCATTTAAATGTCAATTACATGCTCTTATGTGCTCCTACGTACTCTTATGTGTCTATACATTTTTATATGTTTTGTTATTCATTTGATTCAAAGGTTTATTCCAATTTTCTTATGTTTGTTTAGTTAATTTTTTAATTATTTGAGAGGTGTTTAAATACCTTAAAATGTAATAGATATGTAATATTTTTACAAAAATTGTAATTAGATAGACCAATGTAATAGATAGGATAGGTAGGTTTATTTCATACTTTTCCCATTTAGATTGTAGTTAGGCTTCCCGATGTAATAGGTAGGTTGTGTGTTTATGTGACTTATGTGTTATATGCTTTATCCGTTTTCCTTAGGATTTTTGCATCTAAATATTATGTTTACGTGTTGCGTGCTATGTGCTCGTATGTGTTTATTTGTTTTAATTTATGGCTTATTTGTTTTATTTTGTATTAGTAATGCATGACGCCAGCACATTAATCCAACCCTAGTTGTGGCTTCTCCCTCCGCTTACTTGCTAGTCCAACGCTAGTAAGGATTTTTAGAAATGGATTAGTCCAACGCTAGACCCTTAAACCGTTCGTGCATTAGATTCATTTTTGTGTAATATTCATTACATTTTCATGCATATTTTTATCTTAGAATCTTTTTTCATTTGCATGATATTTCCTATTATATTATTCTTTACCCCCTATTGTGACAGCCCCACCTTCCCCTAAGGCGAACCAAAGGGTTCGGCGGACCGCCTGCCCAGCTCTCGCCAGGACTCGTTCACTCACATCAAAGAAAGTAAAATAAAGCCTCGAGAATAAGCGGAAACGAAACCCAGACTTGAAACATATACTTACATTTATCCCAAACTCAGCCAATTACATAGTCCCAAATGTATACATAAGCTTTAAATTCTGAGTACATTCCAACCCTAATCAAGCACTAGAACGAGATCAAAAGCCAAAACAATACAAAAGGCTAAACTATACTATACAGGTCTCTCGCCCTTGCTCGCAACCCCTGTTAAGGAAAACAAAAGACGTGGAATGAGCTAAAAGCCCAGCGAGGTTCTATATACTCAACTAAGCAATTAAACAAGGACATAAGCACGTAACAACAAGTAATCCAGATAACGTTTACAATATAAAGAAAGAGTAACACATTCATTAAAAGGATACGTGAAGCCATTCGTTCGTTCGTTCATCGACCATCCATTCCTTCAATCATTTAGAAAAATTTCATTTGTCATTGAAAATCCCTCCGTCATTCTTGCCATTCATTCGTTCATTTCGTTCTTCCCCTTCTGGCCAGCGCACTGGCCAGTCCTTCCCAAACTTCATGGTCATACTCGAGTATACCAACATTCACATTCACCCAGGGTCACTAATCGCCCGACCGAGTCCGCTTCTGGCTCGAGTCGACCAATAACCAAGGGCAAGGGCCCAGTTCAGCCCGAAGGCTTACATTCATGCACAAGTAACATTTAATCATTCAATCATTGAAAATTTCACGTTCATTTAGGTCGAGTGCGATAAAGTACACACTCGCCTAGTAAAAATCATTTTTGCAATCATTGAGAACATTTAACATTTAATCAAGTATTTCAACTAGCCACATAGTCAATGAAACATAACGTATATAGAACACTCACCTAATTAAGCAAAATTACGTCCAAAGTATCCCTCCGGATATCAACTTTGGTCACCAAGAAATCCTAATAACAATCATGAGAGAATATTATGACTCAACCATCAAAATGTCCAGTGAATCAAAGAAAATTCGAATAAAACAAGTACAAGGGGGAAGTATGATTTTAAAAGTAAAAGAGTACATTTTGATCAAAGGAAATGAGTAACTAAAGGTTTTCCAAATCAAACATAAAACTAAGCTCAAAAGGTTTTAGAAAATTAAATCGGAAAAAGTTGAAACAGTTGCCACGTCAGAATCCGGCCAGAACTTGGTCGGATACACGGCCGGATAGTGAACAGTAGTTTTTCCTCATTTTTCATAAAACGTGTTTTGGCTCAAAACTAACACATTTACAAAGAATTAATGTATAACAAGTATCTTGGTTAAAAATCATATGAAAAAGGTAGTCAAATACCTTGAATTCACACTTTAAAACCTTGCGCGTTAAAATTAGGTTTTGTGGCCGAGAAACCCTAGGCCACTCCTTTTGTTTCGGAACGAAAATGAACACGTATTTGAAGTTCAAAACTTGACAATTGGAACCAAACATTATGGTACAAATGGAAATGTACAAATGCAAGTAAACTAGCTCACATAACACTACTCAAGTGGAACTAAGTTACTCTAAGCCGAGTAAGCCAAGTAAGTCTAATGCATCACAAAACTACATTCCAATCTCATTTCCATTCACTCAAGTTCAAGAAAATAAACGGACAGCATTTCCCCTTTTTTTTCCTTACTTTCCAAAACACAACCCAACCACCAAATCATACCATTCAATCACAATTTCATATACAAACCATAAGCTATCAAACACCCTTAAAATACAACCAATTGAAGCTTTACAACCATCCAAAACCAGGCCCAAATATTCCATCATAACTCAGCACACACAACTCCAATTCAGTTGATTCCAAAGCCATATGAAAGCTAAGATACAAGGCTACAACTCTTAAGAAGGCATCAAAAGCTAATTCATTCATCTTCCCAGCCAAAAGAGCCAATTACAGAGGCTGATTACCATTCTCGGACAGAAACAGGGCAGCAGGGGTAAAATAGTCATTTCACATGATACAGTGCTCCGATTGAGCTGAAATTTTACAGGCATAATCTACACTCAATTCTCTACAACTTTCATGTTTTGAGTTAAGTCCAATTCGGCCTCCATCATGGCCGAACAACACTGGTCAGATTAGGGCAGAAAATTTCCCAATAAATCAGAAATCTAACCAACTCTCCACTAATCCACAAAATCATCCATTAATCATGTTAGCAAGCCACCATAGGCCACTAATTTACAACTATTGGAAACAAAAAGGATGTTCTTAGCAATCTTACCTTGAAACCTCAAAGAAAGTTGGTAGCTTAGACTTCCTCCTCCCAAAACAACTCCACCAAAACCCTTAGCCTTCCTTAGCAAGCACTTGTATGGTGTAGTTTTCAATTTGGTTGGTTAAAACTCAAGATTTGGCCAAGATTAGAAGCTAGAAATGGAAGAGCTCTCTCTCTTGTTTTCTCCTCCAATGGTTCGGCCAAGACAAGAAAAAATGGAAGGAAAATTGGTCAAAAATTTGGTTTGAAGAAAGTTAATCTTCTTGGTCAAAGTCCAACTTCCAATCAAATCATGACACATGGCCTCTTGAAGTTTCTAAGCTTATCTATTCTCCTCCAATGATTCAAGTAGCTAACTAACCTCTAATATCTTCTAACACCATGTAGAATAATATCACTTAGTATTTCATCACCTAATCGGCAAAATTATATCGCACTAGCGGGCCCCACATCTAACAAATGCACTTCAAGTTACGTACACTAACTTATACTAGGAAAATGATTTAAAAATTGTACTTACTTGTAAAATGTACAAAATATTTAATATTTTCAAAGGACAGTATAAAATATAGGCACAGAAATTAAATAATACTTGAAAATGTGAAAATTTTCGGGTTCTCACACCTATCCTCTATATGTGTTAATCATGTCATTTAAAATTGCATCACATTTAAACTAGTTCATTTACTTGTCTATGTTAGGAGAATTGTTCTTCAAACATGGGAAATGGGTGATTATAATTTTTTAATTTAAATATCCCATTGATCCCTGTATAAGAAGATTATGCCACGAGTTTTTGCCTCCCGTACCCATTATGTTGCATTCCCTATTTTTTGGCCACTTATATCTATATATATAATTTAATTTTCTTTTCTTTTTAATTTCATCATTCGCATACTCGTGACCCCTTCAAGGAATTATTTTGGCCTTCGCATTCAATGCGATTGGTATCAATTAAACCCTTGAATGGATATTTTGTCCCTTTCGATATTTTATAAATTTAGATTTGCATCCATGTAGGAAACATCCAAATGTGATAAAATTAAGGGTTAGATTAGGAAAATTTTGACTAAATCTCGCAACTAGTTTAGACTAGGTTGAAAGGGTGCCTTAGGTTTGAGTTAATCGAACCTTTGCCTTTCCTTTCTTCACCCGTGACTCTCGAACTCATTTTCTCTTATTTTTCAAAAATCTGGAGTTGTCGAAAAGGGTTTTATTTTATTTTATTTTTGTCAAAAATATTTTTAGGGTGACTTGGTACAGCCAAAATTCAATACCAAGTGGCGACTCCTATTTTTTCTTAAAAACCCTTTTTAGACTAAATTTTGGACCCAAACTGTCGCATTTTTTTAAAGTCTCATTCTAGGTCCTTTTTCACTTATTTTTAAATAATAAAATCACATCTTTTATAATACATTTATTTTCATCGCGAAAAATGGGGCGCGACAGATATCTCTCATGAATTCGAAATTATGGAATCAGAAATTCAAGACGAGAGCGATAATGAGAAAGAATCTGAGTCTTTGTTAAAAAATCTTGAACAATATGAAGAGAAATCCAAACCGAACTTAGGAGAAACAGAAATCATTAATATTGACACTGAAACCGAGGTTAAGGAGATCAAAATTAGCATTCATTTGAATAAGAAGCAGAAAAAAGAGATGATTGAATTCTTGACCATATTTCAAGATGTGTTTGTTTGGTCCTATGATTACATGACGGGCATTTCAACAAATATAGTGATTCACAAATTGCCAACGAACCCAAATTTTCCACCGGTGAAACAGAAGCCTCGCAAATTTAAACCGGACACAAGTCTTAAAATCAAGGAGCAAATTGAGAAGCAACTCAATGTCAGGATTATCATGGTATCTCATTATCCTATTTGACTTTCAAATCCAGTCCCTATCCCGAAGAAAAGTGGAGAGGTGAGGGTATGTATTGACTATCGAGATTTGAACAAGGTTAGTCCAAAGGATGATTTTTCCTTGCCAAACGTACATATCCTTTTGGACAACACTGTTGGGCATGAGAAAGAATCTTTTGGCGATTGTTTCGCCGGATACCATCAAATTATAATGGCAGAAGAGGATAGAGAGAAAACTGCTTTTATCACTCCATCGGAAACATTTTGCTACCGAGTAATGCCATTCGGATTAAAAAATGCTGGAGCTACTTATCAAAGGACCATGACCACCTTGTTCCACGATATGATTCATAAGGAGATGGAAGTTTATGTGGATGACATCATAATCAAATCCAAGAAAGCGAAGGATCACTTGGTTGATTTGAAAAAGTTATTTGAAAGATTGAAAAGATATAATTTGAAATTAAATCCTGCGAAGTGCGCTTTCGGGGCTCCTGCCGGCAAATTATTGGAGTTTATTGTTAGTAAAAAGGGCATAGAGATAGATCCGACAAAGATCAAAGCAATTCGTGAGATGCCAGTGCCAAAAACACAAAAGGATGTGAAGAGTTTCTTGGGAAAAATTAATTTCATTGGCAGGTTCATTGCTCAATTGACTCCTACATGTGAGTCTTTGTTTAAATTATTGAAAAAGAATGTGTCATTGTATTGGAGTGAAGAATGCCAACAAGTTTTTGATAAGATCAAGGATTATTTGTTGCACCCTCTGGTCTTAGTGCCACCCACGCCGTGTCGACCTTTGATTATGTATCTGTCTATGCTCGATGAGGCTGTGGGATGTGTTTTGGGGCAGCATGATGATTCTGGAAAAAGAGAGCAAGCAATTTATTATCTTAGCAAGAAGTTCACACCCTACGAGGCAAAATACTCATTTCTTGAAAAGAGTTGTTGTGCATTAGCTTGGGCAGGTCAGAAACTGAGACATTATTTGCTTAGTCACACTACCTATCTTATCTTTCGTTCAGATCCTTTGGAGTACCTATTGGAGAAACCAATGCCGATCGGACGCATGGCTAAATGGCAAATGATCTTTTCTGAATTCGATATCATCTTCACCATGCAAAAGGCAATCAAGGGGCAGGCTATAGCAGATAATTTGGCTGAAAATCCAAGGGAAGATGATTATTAGCCATTTCACACTTATTTTTCGGATGAGGATGTCTTGTTTGTTGGTACAATGGAAGATATGAATGAGCAATACCCTGAGTGGAGACTATTCTTTGATGGTGCTTCAAATTCTTTCGGAATTGAGATCGGAGTTGTTCTAGTATCGCCTGAAGGAAAACATTATCCTGGTTCCGCTAAACTGCAATTTTTCTGCACTAACAATATGGTTGAATATGAAACTTGCATTTTTTGACTCAAAATGGCGTTGGAGATGGAGATCAAGGATTTAATAGTGTTCAGTGATTCTGATCTGTTCGTGCATCAAACGCTTAAAGAATGGATAACTCGAGATTCAAACATTTTGCCATATCATTGCAATTTACTGGATTTAGCAAATAAATTCAGAAGTTTGGAGTTCAGGCATATTCCACGTGCTCGAAATATTTTTGCTGATGCTTTGGCCACTTTATCTTCAATGATTCAACATCCAGATGAGTTAGTGATTGAACCTATCCAGATTCAATTACAAGAAAAGCCTGCACATTGTCTTGTTATGAAAAAATCTTTTGATGGTCGTCCCTGATACAGCGATATTAAGGAATTTCTCAAAATCGGGTCCTATCTTCCAGGTGCTTATACGACTGCTAAGAGCTTTTTGCGTAGATTGTCATCCAAGTTTTTCTTAAATGGAGAGGTGGTATACAAAAGGACATCAAACTTGGGCCTTCTAAGATGCGTTGATGAAGATGAAACAGATTATTTGATGAAAGAAGTGCACAGTGGTGTATATGGATCACATATGAATGGGTATTTATTGGCAAAGAAGATCATGAGGACAGGAGATATTTGGCTTACTATAGAGTATGATTGTGTAGTTTTTTTCAGAAAATGCATTAAATGTCAATTGCATGGAGATGGTATGCGTAATCCCCCCACGGGATTACACAGTATGACTGCTCCCTGACCATGTTCAATGTGGAGTATGGATGTAATTGGAATCATTGACCCTCCTGCTTCAAACGGGCATCGATTTATTTTGGTGGCAATTGAATATTTTACCAAATAGGTCGAAATTGAGTTTTACAAGCACGTGACTAAGAAGGTAGTGACAGATTTTCTAAGGAAACACACATTTGTCGTTTTGGCGTGCCAGAGACATTAATCACCGACAATGCAAAGAATCTCAACAATGACATGGTGGATGGGTTATGTGAACAGTTCAAAATCAGGCATCGAAATTCTACTATTTATAGACCACAGATGAATGGAGCTGTGGAGGCAGCGAATAAGAATTTGAAAAAGATAATCCGTAAAATGACAGAAAGACATCGTGATTGGCACGAAAAGCTCCCCTATGCATTAATAGCATATAGAACTTCTATTCGAACTTCTACTGGGGCAACGCCTTACAATCTCATGTACGGAATGGAAGCAGCTTTGCCAGTTGAGATTGAAATTCCTTCAATTGCGCATACAAATGGAGACCAAACTAGATGAAGATGATTGGATTAAATAACGTCATGAGTAGTTGTCTTTGATTGATGAGAAAAGATTAGATGCCATTTGTCATGGTCAATGCTATCAAAAGAGAATGACCCGACCCGTGCTTACAACAAGAAAGTCAAACCGCGACTATTCAAAGAAGAAGATAAAGTGTTGAAACGAATTTTGCCAGTGCAAGAGAAGGCCAAAGGCAAGTTTGCACCAAATTGGCAGAGCCCTTTTATCATCAAGAAAGTATTGCCTGGTGGAGCACTTGTTCTCGCAGAAATGGATGGACAAGTTTTCCCTTAATCGATCAATTCGAATATGTGTAAGAAATTTTTCATTTGATAAATGGAAGTTTCCTTTCAGGGTTAATACGAAGAATGGAATGAAAAGTCAGGCCTTCTTCCTTTCCAATTAAACATTCTATCTCTAGTTTTCCCTTTTGAACTTTCAGAATAAATTATTTTGTTTGACAACCCCTGAGGATCGTAAATCCCACACTGGGACAAATTTGAGTTAAAAGAAAAGGAAAGGAAAGCCTTAAGAGGAGAAAAGTGATAAAAGAACAAAAAGAAAAGAACCTCGGTTGAGAATAAATGGGGGCAATTTTAGTTTAATTCTAAATACGGTTAATATGAAGATGCGACCTCAGGTGATTTAAACACTTATAAAATCTGCCTTCAAGCCTTAACCGTTTTCTTAGTATCTTACCTGACTACATTACAAAAAATTGAAAGTCTTGACTTCCATTCTTTGCGTCACCTCTTTCAGAAAATTTTCTAATCACATGGCAAATGATGTCAATACACTTTCACCAATTTTTACAAGGGAAGGGTTGTCGTACTGATGCCATCATTTCTTAAAACATATTTCTGAATTCATAAATGTTGTCGATAAGATTTGTTCATTAGGTGAAAACCCGAAAGGGCGCTTTTTCAGAAAAAAGAGGAAAAGAAAAAGGAAGAAAAGAAGAAATAGAAGAAAAAGAAGAAAAAGGAAAAGAAGAGAGAGAAAAAGAAAAAAGAAGAGAAGTAAAAGAAGAAAGAAAAACAAGAACAAAAATGAAAAAAAGAAAATAAAAAAGGTGAGAAGTAGTTTTACTGAAAATCCGAAAGGGCGCTAAGGTAGGATTTTATGAGGAAAAGTGAGCTTGGAATTGAATGGCTGGTGACTCAGTTCATTTGAATTTCTTTTCACGCTGTGGTTCTGTTGCCAGCGTTGAACGCCAGAGCGACGACATCCAAAGGGTCAAACGTGACATTTTGTTTGAGGTCAAAGTGTTTTGGTTCATCAAGCATAAACTGTTGTGTTTACAGGTTCATTTCTCTAAAATCAATTTTCTTTCAATAAAGGTAAATGGTTGTTTTCATGTTACTTGGATTTTCATTATTGTTGCGTAAATAAAATATTTTTTCATGTGTTTCATGGTCTCATTTATCTCGTTGGATTTATCAAATGGCAATCCCTGTGATTTATTGAAAGTGCCTGGATATCAAATGTCATATCAAATGTCGCGCCCCATTTTAATGAAAAATTAAAATACGGGTTTATAAAATGAATTTTTGATTAATTTTAAGTGAAAATGAGTTTTTGATTTGTTTAGAGAATAAATAAGAGCCTAAAATGGGACTTAAAAAGGTGCGACGATTTTGGCCCAAAATAATAGTTTAAAAAGGGTTTTTAATAAAAATAGGAGTCACCACTTGGTATTGAGTTAAGGTGTACCAAGTCACCTAAAATGAATTTTTAAAGAAAAAAGTAGAGAAAACCCTTTTTAAACGACTCCAAAACTATGAAAATCAAGAGAAAAGAACTCGGGAGTCACGGTTGAAGAAAGCGAAGGCAAGGATAAAATCCAAAACACCCTTTCAACCTAACCAAGGTTAGTTGCGTGATTTAGTAAAAAAATTTCTTATTTTAATCTAAAAATTTATCACATTTGGATGTCACTAGATGAATGCAAACCTAGACCTAATGTAAATCGGAATGGTCAATATGTCTTTTCAAATTTTAATTGGTGCAAATCGCATTAATTGCGACCCCCAAACGTGATTCTTTGAAGAGGTCATGAATATGCAACAATGAAACTTTGAAAAAATAGAAAAATTGTAATATATAAGTATACGTGACCTAAAAGAGAGGGATGCAACATAACGGGTGCGGGGTCTAAGATTCGTGACTCAATTTTCCCTTTTATAGAGGGAATACGAGCGTGCTAAAGTTAGAAAGCTATACTCATCCATATCTCATATTCGAGGGGTTCTCTCCTAATCTAGGCAAGCAAAATGATCTAACCTAGTTCTAATTTTCTTTAAATGAAATACAAGTCTAATGTCATGTCTCACACATAGGGATAAGGGATATACATAGGGAAATATCATGCAAAAGTGATAAAGATCCTAAAAAGTGGAAAAATATGCATGAAATGTAGTGATTTGTCACACAAGCATGATCTAGTGCGTAAATGGCTTCTAAGGGTCTAGCGTTAGACTAACCCATGTCTACAAGTTCTCACTAGTATTGGACTAGCGAGAAAACGGGAAAAAGGACCACAACTAGCGTTTGTCTAGTGTTGAATCGAAAAAAAGGGCCACAACTAGCGTTGGACTAGCATAGTGACGTCATGCATTTATTATAATCAAATAAATCATATAAAACATGATAAAAGCAAATAAAAACATAAATCACATATAGCACATAGCACATAAGCATGATATCTATATGCAAAAATCTTAAGAAAGCGCGTAAACACATAATCACACAAGCATGCAAACACATAAAAGAAAAGAAAAGTGAATAAAGACCTAACTATTATAATTTAGGGGCCCTAACTACAATCTAAAAGGGGAAAGAATGAAATGAAATAAAATAATAACCTAACTATTACAATTTGGCATTTAAATGCCTTTCAAATAACTAAAAATTAAATTAAAATAAATATACAAAATTAAAACAAATAAAGTGAATAAATAAATAGATGAGATAAAAAACATTCAAAAGAGCATGCAATTACACACATAAAAAGTCACATAGGAGCACATAGGATCAAGTGAAATCAAAATAAGGAGTATAGTATACCTCCCTTGAATTAGGGGTCTAATGAAATGAAGTTTCTCTCTTTCCACCCTCCAATCACAAAGAAAATGATCAAGGTACCACTTTAATTAACAAATAATCATAAGAGATAAAAATAAACATGAAATTGAACAATTAAAGCATTTGAATGAAAGTAAACAACATATATTAAAAAATTTAAACAAACGGGACTTAATTGAAAGAATCAAAGAAGTTTAATGGGTCAAATCATTATTATTACAAATATTAAGGGTCTAAATTAAAATAAAATAAAATTAAGGGCTTAAGATGAAACCTACCAAAACCAAATGCTAATATTCACCAAATTTCACAAAAATAAATCAAAACTCTCTCACCAAATCCCAAACAAAAAATCTTACCCAAATTTTTAATTATTCTACTAAAATCTAAACCAAAACTATAAATCTATCAAAAATTATTAAACCTCAAATTTCATCCTAAAACTCATAAATAATTTGTCCAAAATCATATTAAAGCAACCCAAAGAAAGTTAAAATTTTAAAGGATAAGATTGATTTATTTTTCCAATTTTTTGGGCCATAGCAGAATTACTTAGAAAACTAGGCGTTAAAGTGCAATTTTCGAAAATGTTTCATGCAAAGCTTCGAAGAGCTTTCTTCTTCAACCGAAAGCTTTCTTTCGTAACTCTTATTCAACACAAAAATCATCCATAAACTCAATATAAAAAATCATAAATTTATCAACCCATTTACCAAAAAGAACTTCATCCCATTTTCTTAACAAACTCCAACAAGATTTCATCTAACAAATCCGAACCACAAAGATAAACATAGGGCAAGCTGCGAAAATGGGTTTCCATCAGATGCATGGAAAGTTGCTCATCACCTACCGAGATTTCAAACCCAAACACACACAACATCTAAGCATCTGAGTGCATGACAAAACCGCAAGAAAAAGAACAAAGAAACTTCAAAATCTCCGGTTCCTTATGTTTCATGGTAGAGCGCGCATGATATCCTCACCCAAACAGCAAACAAATCAATGAAATGCAAGACAAACACATGAGTAGAGGACTAGAGTTACCTGAGGATGCTTTCACGGTCCAATGAACGTGAGGTTTCCCCAAGAAACGCTTATTGCTTGCTTGAACGGAACCAAGAAGATTTCGTCGTAGTGGAGTGCAGCAGGGACGAACTCGCAACTTGGAGCTTCGATTCAGTTGTCCTGGAGGAGATTTTACTGAATGATTTCTTGACAAAAGTTGTTCATGGATATCCCAAGAGGGTGCAGAAAAAGAAATCTTCTCAAAAGGAGCTATATTGGGAAAGAAATCTGGGTCGCAACATGGCTGAACAGTCAGCCTGGTGACCAGATTTTCTGCAATTTTCTCTTTCTCTCTCTCAATTTTCTCCTTTTTCTTTGCTGTTTTCCTCCATTTGATCTCCCCAGACTCTCCTCCTTCTTTCCTCCTCTGGTTTTCTCCTCCCATTGCTTGTTTCTTCTTCCCCGCAATTCCTTAGCCGAAACCCTCTTTTTCTTTCTCTTTCGTTCTTTCTCTTTTCCTCTTTTCTTGCTCTATGCAGTCTATCCCTCCCTTTCTTGCTTTCTCAGATCCTCTCTTGCTCTTCCCTTTCTGTTTCTCAGCCCCCCTTTGCCCGAAACCCTTCTTGCTTCCTTTTTTCTTTTTTCCGTTTTTCTTTCTTCAAGATTTCCTCTTTTTTTTTTCTCAGCCCAGAAGCTCTCTTCCCTTGTTTTCTTTTTCTGGTTTTCTTCCTCAGTCCCCAAACCCTCTTTTTCTCTTCTCTTTTTTTTTTCTTTCCCTCGTAGCTCTTCCTTCCTTTTCTTTTCTTGCCTGTAGCTTCCCTTTTTCTTGTTTTTCCCAGATTTTTTTTCCAAGCTCCACCTGTCCTAGCCACCTATCCCCTTGCATGTAGTGGTGTCAAAAAATAAGGACGCTTGTCTAATACCTTCCCATCCCACTTAGTTAGTTTGCATGGCCTCCACCTATTTTCTTTTTTTTTTATTATTTTTTTTGTTTTTCAAAACAAGTTTAGGGTAACCAAAAATGTTAAATGCATCACTAATTTTCATTTTATTTTGAAGCACTTCAATTTAAAAAGATTAAAACAAATTTTTTTTGTGAGAATTTTCTTTTTTTTTCAGAAATTTAATGCAAAAATGTCTTAAAAAGAAAAATGATGAACCTAATTTATTAAAATAAGCAAAAATAAACACTAATTATCATTTTGCAAACTTAATCAACTAAAATAAAATAAAAACAAGCATAAATAATAATAAAAAATAAAACTAAAATTGAATTAAATAAAAATTGAAATTTTGGTGTCTATAACTTATCCTTCTTTGTCTCGATGTCTGACTTTCATAGAAACTTGAGACAAAAATGTAGACATCAAATACTTACCTGTATTTATTCTGTTGCGAACTGAAATAAGCAATCATTAAAAAAATCAGTGGGATAAAACCCGATCCTACCATAATATCGGTCAGTGGGATAAAACCCGAGCCTGCCGTAAAATTGGTCAGTGGGATACAACTCGATCCTGCTGTAACATCGATCAGTGGGATAAAACTCGATCTTGCTATAATATTGATCAGTGGGATAAAACCCGACCCTGACATAACATTGGTCAGTGGGATAAAATCCGATCCTGCCATAACATCGGTCAGTGGGATAAAATACGATCCTGTCATAACATTGGTCAGTGGGATAAAACCCGATCTTGCCGTAAAATTGGTCAGTGGGATAAAATCCGAGCCTACCATAACATTGGTTAAGTAAAGTAAATTGACATAATTAGCAAAAGATGCGCGGAGAGACACGGTTGTGCTCCAAGAAATGGGATAGAAGGATGCGCGGCGGACGCTGAGACTCACCAACAAGAAATTAAATTTGATTTGTCAAGAAGGGGGTAGAAGGATGTGCGGTGGACGCTGAGACTCACCAACAAGAAATTAAATTTGATTTGTTAAGAATGGGGGTGGACGCTGAGACTCACTAACAAGAAATTAAATTTGATTTGTTAAGAATGGGGGTGGACGCTGAGACTCACCAACAAGAAATTAAATTTGATTTGTCAAGAAAGGGGTAGAAGGGTGCGCAGTAGACGCTGAGACTCATCAACAAGAAATTAAATTTGATTTGTCAAGAAGGGGGTAAAAGGGTGCACGGTGGACGCTGAGACTCACCAACAAGAAATTAAATTTGATTTTTCAAGAAGGGGGGTAGAAGGGTGCGCGGCGGACGCTAAGACTCACCAACAGGAAATTAAATTTGATTTGTTAAGAATGGGGGTGGACGCTGAGACTCACCAACAAGAAATTAAATTTGATTTGTTAAGAATGGGGGTGGACGCTGAGACACACCAACAAGAAATTAAATTTGATTTGTCAAGAAAGGGGTAGAAGGGTGCGCGGTAGACGCTGAGACTCATCAACAAGAAATTAAATTTGATTTGTCAAGAAGGGGGTAAAAGGGTGCTCGGTGGATGCTGAGACTCACCAACAAGAAATTAAATTTGATTTTTCAAGAAGGGGGGTAGAAGGGTGCGCGGCGGACGCTAAGACTCACTAACAGGAAATTAAATTACCAAGAAAAGAGCGATAGTGCATGGAAAAATTTTGAATACTCACTTAGAGAATCTTTTCAAAAAATTTGCCCCAATTTCAACCAATTATTGTGCAACCGATCATTCGTTTTGCATTATGGCATTGTTGCTACTCCTTAAAACTTTGATTCACACCTCTTTCTCGGTTTGAACCATGAATATTCAATTCTTGGGCTACATTCCACAATTATATAAAAAATTTGCCCCAATTTTATTATTTGAAACACGTATGGATCTGCAAGAGAGAGAACAATCCTAATAACAAATAATGCCACCACCATTCGACCCGTCTAACTTTCAAGAAACGTGTAAACATGAGTATGTTGATGTTTTGCCCCCGATGCTGCAAAATCCAACCTTGTACTGCAAACCACATCTAGGCTGCCTTAGCTTCCAATGCTATCTCAACATGAAAATTTATACATATGCATTTTCGATAAACCGTGGAGATTGTTATTTGATAAAATCCAATGAGACAAATGAAATCATACAACACCTAAAAATTTTCTTTTATACAAAATGATAAAAGTCAATGTAATGCCAAAAATAACCATCTACTTGTATTTGAAGGAAAAATAATCTTAGAGAGATGACTCACAAACTCAACAATCTATGCTTGATGACCAAAATACTTTGGCCACTAATAAATTGTCCCAGTTGACCCTTTGGATATCGTCCGTCGGGAATTCAATACCGGCAGAAAAATCACAATGTGAAGAGAAATCCAAATGAATTGAATTGCCAGTTATTACCTTTTCCACTTTTTTGGGAAACCCTATCTTAGTGCCCCTTTCGGGCCTTCACTAAGATTACCCCTACCCTTTTATTTTCTCTCCTTCTTCTTTCTCTCTTCTTTTCTTTTCCCTGATTTTTCCTTTCTTTCTTCTTCTTCTTTTTCCCCTTCTTTTTGTTGTTTTTTTTTCTTTTTTCTTTTTTTTCCTAATAATGATCTCTTTTCCCTTTTGAAGGTGTCCTTGTGAATTTTCACCTTATGAGCAGTGTCAACCTCAAACTTAATCAATTCAGAAATATATCTAAAATTTTTTTCTGACATCAGTATATGAACATCATGTGCCAGTTAATTAGAAAATTTCTTGACAGAGATATTGCAAAAAACAGAAGTCAGGACTTTCGACTTTTGTAATGGGGTCTAATGGGGTGCATAGAAAAGTTAAGACTTGAAGGCAGATTTTAAAAGTGGTTTAAATGATATGAGATCGCATTGTTGTGCCAACCCTATTTTAGAGTTGAATCAAAATTTGCCCCAATTTATTCTCAAATGAGGTTCTTTTCTTTAATTTTTCTTTCCTTTGGTTCTTTTAACACTTTTCACCTCTTGAGACTTTTCTTTCCTTTTTTTTTCTTTTCAACTAAAACTTGCCCCAATGTGGGGTTTACGATACTCAAGAGTTGCCAAACGAAATAATTTATTCTGAAGGTTCAAAGGGGATAACTAGGAATAAAATGTTTAATTGGAAAGGAAGAAGGCCTGACTTTCATTCCATTCCTCGCATTAACCTTGAAAGGAAACTTCCATTTATCATATGAAGAATTTCTTACACATATCCGAATTGATTGGCTGAGGAAAAACTTGTCCATCCATTTCTGCGAGAATAAGTGCTCTACCAAGCAATACCTTCTTGACAATAAAAAGGGCCATGCTAATTTGGGCAAACTCCTCTTTTGGCCTCAACTTGCACTGACAAAAGCTATCTCAACGCTTTGTCTCCTCGTCTGAATAATCATGATTTGACCATTTTATGGTAAGCACAGGCCAATCCTTTTGATAATATTGACCATGAAAGACTGCCTTTAGTTGCTTCTTATCAAGTGACCACTGATTTTTTTTCCTTAATCTTGATCCCAATTCGGCTTGAGTTTCTCTTTATACCATTCAGACCTCTTTGAAACATTTTCGGATGTCTGTTCGCTACTCCTCTCATTATGAAATCCAAATTCACATTCGTGAGATATCGAGATTGCTGCCATCAAATTTCGGAACAGTGTATCCAAAGGGTAAGAGGATTTTATTCTTGGCCATCTGAAAAGAATGCGTAAGTAACACAGTATATATAAAACTATACATTTTATTGAATTTCAAGATAAATACCAAATTTAATAGCATGTTACTTGTTAAACAAGACGTGTCTTCAAAAGCCACTTGATTCAAAATTATTTACAAAAACAAAGTTAAACAAAAGACACACATATGAATGATTTTCATGGATTTTAACCAAAAACAACTCCCCAAATTTATCGAAACTCTCTTCAAGAGGGAGGGATCTCACTAGTTCGGGATTTTCAAATTTACTCATTGGGGGTAAATGCCTCAAAGGTGGTGTGATGAGGTACTTGAGAGTCTGGGTAATTTTGAGGCATTTGAATGTTGGACGGGTTGACTTGGATGTTATGGGGGTAAGTATATGGAAAACTGGAAGCGGGGTAGGTGAAAGTCTCTTCGGGTATGTTTGCAAAGGACGGTGCAAAGGTAACTTGGGTATGGGATAGAGGAGGTGGTTGGTGTTCTATTTTAGATTGGCGGATAGGCATGGGATCATGTTGGATACCACCATTGCTAGCAACCAATTAGTCAATCATGTGCCTTTGGGTTGTCATTTCCATGCTCTATTCATTGAATTTGTTTAACATCTCGCTCAATCGAACTCCCAGAATTGCAAGGTCGGCTGTTGGCGTCGTTGCAGACCTATCGGATGATTCAGGATGTATACTATGTTTACACTATTTTTCAAAACTCGGCTACGTGATCGTGTAATGATAGGGAAAACCTTATTTAAATTCCCATCTTGATTAACTGCTGACAAAAAGAAAGAAAAAGAAAAAGACGGGAGTTAGTAAAAAATTAAAGTAATTCGAATGCATGTCCTATTGGGGGAGCCCTTTTTGTGCCAAGGGTAGCCTTATAATGAAAATGCAATCCTCTAGAGTTGACACCATACAATACCTGATTAATTCGATCAACTTACTGATATTCGAGCAATTTGAAAATTTTGGTCAATTGGAGTGGTAAGAGACATTTGTCCTAACAAATGAGGATAAAATCCGAATGAATTGATTATTTTGATAAAATGATGTTGAAAAAAAAATCAATTTAGCGTGAAAGAACCTACTTTTGCAATATCTCGACAAGTTTATTCAACGAACCTTAGATCGAAACCCTAAAAGAGAATAAAAGGATCAAATGGATCGGATGAAATTGATGATTTATTCAATAATTAACTGGATCACCTTAAAAAAAGGGTAAACTGGTCAAATGGATTGAATGAAATTGATGATTTATTCAAAATTGACCGGTCGCCCTAAAAACTGGTAAACTGGTCAAATGAATTGAATTAAATTGATGATTTATTCAAAATTGACTGGATCACCCAAAAAATGGGTAAACTGGTCAAATGAATTGAATGAAATTGATGATTTATTCAAAGTTGACTGGATTATTTTAAAAATGAATAAATCGATCAAATAGGTTGGATGAAATTAATGATTTATTCAAAAATTGACTGAATTATCCTAAAAATGAATTGATCAAACAGATTGGATGGAGTGGATGGTTCATCCAAAAAAATTGAGTCGATCATCCAAGAAGCAAACAAACTCATAAAATGGAATGGATGGATTTGACGTTTTATTTGAAATTGACTAGATTGTCAACCCATTTGTGGTTTTCAAATTGCACGAATTTCGCTACAATGTATTATTAGTCTATGAGTTTTCTAAAATCAAGATTTGGCCTCGACATATTTATCGTCTCAACAATGAGGAATTATTCGTGAATTTCTTCAACTTAATGTCCTTTACGCAAGGGATTTTTACCAATTCTGATAAAATGGCCAAAAGATGATTGTTAGATGCTCATATTCTAATGTGCAAAAGTTGGTCTATTATTTTCGAGGCTAATGTCACCATCGTGGAAGGGATCGGATCCTACCTTACCTTGTGCACTACCCCTTTAGATGGTACAAGAATTATAAACGTGTAAGTCTCATTAGATTACATATCCGAGACATAAGGTGGTTTATTCCTATCGTCGGATCCCCTATGCGGCATTCCCTCATAAGGTTTATGCATGATGCCAATTTATCAAAACAATTAAATATGAAATTTGAACTGAAACATGACCTAAGGGACCTTTCGTATGCCAGGGTGGGTCTAAAATGATGTGTAATTATTAACCTACGAATGCAATACATTGGAATTTTAAACGTGCAATAGCCTATCTAAGAAGGTAGGTTCTAAAAGAGTATCATGCCAGATCTCTTATCTTCTAACGTTTATGAATGCAAAAGACGAGAAAGTAAGGAAATGTTAGTAACACATAACACATTATGGTAATTAAATGATAAAAGCCAAAAATGGAAAATAAGGAAAGAGTGGTGGAATCCCTTCCTTCGTGTCTAGTGTTCGTAGTTGGGTATGGTCGACTCTATCCAAGGTGATTTCGATTTCTAATATGGATGCATGAGGTTTGGCTCACTAATGCATCTAGATTTGATAAGATTTTTAGGCTCCCAAACCTTCAGACCAAAGGCGAAGGGTCATCAATCCCAATGTCTAAGAGTCGGTGGTTCGAGTGATCCCTCGGACATTGCTACGCGCACGTCGTGCCACGGCTACATGTCCAAGTGGATCGATCCTAATCCTAATCGGGTGGAGTGGTGTGACAACCACTAAAAGTAAAAAGAAATGAGGGGTTATAAACTAAAACGTATGCACGTATGAAGTGCCCTTTTTGAAGGGAGGGATTAAATACCATCAAATGTGGGTGAAGGCTCTAGGGTGGCTACCCCCCTCCCCCAAGATGCAAGCGCGATTAAACATAAGTAAATGAAAGAAATAAACACATTATTCACATACACGAATATCGAGACAATTACGCGTGTGAAATGCAAGAAACCCTAAAAAATGCAACCTAAAACCTCCAAATGTGATATATAAAAAGGTTAGAAAAAGAAAAGGATTGACTAAATCGAATGCTCGGACTCTCTAAAGTCCCCAGTGGAGTCGTCAAGCTGTCGCGCTCCATTTTAATGAAAAATTAAAATACGGGTTTATAAAATGATTTTTTGATCAATTTTAAGTGAAAATGAGTTTTTGATATTTTTAGAGAATAAATAAGGGCCTAAAATGGGACTTAAAAATGTGCGACGATTTTGGGCCAAAATAATAGTTTAAAAAGGGTTTTTAATAAAAATAGAAGTCACCACTTGGTATTGAGTTACGGTGTACCAAGTCACCTAAAATGAATTTTTAAAGAAAAAGTAGAGAAAATCCATTTTAAACGACTTCAAGTCTACGAAAATCAAGAAAAAAGAGCTCGGGTATCACGGTTGAAGAAAGGGAAGCCAAGGATAAAATTCAAAGCACCCTTTCAACCTAACCAAGCTAGTTGTGTGATTTAGGAAAAAATTTATGAAAAATTTACAATTACCTGAAAATTTAGGAAAAACCCTATTTAGATTCCCTGCTTGATTAATTGCTGACAAAAAGAAAGAAAAAGAAAAAGACGGGAGTTAGTAAAAAATTAAAGTAATTCGAATACACGTCCCATTGGGGGAGCCCTTTTTGTGCCAAGGGTAGGTTTAGAATGAAAATGCAATCCTCCAGAGTAGGCACCGTACAATACCTGAAGAATCCGATTAACTTATTGATATTCGAGCAATTTGAAAATTTTGGTCAATTGGAGTGGCAAGAGACATTTTTCCTAACAAATGAGGACAAAATCCGAATGGATTGATTATTTTGATAAAATGATGTTGAAAAAAAAATCAATTTAGCGTGAAAGAGCCAACTTTTGCAATATCTCCACTAGTTTATTCAACGAACCTTAGATCGAAACCCTAAAAGAGAATAAAAGGATCAAATGGATTGGATGAAATTGATGATTTATTCAACAATTAACTGGATCACCTTAAAAATAGGTAAACTGGTCAAATGGATTGAATGAAATTGATGATTTATTCCAAATTGACCGGATCGCCCTAAAAACAGGTAAACTGGTCAAATGAATTGAATGAAATTGATGATTTATTCAAAATTAACTGGATCACCCTAAAAATGGGTAAACTGGTCAAATGAATTGAATGAAATTGATGATTTATCCAAAGTTCACTGGATTATTTAAAAAATGAATAAGTTGATCAAATAGGTTGGATAAAGTTAATGATTTATTCAAAAATTGACTGAATTATCCTAAAAATGAATTGATCAAATAGATTGGATGGAGTGGATGGTTTATCCAAAAAAATTGACTCGATCATCCTAGAAGCAAACAAACTCATAAAATGGATATGGATGGATTTGACGTTTTATTTGAAAATTGACTAGATTGTCAACCCATTTGTGGTTTTCAAATTGCACGAATTTCGCTACAATGTATTAGTCTATGAGTTTTCTAAAATCAAGATTTGGCCTCGACATATTTATTGTCTCAACAATGAGGAATTATTCGTGAATTTCTTCAACTTAATGTCCTTTACGCAAGGGATTTTTACCACTTCTGATAAAATGGCCAAAAGATGATTGTTAGATGCTCATATTCTAATGTGCAAAAGTTGCTCTATTATCTTCGTGGCTAATGTCACCATCGTGGAAGGGATCGGATCCTACCTTACCTTGTGCACTACCCTTTTAGATGGTACAAGAAATATAAACGTGCAAGTCTCATTAGATTACATATCGGAGACATAAGATGGTTTATTCCTATCGTGGGATCCCCTATGCGGCATTCCCTCCTAAGGTTTATGCATGATGCCAATTTATCAAAACAATTAAATATGCAATTTGAACTAAAACATGACCTAAGGGACCCTTCGTATGCCGGGGTGGGTCTAAAATGATGTGTAATTATTAACCTACGAATGCAATGGAATTTTAAACGTGCAATAGCCTATCGAAGAGGGTAGGTTCTAAAAGAGTATCATGCCAGATCTCTTATCTTCTAACGTTTGTGAATGCAAAAGATGAGAAAGTAAGGAAATGTTAGTAACACATAACACATTGTGGTAATTAAATGATAAAAGCCAAAAATGGAAAATAAGGAAAGAGTGGTGGAATCCCTCCCTTCGTGCCTAGTGTTCGTAGTTGGGTATGGTCGACTCTATCCTAGGTGATTTCAATTTCTAATATGGATACATGAGGTTTGGCTCACTAATGCATCTAGATTCGATAAGATTTTTAGGCTCCCAAACCTTTAGACCAAAGGCGAAGGGTCATCAATCCCAATGCCTAAGAGTCGGTGGTTCGAGTGATCCCTCGGACATTGCTACGCACACGTCGTGCCACGACCACATGTCCAAATGGATCGATCCTAATCCTAATCAGGTGGAGTGGTGTGACAACCACTAAAAGTAAAAAGAAATGAGGGGTTATAAACTAAAACGTATGCACGTATGAAGTGCCTTTTTTGAAGGGAGGGATTAAATACCATCAAATGTGGGTGAAGTCTCTAGGGTGGCTACCCCCTCCCCCAAGATGCAAGCGCGATTAAACATAAGTAAATAAAAGAAATAAACACATTATTCACATACACGAATATCGAGACAATTGCGCGTGTGAAATGCAAGAAACCCTAAAAAATGCAACCTAAAACCTTCAAATGTGATATATAAAAAGGTTAGAAAAAGAAAAGGATTGACTAAATCGAATGCTCGGACTCTCTAAAGTCCCCAGTGGAGTCGCCAAAATGTCGTGCCCCATTTTCATGAAAAATTAAAATATGGGTTTATAAAATGATTTTTTGATCAAATTTAAGTGAAAATGAGTTTTTGATTTGTTTAGAGAATAAATAAGGGCCTAAAATGGGACTTAAAAAGGTGCGATGATTTTGGGCCAAAATAATAGTTTAAAAAGGGTTTTTAATATAAATAGGAGTCGCCACTTGGTATTGAGTTAAGGTGTACCAAGTCACCTAAAATAAATTTTTAAAGAAACAAGTAGAGAAAACCCTTTTTAAACGACTCCAAGTCTACGAAAATCAAGAGAAAAGAGCTCGCGAGTCACGGTTGAAGAAAGAGAAGCCAAGGATAAAATCCAAAGCACCCTTTCAACCTAGCCAAGGCTAGTTGCGTGATTTAGTCAAAAATTTTCTTATTTTAACCTAAAAATTTATCACATTTGGGTGTCATTATATGAATGCAAACCTAGGCCTAATGTATATCGGAAGGGTCAATATGTCTCTTCGAATTTTAATTGGTGCAAATCGCATTAATTGCGACGCCCAAATATGATTCTTTAAAGAGGTCATGAATATGCAACAATGAAACTTTGAAAAAATAGAAAAATTTTAATATATAAGTATACGTGACCTAAAAGAGAGGGATGCAACATAACGGGTGTGGGGGCTAAGATTCGTGACTCAATTTTCCCTTTTATAGAGGGAATACGAGCGTGCTAATGTTAGAAAACTATACTTGTCCATATCTCATATTCGAGGGGTTCTCTCCTAATCTAGGCAAGCAAAATGATCTTGTGAGACCCCGAAATTTTACTTATCCTTATAACCCTTATGTGAACTCACTTACCTTAGATTCTTGGTTGTTTTAATGGTTGAATTTTAGCCAAGGAAGTGAATTTTGTTAAGAAAAGTTTCATAATTTCAAGTTGTTAGAAAATCTAGAAATTTTCGCAGGAGGCTCTGCACAGCTTTGGGAAAATGGCTATAACTTCGTATAGGAAAGTCGGAATTGAGTTCCGTTTGTTGCGTTTGAAACTAGACTCATAGAAATTCTTACGGTGAAAAATTGAGAGTTTGATTCAATCTCTATAAATTCCAGAAAATTGGCAAACTTGACTGAAAATTCGGCCCTGCACAAGTAACAATAGGAATGTTGTAGTAGCTTATGGCTCAATTTGGACCAACTTATGAACTGAATCTCTTTGAGATGTCTTCTAAAGATTATTAGTATTTGAAGTATAGTTTTTAATAGGCCACGTTTTATGAATTTTTGATATTTATAACTCAAGTTATGATTTTTCTAAAGGAAGGGTATAAGTTAGGGGTTTTTTGTGCATACTAGGGGTTTTGGTGTGTCTTTGGTGCATT
The DNA here is from genome assembly GCA_023065735.1 of Coffea humblotiana. Lineage (NCBI taxonomy): Eukaryota > Viridiplantae > Streptophyta > Magnoliopsida > Gentianales > Rubiaceae > Coffea > Coffea humblotiana. The sequence goes on along the minus strand of CM041213.1, from coordinate 26,456,124 downwards.
TTGGTAGTGTGATCACTTGGTAAGGTGTGTGTACTACATTTGGTGGATAAGAATGAGTATTAAGTAAGAGAAAGTGTATGATTAGAAGTGCTACTTTATGGAGTTGTGTAGCCTGAGTTATTGACGGTTAAAGTCAGTGCTGACAACCAGACTGATCATAAACTTTTGGATCTGTGATTGGCAAATTCAACTTAGATAAACTATAAATTAGGTTAAGTTACCTTCATGAAAGTTGTGCCCCTATGTCTTAGCTTCAAAACGGTGTAAGATTCACCCTGATTCGATAAACATAGCTCTGGTTATGATTAAAATGCTATGAGATGTCAAATATGCCGTTTAGTTTTTGTCTTCAAAAATTGATTTCCGATTGTACTATTGCACTTGTGTTGTACTTGGATGATTTTGGAGCCTAATGGAAGGGTTATTTTGGTAACATTACTTGTGTGTTATTGTGGGGCTGAATTAAAGAAAATCAGGAAGCCATAAATGGCTGGAAATTTGGTAAACACAAAGGGCGTGCTGCCCAAATTTGCACTCAAGGGTTAAGTAGAATTACGCTTGTTTTGAGGACGAATCTAACTCGATTTGTCTAGATTATCCAAGTTTCCTTTTGTGGAGGTATATAAGTTGAAATTCGGCCGAAACTTGCACCCTTGGAAATTTACAACTAATCGAAATACGTTTTCTTCATTTCTTCGACCCAAATGGTATTTTCACATATAATTGCTTCAAAATTTCACCGTTTGAAAAGCGAGCAAGGGTTTTACGAATATTCCCTAAATAAGTTTCAATTACTTGATTCTCGTTAAACGAAACGTTTAAGTTTTGAGCCTTAGTTACTTTTCAATGCTCTTAAACAATATTTTCTCTCAGATTTGAACTCCAAGAGCGGAGTAATACCCAAAAACGACCTGTAAAGGCACTGCATCTGTTGGTGAGTGCTTCCAAATACCTGATTGAACTTGACACTTGTTTTCAATACTTGACCAATGTGATCGAATGAAATGTGATGGGTATGGTCGGGCAAGGGTGTACTTTATCGCACTTGCCCTAATGTGATATGTACTTGTTATTGTTGCAATCGACTTGATATACTTGTGCTTGACTTGTAAGTGCGGAGCGGCAGTATGTACCACACTCGATCCGAGTGGGAGGTACCTCTCTTTCCCGTCTCCGTACTTCTATCTTGATTCAATCGATTGGAGATGTTATCTCATCGATTTCTTGGGGACCCAAACCCCACTGGCTAGTTAATCGAATCGAGCCGGCAAGGGTTTGGTCGATTAGATAACGAACCATGGGTATCTAGTGTTGTCGAGTGGAGTGTTATCTCCTCGACTAATTGGTATACTCGAGTATTACCACCACTGTTTATTGTGGAGTTCGGGCCCGGTAAGGGGGTTTGGTCGGTGGACGGAGATTGGAGTTAAGTGGTGTTCTACTGGACTAGTTACTTCACTTGAAAGTTGACGGAGTGTCAACTACCAATTGATCAAGCCATGGTGGAGCCAATACATGAACAACTGTATCCTTACTTGTGAAATACGAATGGTTATTGTTTGGCTATATGAAGAATTATTACTCATTTCTTGACTTGTTTTGCTTACTATTTCACTATTGTGCTGCTTCTATGTTATTTGATGATTAATTTGATATTTGGAACCTCACTGGGCTTTTAGCTCATTCCACGCCATTTGTTTTCCTTACAGGAGGTACGAGTTAGGCGCAAGAGTTGCAACGACTAGTGTAGTCTAGTAGTTTTGAGTTTTGAAATTGTACTCGCGTTAACACCCGATTAGGGTTGTATGTACTTGACTTGTAGCACTTTAAAATATTATGGCATGTGAAAGCCTTGTATCTGGGTGAACATCAATGTATATGTATAAGAAGTTTGAACTTGTTGTGGTATTTATCTTCAATGGATGATGGTTTTCTCGAGTGCTAGTGAGTGAGTCCTGGCGAGAGCTGGGCAGGCGACTCGCTAAACCCTAGGGGGAGGTGGGGTCGTCACAGATCTAACCTAGTTCTAACTTTTCTTAAATGAAATGCAAGTCTAATGTCATGTCTCACACATAGGGATAAGGGATATACATAGGGAAATATCATGGAAAAGTGATAAGGACCCTAAAAAGTGGAAAAATATGCATGAAATGTAGTGATTTGTCATACAAGCATGATCTAGTGCATAAACGGCTCCTAAGGGTCTAGCGTTAGATTAGCCCATGTCTACAAGTTCTCACTAGTATTTGACTAGCGTGGTGACGTCATGCATTTATTATAATAAAATAAATCATATAAAACATGATAAAAACAAATAAACACATAAATGACATATAGCACATAGCACATAAGCATGATATTTACATGCAAAGATCCTAAGAAAGCGCGTAAACACATAATCACACAAGCATGCAAACACATAAAAGAAAATAAAAGCGAATAAAGACCTAACTATTACAATTTGGGGTCCCTAACTACAATCTAAAAGGGGAAAGAATGAAATGAAATAAAATAATAACCTAACTATTACAATTTGGCATTTAAATGCCTCTCAAATAACTAAAAATTAAATTAAAATAAATATACAAAATTAAAACAAATAAAGTGAATAAATAAATAGATGAGATAAAAAACATTCAAAAGAGCATGCAATTACACACATAAAGTCACATAGGATCAAGTAAAATCAAAATAAGGAGTAAAGTATACCTTCCTTGAATTAGGGGCCTAATGAAATGAAGTTTCTCTATTTCCACCCTCCAATCACAAAGAAAATGATCAAGATACCACTTTAATTTGCAAATAATCATAAGAGATAAAAATAAACATGAAATTGAACAATTAAAGCATTTGAATGAAAGTAAACAACATATATTCAAAAATTTAAAACAAATGGGACTTGATTGAAAGAATTAAAGAAGTTTGAGGGGTCAAATCATTATTATTACAAATATTAAGGGTCTAAATTAAAATAAAATAAAATTAAGGGCTTAAGATGAAGCCTACCAAAACCAAATGCTAAAATTCACAAAAATAAATCAAAACTCTCTCACCAAATCCCAAACAAAAAATTTTACCCAAAATTTTAATTATTCTACTAAAATCCAAACCAAAACTATAAATCTATAAAAAATTATTAAATCTCAAATTTCATCCTAAAACTCATAAATAATCTGTCCAAAATCATATTAAAGCAACCCAAAGAAAGTTAAAATTTTAAAGGATAAGATTGATTGATGTTTCCAATTTTTTGGGCCATAGCAAAATTACTTAGAAAACTAGGGGTTAAAGTGTAATTTTCGAAAATGTTTCATGCAAAGCTTCGAAGAGCTTTCTTCTTCAACCGAAAGCTTTCTTTCGTAACTCTTATTCAACACAAAAATCATCCATAAACTCAATATAAAAAATCATAAATTTATCAACCCATTTACCAAAAAGAACTTCATCCCATTTTCTTAACAAACTCCAACAAGATTTCATCTAACAAATCCGAACCACAAAGATAAACATAGGGCAAGCTGCGAAAATGGGTTTCCATCAGATGCAAGGAAAGTTGCTCATCACCTACCGAGATTTCAAACCCAAACACACACAACATCTAAGCATCTGAGTGCATGACAAAACCGCAAGAAAAAGAACAAAGAAACTTCAAAATCTCCGGTTCCTTATGTTTCATGGTAGATCGCGCATGATATCCTCACCCAAACAGCAAACAAATCAATGAAATGCAAGACAAACACATGAGTAGAAGACTAGAGTTACCTGAGGATGCTTTCACGGTCCAATGAACGTGAGGTTTCCCCAAGAAACACTTATTGCTTGCTTGAACGGAACCAAGAAGATTTCGTCGTAGTGGAGTGCAGCAGGGACGAACTCGCAACTTGGAGCTTCGATTCAGTTGTCCTGGAGGAGTTTTTACTGAATGATTTTTTGACAAAAGTTGTTTATGGATATCCCAAGAGGGTGTAGAAAAAGAAATCTTCTCAAAAGGAGCTATATTGGGAAAGAAATCTGGGTCGTAACATGGCTAAACAGTCAGCCTGGTGACCAGATTTTCTGCAATTTTCTCTTCCTCCTCTCTCTCAATTTTCTCCTTTTTCTTTGCTGTTTTCCTCCCTTTGATCTCCCCAGACTCTCCTCTTTCTTTCCTCCTCTAGTTTTCTCCTTATTTTTCTCTCCCCCTTGCTTGTTTCTTCTTCCCCGCAACTCCTCAGCCGAAACCCTCTTTTTCTTTCTCTTTCGTTCTTTCTTTTTTTCCTCTTTTCTTGCTCTATGCAGTCTATCCCTCCCTTTCTTACTTTCTCTGATCCTCTCTTGCTCTTCCCTTTCTGTTTCTCAGCCCCTCTTTGCCCGAAACCCTTCTTGCTTCCTTTCTTTCTTTTTTCCGTTTTTCTTTCTTCCAGATTTCCTCTTTTTTTTTCTCCGCCCCGAAGCTCTCTTCCCTTGTTTTCTTTTTCTGGTTTTCTTCCTCAGCCCCCAAACCCTCTTTTTCTCTTCTCTTTTTTTTCTTTCCCTCGCAGCTCTTCCTTCCTTTTCTTTTCTTGCCCGTAGCTTCCCTTTTTCTTGTTTTTCCTAGATTTTTTTTCCAAGCTCCACCTGTCCTAGCCACCTATCCCCTTGCATGTAGTGGTGTCAAAAAATAAAGATGCTTGTCTAATGCCTACCCATCCCACTTAGCTAGTTTGCATGGTCTCCACCTATTTTCTTTTTTTATTTTGTTATTTTTTTTATTTTTCAAAACAAGTTTAGAGTAACCAAAAATGTTAAATGCATCACTAATTTTCATTTTATTTTGAAGCACTTGAATTTAAAAAGATTAAAACAAATTTTTTTTGTAAGAATTTTCTTTTTTTTCAGAAATTTAATTCTAAAATGTCTTAAAAAGAAAAATGATGAACTTAATTTACTAAAATAAGTAAAAATAAACACTAACTATCATTTTGCAAAGTTAATCAACTAAAATAAAATAAAAACAAGCATATATAATATTAAAAAATAAAGCTAAAATTGAATTAAATAAAAATTAAAATTTTGGTGTCTACAGCTTGCGCCCCTCTTTATCTCAATGTCTGAGTTTCATAGATATTTGAGACAAAGACGCAGATACCAAATACTTACCTGTATTTATTCTGCTGCGAACTGAAATAAGCAAACATAAAAAAAAATCAATGGGATAAAACCCGAATCTATCATAACATCGGTCAGTGGGATAAAACCCGATCCTGCCATAACATCAGTTAGTGAGATAAAACCCGAGCCTGCCGTAAAATTGGTCTGTGGGATAAAACTCGATCCTGCCATAACATCGGTCAGTGGGATAAAACCCGACCCTGCCATAACATTGGTCAGTGTGATAAAACCCGATCCTGCCGTAAAATTGGTCAATGGGATAGAACCCGATTTTGCCATAAAATTGGTGAGTGGGATAAAACCCGATCCTGCCATAACATCGGTCAGTGGGATAAAACACGATCTTGCCATAACATTTGTCAGTGGTTGGTCAGTGGGATAAAACCCGATCCTGCCGTAAAATTGGTCAGTGGGATAAAATCCGAACCTACCATAACATTGGTTAAGTAAAGTAAATTGACATAATTAGCAAAAGATGAGCGAAGAGACACGGTTGTGCTCCAAGAAATGGGATAAAAGGATGCGCGGCGGACGTTGAGACTCACCAACAGGAAATTAAATTGCCTAAAAGGGGGATAGAAGGGTGCGCGGCGGACACTGAGACTCACCAACAAGAAATTAAATTTGATTTATCAAGAAGGGGGGTAGAAAGGTGCGCGGTGGATGCTGAGACTCACCAACAAGAAATTAAATTTGATTTTTCAAGAAGGAGGGTAGAAGGGCGCGCGGCGGACGCTAAAACTCACCAACAGGAAATTAAATTGCCAAGAAAAGAGCGACAGTGCATGGAAAAATTTTTGAATACTCACTTAGAGAATCTTTTCAAAAAATTTGCCCCAGTTTCAACCAATTATTGTGCAACCGATCATTCGTTTTGTATTATGGCATTGTTTCTTCTCCTTAAAACTTTGATTCATACCTCTTCCTCGGTTTGAACCATGAATATTCAATTCTTGGACGACATTCCACAATTATATAAAATATTTGCCCCAATTTTGTTATTTGAAACACGTATGGACCTGCAAGAGAGAGAACAATCCTAATAACAAATAATGCCACCACCATTCGACCCGTCTAAATTTCAAGAAACGTGTAAACATGAGTATTTTGATGTTTTGCCCTAGATGCTACAAAACCCAACCTTGTACCGCAAACCACATCCAGGCTGCCTTAACTTCCAATGCTAACTCAACATGAAAATTTATACATATGCACTTTCGATAAACCGTGGAGATTGTTATTTGATAAAATCCAATGAGACAAATGAAACCATGCAACACCTAAAAAATTTCTTTTATACAAAATGATAAAAGTCAATGTAATGCCAAAAATAATCATCTACTTGTATTTGAAGGAAAAATAATCTTAGAGAGATGACTCACAAACTCAACAATCTATATTTGATGACCAAAATACTTTGGCCACTAACAAATTGTCCCGTTTGACCCTTTGGATATCGTCCGTCGGGAATTCAATGTCGGCAGAAAAATCACAATGTGTAGAGAAATCCAAATGAACTGAATTGCCAGTTATTACCTTCTCCACTTTTCTTGGGAAACCCTATCTTAGTACCCCTTTCGGGTCTTCACTAAGATTACCCCTACCCTTTTATTTTCTCTCCTTCTTCTTTCTCTCTTCTTTTCTTTTCCCTGATTTTTCCTTTCTTTCTTCTTCTTTTTCCCCTTCTTTCTGTTATTTTTTTTTCTTTATTCTTTATTCTTTTTTTTCCTGATAATGATCTCTTTTCCCTTTTGAAGGTGTCCTTGTGAATTTTTACCTGATGAGTAGTGTCAACCTCAAACTTAATCAATTCAGAAATACATCTCAAATTTTTTTCTGGCATCAGTATATGAACATTATGTGCCAGTTAATTAGAAAATTTCTTGACAGAGATATTGCAAAGAACAGAAGTCGGGACTTTCAGCTTTTGTAATGGGGTCTAATGGGGTGCTTAAAAATGTTAAGACTTGAAGGCGGATTTTAAAAGTGGTTTAAATGATCTAAAATCGCATTGTTGCGCCAACCCTATTTTAGGGTTAAATCAAAATTTGCCCCAATTTATTCTCAACTGAGGTTCTTTTCTTTAATTTTTCTTTCCTTTGGTTCTTGTAACACTTTTCACCTCTTGAGGCTTTTCTTTCCTTTTTCTTTTTTCTTTTCAACTCAAACTTGCCCAAGTGTGGGGTTTACGATCCTCAGGAGTTGCCAAACGAAATAATTTATTTTGAAGGTTCAAAGGGGATAACTAGGGATAGAATGCTTAATTGGAAAGGAAAAAGGCCTGACTTTCATTCCATTCATCGCATTAACCTTGAAAGGAAACTTTCATTTATCATATGAAGAATTTCTTACACATATCCGAATTGATCGGCGGAGGAAAAACTTGTCCATCCATTTTTGCGAGAATAAGTGCTCCACCAAGCAATACCTTCTTGACAATAAAAAGGGCCATGCCAATTTGGGGCAAACTTCTCTTTTGGCCTCATCTTGCACTGACAAAAACTACCTCAACGCTTTGTCTCCTCGTCTGAATAGTCATGATTTGACCATTTTATGGTAAGCATAGGCCAATCCTTTTGATAATATTGACCATGAAAGACTGCCTTTAGTTGCTTCTTATCAAATGACCACTGATTTTTATTTCCTTAATCTTGATCCCAATTCGGCTTGAGTTTCTTTTTATACCATTCGGACCTCTTTGAAACATTTTCGGATGTCTGTTCGCTACTCCTCTCATTCTGAAATCCAAATTCACATTCATGAGATATCGAGATTGCTGCCATCAAATTTCGGAACAGTGATATCCAAAGGGTAAGAGGATTTTATTCTTGGCCATCTGAAAAGAATGCGTAAGTAACACAGTATATATAAAACTATACATTTTATTGAATTTCAAGATAAATACCAAATTTAATAGCATGTTACTTGTTAAACAAGACGTGTCTTCAAAAGCCACTTGATTCAAAATTATTTACAAAAACAAAGTTAAACAAAAGACACACATATGAATGATTTTCATGGATTTTAACCAAAGACAACTCCCCAAGTTTATCGAAACTCTCTTCAAGAGGGAGGAATCTCACTAGTTCGGGATTTTCAAATTTCCTCATTGGAGGTAAATGCCTTAAAGGTGGTGTGATGAGGTACTTGAGAGTCTGGGAAATTCTGAGGCATTTGAATGCTGGCCGGATTGACTTGGATGTTATGGGGGTAAGTAAATGGAAAACTGGAAGCGGGGTAGGTGAAAGTCTCTTCGGGTATGTTTTCAAAGGACGGTGCAAAGGTAACTTGGGTATGGGATAGAGGAGGTTGTTGGTGTTCTATTTCAGATTGGCTGATAGGCATGGGATCATGTACCACCATTGCTAGCAACCAGTTGGTCAATCATGCGCCTTTGGGTTGTCATTTTCATGCTCAATTCATTGAATTTGTTTAACATCTCTCTCAATTGAACTCCCAGATTTGCAAGGTCGGCTGTTGGCGTCGTTGCAGACCTATCGGATGATTCAGGATGTATACTCATGTTTACACTATTTTTCAAAACTCAACTACGTGATCGTGTAATGATAGGGTTTCGTCGTGTAGTTATGTTTACAATTACCTGAAAATTTAGGAAAAACCCTATTTAGATTCCCTTCTTGATTAACTACTGACAAAAAGAAAGAAAAAGACGGGAGTTAGTAAAAAATTAAAGTAATTTGGATGCATGACCTATTGGGGGAGCCCTTTTTGTGCCAAGGGTAGGCTTAGAATGAAAATGCAATCCTCTAGAGTAGGCACCATACAATACCTGATGAATCCGATCAACTTATTGATATTCGAGCAATTTGAAAAATTTGGTCAATTGGAGTGGAAAGAGACATTTGCCCTAACAAATGAGGACAAAATCCAAATGGATTGATTATTTTGATAAATGATGTTGAAAACAAAAATCAAGTTAGCGTGAAAGAACCTACTTTTGCAATATCTCGACAAGTTTATTCAACGAACCTTAGATCGAAACCCTAAAAGAGAATAAAAGGATCAAATGGATCGGATGAAATTGATGATTTATTCAACAATTAACTGGATCACCTTAAAAATGGGTAAACTGGTCAAATGGATTAAATGAAATTGATGATTTATTCAAATTGACCGGATCGCCCTAAAAACCGGTAAACTGGTCAAATGAATTGAATTAAATTGATGATTTATTCAAAGTTGACTAGATTATTTTAAAAATGAATAAATTGATTAAATAGCTTGGATGAAGTTAATGATTTATTCAAAAATTGACTGAATTATTCCAAAATAAATTGATCAAATAGATTTGATGGAGTGGATCGTTTATCCAAAAAAATTGACTCAATCAACCTAGAAGCAAACAAACTCATAAAATGAAATGGATGGATTTGAAGTTTTCTTTGAAAATTGACTAGATTGTCAACCCATTTGTGGTTTTCAAATTGCACGAATTTTGCCACAATGTATTAGTCTATGAGTTTTCGAAAATCAAGATTTGGCCTCGACATATTTATTGTCTCAACAATGAGGAATTATTCGTGAATTTCTTTAACTTAATGTCCTTTATGCAAGGGATTTTTACCACTTCTGATAAAATGGCCAAAAGATGATTGTTAGATGCTCATATTCTAATGTGCAAAAGTTGCTCTATTATCTTCGTGGCTAATATCACCATCGTGGAAGGGATCGGATCCTACCTTACCTTGTGCACTACCCCTTTAGATGGTACAAGAAATATAAACGTGCAAGTCTCATTAGATTACATATCTGAGACATAAGGTGGTTTATTCCTGTCGTGGGATCCCCTATGCGGCATTCTCTCCTAAGGTTTATGCATGATGCCAATTTATCAAAAACAATTAAATATGAAATTTGAACTGAAACATGACCTAAGGGACCTTTCGTATGCCAGGGTGGGTCTAAAATGATGTGTAATTATTAACCTACGAATGCAATACATTGGAATTTTAAACGTGCAATAGCCTATCTAAGAGGGTAGGTTCTAAAAGAGTATCATGCCAGATCTCTTATCTTCTAACGTTTGTGAATGCAAAGGACGAGAAAACAAGGAAATGTTAGTAACACATAACACATTGTGGTAATTAAATGATAAAAAGAAAAAAGGAAAATAAGGAAAGAGGGGTGGAATCCCTCCCTTCGTGCCTAGTGTTCGTAGTTGGGTATGGTCGAATCTGTCCTAGGTGATTTCTAATATAGATGCATGAGGTTTGGCTCACTAATGCATCTAGATTTGATAAGGTTTTTAGGCTCCCAAACCTTCAGACCAAAGGCGAAGGGTCATCAATCCCAATGCCTAAGAGTCGGTGGTTTGAGTGATCCCTCAGGCATTGCTACGCGCACGTCGTGCCACGGCCACATGTCCAAGTGGATCGATCCTAATCCTAATCGAGTGAAGTGGTGTGACAACCACTAAAAGTAAAAAGAAATGAGGGGTTATAAACTAAAACGTATGCACGTATGAAGTGCCCTTTTTGAAGGGAGGGATTAAATACCATCAAATGTGGGTGAAGGCTCTAGGGTGGCTACCCCCCTCTACCAAGATGCAAGCGCGATTAAACATAAGTAAATGAAAGAAATAAACACATTACACGAATATCGAGACAATTGCGCGTGTGAACTGCAAGAAACCCTAAAAAGAAAAAAATGCAACCTAAAACCTCCAAATGTGATATATAAAAAGGTTAGAAAAAGAAAAAAATTGACTAAATCGAATGCTCAGACTTTCTAAAGTCCCTAGTGGAGTCGCCAAACTGTCACGCCCCATTTTAATGCAAAATTAAAATACGGGTTTATAAAATGAATTTTTGATCAATTTTAAGTGAAAATGAGTTTTTGATTTGTTTAGAGAATAAATAAGGGCCTAAAATGGGACTAAAAAAGGTGTGACGATTTTGGTCCAAAATAATAGTCTAAAAAGGGTTTTTAATAAAAATAGGAGTCGCCACTTGATATTGAGTTAAGGTGTACCAAGTCACCTAAAATAAATTTTTTTAAAAAAAGTAGAGAAAACCCTTTTTAAACGGTTCCAAATCTACGAAAATCCAGAGGAAAGAGCTCGGGAGTCACAGTTGAAGAAAGGGAAGCCAAGGATAAAATCCAAAGCACCCTTTCAACCTAGCCAAGACTAGTTGCGTGATTTAGTCAAAAATTTTCTTATTTTAACCTAAAAATTTATCACATTTGGATGTCACTATATGAATGCAAACCTAAACCTAATGTATATCGGAAGGGTCAATATGTCTCTTCGAATTTTAATTTGTGCAAATCGTATTAATTGCGACGCCCAAACGTGATTCTTTGAAGAGGTCATGAATATGCAACAATGAAACTTTGAAAAAATAGAAAATATAGACACCAAAATTTCACCATTTTATTTTTATTCATATTTTTGGTTTATTTTATTTATTTTGTTTTTCTTAAGAAAAATCATTTTTGAAAATCGGGAAAAGAAATTTAGGAAGAAAAGAATTAGAAAGAAAGAGAAAGAAGAAAAAAACAGAAACAATGAAAATCAGTTTTTGTTAAAAAAATAAATAATACTGTTCCACGCGCGCTTGCTAATTACGTGCGCCATTTTCTTCTTCTTTCGTACAAGAATGCAATCAGAAAGCCAGGAGCAAGGCTCAAAAATTGCAGTGGCCATTTGTCCAATTTTTACTCATTTTCTTTTGCATTTTTCCCTTCTACTTTTGACTGTCCAGGGTTTGTTTTGGTTGACTGATGGGTCCTACTCTCTTTTCGAGATGGAACTAGACAATTGGCAATCTTATACTCGGCACTTCCACAACGCAAGCATTTTCTTTCTTTCCTCTAACAATTTTTCTCTGTGTGATTCGGCTTCCCACAATATCCGCAGGAAACATGGGGAGCTGCTGTCGAGTCTCCCTGTGAGACACCTTTCTGTTGTCCTCTCCCACCTAGGCCTCCTCTTGACGGGGCTCTCCTTTGCGTCCCCAGAAGTCTTATTCCACCAATCCCCCTTGCAAATTTAGGGGGTGCATTCTTATCCCCTTGTCCTGAGCTACTACCAGGCATACCCCGTTTCTTTACTTGAAAGGTTCTAACTTGTAGCCTCACACTTTCGACCTGTTCGGCTTTCTCTACTGCATCACTAAATGTATTGATTTGGGCTACCACTAAATCCTTTTGAATCTCAACATTCAACTCTTGAACAAATCGCTTTACTCGCCTTTTCTTGGTCACGATTAGTTCGGAAGAAAATTTAGATAATCTAGTAAATTGACTTTCATACTCAGCTACAGTTTGACCTCCCTGGTGGAATCTAATAAACTCATCATCCTTTTTCTCCTGAATCAATGACGGAAAATATTTTCGTTAAACTCCCTCATAAAATTTACCCATGTCCTCGGGATTTGCTCTCTTTCCCATTTCATTCGTATCACATTCCACTAGGAACGGGCTGCTCCCTCCAACTAAAAGACAGCAAAGGTTATCTGTCTCTCCTCAGTATAATGTAAAACTATGAAAATATCAATAATTTTCTTCAGCCATCTCTCGGCCACATCAGGGTCTGGTCCTCCAAGAAATTTTGGTAGTTTTCAAAAATTTGTCGCACTTACCGCATTAGTGTGACGCCCCCACTTCTCCCTAAGGCGAACCAAAGGGTATCCGCGGGACGCCTGTCCAGTTCTCGCCAGGACTCGGTACAAATCTCATTCAAGCTTAATACGATACTAGCTATCACGACAAGACAAAGTAAGAAAGATCAGTCGCTTCCGTAAATAACATTAAAACTTGCACCACGAGTTCCAAAATATATCAATCTTCTAATTCATACATTGGTTCCCAAAAGATACATCAATTCCCAAAATATACAACAGCCACAATAACTAGTCAGTTCCATTGGAAACCCTATTACAAAAATACATCAAAAGGGTTCCTCCGAATCTCACTCCACGACCATTCCTGTTAAGGAAAACAAATCTACGGGGTGAGCAATCGCTCGTGAGGCCAAGAACACACATGCAAGCACATTGACCAAGTAACAATCCCAATTAATGAGTAAAACAATAATATTCAAGTAAGTGACAATTCGAGCAAGAAAAGTAAACAGAAACAATTCAAGGATATAGGAGCTCTCAGGAGCTATTTTCCACTTTCACGATCATGAACTTCCACGAGTTGAACCTCCGTCAATCGGGTAGGTTATAGTCCGTAGAACCACACTTATCATGTCCCCGTTCACCATTACATACCCCTGCACCGAGCCCACTTGTCATTCATTTGAGGCAATACTGCTCGAGTATGCCAAGCAAGACCTCTCACTAGGTCAAGCTTACGTTTTCTCATGGTTCCCCAAGGAGCCCGACCAAGCCCATGCCGGCTCGAGTCCAAGGTTGGCCAGTGAGAGTTGGGCGTCCCCCATGTACACTTGTGAGTCGAGGAGATTCACTCCAACGACGTATGCAGCCATAGCATACCATTTCATTCATTCAATCATTCAATACATTTCATTCCATTCATTTCAAATGAGAACGAGTACGGTAAAGTACACACTCGACTCCATTTTCAAAATCTCCAATCATTTATAACAGTTGAGCTTGTATCAAGTACTCATACACTTAACACTCACCAAGTAAACAAAGAAGAAATGTCACTCGAAGGTTCAGGCGTCCACCGTGGGATCCTCTTGAAAGTCCTCTTGAGTGCCTGAGCAATTAAAATGAACCATTACACATTATGGCTTAAAACCCCTAATTATCGAGGAAGGTTGTACTCTTGTACAATCTAAGAAGAAATCATGAAAATGAGCCTTAATTACTCGTAAATCGAGGCTCAAAAATGGGGTTTAAATGCACAAGGGAAAATCTGATTTTCATCTTGAAATCAAGTGTAAAACGGTTAAGCAATCTCGAAGGAAAATGGAGAGTGCAAAGGACTCGATTTCCTTTAAGTTCGGAAATTTCAGTTTTTGACAAGCAATCTTTGGAAAATCGTATCTCACTCTCCACAAATCCAAAATTGGAAAAATTGATACCGTTGGAAACTTATTCCAAAGTACTAAAAGTTCCTAGAAGACACTTTGTCATGATTCCAAATGGAAGGTATTCAAATTTTGGCGGGAAGTCGCTGAATTAGGCTATCGAGACAGTTTCGAGGTTGGTTTTTGGCCAACTTTGAAAATTCGGAAAACTTCACAGAATGTGAACTAGCCTTTAAAATTTAAAAATCAATTAGAGTTACAATCAAAGTTTACAACACAACAATCAGAACAAGAATCGGAGTTTTGAGCACCAAGATATAGTAGCTCAAACTTACTGAAATTTCCTCACTAAACAAGGGTTTTCCAGGTTTAAAATGTGAACTTTGAGACTTTGGTTGAGCATCGAAATGAACTTGGAATGGCACCACATTTGGTAGTATTATCCTACCACATGAGGGCTATTCCTCTACCAAATATCATATGAAAATTCGTTCGGGAAGTTAGTTAACAAAGTCACTAAAGTTGCACGATTTTCTAAGGCAAATCTGCCTTGCACCTTCGTTTTTTTTTGTTTCAAACATTTGGCCAATGAAATCTTTCAAACATGGTCCATTTATGAAGACAATTACTAAGGAACATCCAAAATGTGTTTGATAGGTGATTAACACCAAGAGTTTCGAAATAACAACTCCCAATCAAGATTAACCATTGATCAGTCCAAAAATGAGGGTTTTCAAGCAATGGGACAGGTCTGAAATTCGGCCATAACTCACTCATTTCAAATTGGAATTGAGCGTGGTTGGTGGCGTTGAAAACTAAATTCATAAGGCTACAATTTCATAGAAGAAATTGTTTTAAAATTCTGTCCATAACTAGCTCATATTCGAGCATCAAGTTGCAGCTCATAACATGCACTCCAGTAAATCAGGGAAACAGGACAGGCATCTTCAAACGATTCGTACGGTTCACTCAGGTGGAATCAGGGAATGAATTTTACACCGTTAGAAAACTGGAAATGTCTAGTTTCTAATGCCACTGACGGAACTTGATTTAGATGTCGGAGAAAAGAGTTATGGTCATTTGAAAATCACTGCCAGAGCAATTCGGGAAAAACTTTCCAGTTTTGATAAAATTTCGAAATCTCAACATTTGGCCAACCAAATCAAGTACTTTTTTGAGGAAACTTTCTACACAACCCATATTACACATTTACATCAAAATCAAGTCAATTGGACCACAAAAATTGCACAAAAGGAGCACGGTAAAACAGGGGCAGAACCGTCCCTTTTTCTCATTTCACTTCCTTTGAGTTTTCTTCCACAACACAACTTATATTCACTAGATTAAGCACTAATCCAACATAAATAACACCCAATATCATCAAATCAGCTCATCAAGTCCATTGTGGGATTTCATAGAGCCCACTCACAAGATTTCCAACAATATAGAGCTACCCACATGCATCTATAAGCTTACAAGTGCAATACAACTTATATAAACCAAGATTCAAGAGGTTGATCATTTGTTACCTCCTTAGATGACTAAAGCAGAAATTTTCGGTCCTATGAAGCTCAAGAAAACCGTGAGAAACAAGCTCCTTTCCTAGCTTAGGTTGATCTCCAAGTGGTTTGCAAGTTGTAGCAAAAGTTTGAGGTGATTTGATGAAGAAATGAAGCAAGAAAATGAAGAGCTTTGGTTCCTTCTTCTTCCTATGGGTGGCCGGCCAACAAGAGCAAGGAGAGAGTGTGTGTTTGCTGAAAATGAAGCTTCCTTGAGAAGCTTAAGTGTGTGGCCAAAAGTGTCTCAAAAGTCAACTCTCCCCTCACGCGCGCGCATGCGCGCGTTTCGTGCTCGATTCCTCTCGAGTTTGTTTCACTTGCGCACTAAACCTCCAATGCACTTCCATTCATACTATTATTATTCACTCTTAATAGTCTAAAAATAAGGGTCTAAAGTCCCTCAATTAATCACGCGCGCAAAAACGCGTACTTCCGATTTGTGCGCGATAAAATGGAATTTCCAAGAAATTCTTATAACAATAGTATTACTTACTAATACTAGGGTACTTACACATACAAATAACTATCTTAGAACTAATGTATGAGTCCTCACTCTCGAAGCTCACTGTACTCTCAAATCGATTATTGTCTCCAAATGCGTATTCACTATTCTCACTTAACGAGCTTGCAAAAATTAAATTTTGAAATGAGTCATTTTAAAAATATAAATAAGTCATAGTTCCATGTAATTGGGTCTAAAAAGGTTGAAATAAAATATTCGGAGCAAATGGGCAATTAAATATTTAAATAAGCTAATAACAGGGGTTCGAAATAAGTAAATTTTTGAGTCCTCACATCCACTCCCCCTTAAGAAAATTCCGTCCTCGAAATTTACCTTGGTCTGCGAACAGGTCTGGATACTTTCCTCGAATTGCTTCTTCGACTTCCCAGGTCGCTTCCTCTAACTCATGGTTCTTCCAGAGAACTTTCACCAATGGAATCCGCTTGTTTCTCAATTCTTTCACCTTACGATCCAAAAGCTTTACCGGTTTCTCCTCGTAGGTCAGTGTCTCATCAATTTCAATACTCTCCGGTTGCAAGATATGAGAAGGGTCTGGGTGGTATTTCTTAACCATGGATACATGGAAAACGTTATTGTGACAGCCTCACCTTCCCCTAGGGCGTACCCTAAGGGTTAGCAGACTGTCTGCCCATCTCTCGCCAGGACTACTAATCTGAACACACAGTGATCACATCCTATAATGCAATCGTATGCCGAAATACGTTTCCACGAGCTCGAAACGATTCAAATCAAGTACAAGTAAACTTTATATAACATTAGAGAAGGTACAATTCCAACCAATCCAACCAAACATACCATATAAACATGATTAAACACTTTTATATACACACGTTGATATGATTACAAATCAAAAGGAAATATTGGGACAAAATACATTTAGGGTTTCCAACTACCGAGGAGCTATACAAAAAAACAAAGAATATCTAACTAGCTCAACTTGCTTCTCAAAATCATGGTTCCAAAAGTGCTCCTGTAAGGAAAACAAAGATAACAAGGATGAGCTTACGCCCAATGAGGTACCAACAAGTCACACGTCCAAGACTCACAAGTATATTCATGCTCAGTTATTCATGGCCATTAATACAAAAGAAAGTACCCCACAATAAAACCAGAAGTAAAAGGATACAGTCGGCTCTCAAGAGCCAATTCCCCATTTGCAGTACTTGATCTCAACTCGTTGACACTCCGTCAACGTTCGAAGACACGAACACGACCGTAGATCCCACTTTACACCAAACCTTCCACCAAACATTCCCCTTACCGGGCCCGAACACCTCACAGAAACAGAGAGGGTAATACTCGAGTATACCACAAAGTCGAGGAGATAACACTCCATTTGACTAACAGTAAACCCATGGTTCGTTATCGAATCGACCAGGCCCTTGCCGGCTCGACCGATTACGAACCAATGGGTTTGAGCTCAGATATCACAGTAAAGTCGTTGGTCACAGCCCCAACGACATCAACCATGCACAGGTAACGAATTCACAGTTATACAGTATACAGTCACACAGATAAGAGATCGATAGTGGTAAAGTACACTCTCGTCTCATGCACAGAGTTCACAGTCATTCAATCCAAAGATTCAAGTACAAACAACCATTTAAGCATTAAATCATGCAATGGTACACTCACCAATTCAAACAAGAAAGTTCACAAGTTTCCGTCCGACGTATGCCTTGGATCACCGACACGCCCTATAACAATCAAGAAAACACAATTGAAACTCGAACACGGGTCGAAAACCTCTCAAATGAACTACTAAGGCAAAACCAAATATAGCTTAGAATGGAAAATACATAAAATTTAAGGCTAAAAGTCCAAAGCCTTTCACTTCTACCCAACCTCAACCTAAACTCAAAAGAACCCAATATCCTCAACGTTTGGACAGCATTTCCCCTAAAATTTCAGATTTTCCATCCTACAAACAACCATTTAAATTCATCCAAAACAACCACAATTACACATACAAATCATAGGCTAGTCAACACACCTCATTAAGGGTTACAATACCCCGTCAATCTTAGCCAATTAGAAGCTCAACAACCAACCATAGTAAAGCCCTAATTAGAAGCCCTAAACTGAAATTTTCCGCACAAAACTGAAATTTTCCGCAAACAACCACAATTAACGCACAAAAGCTCCATTTTACACAATATAAAGCTATCATTCCAAGGCCAAACATAACCATCATATGAAAACAGAAAAATCCCCAAAAAAATCAGAAATTTATCTAACTCCACTTTAATCCATGAAATCATCCATAAAACAACCTATTTAGCCACCACAAGTCACTAATTTACCATTATTAGGAACAAAGAATGAGTTTCTAAGCAAAATACCTTGACACTTCAAGAAAGGTAGTAGCTTAGGGTTTTCTCCTCCAAAACAACTCCACCAATACCTTTAAGCTTCCTTAGCAAGTCACTTTTGTGGACAAATTTAAGATTTAATCGGTTGGATTTCAAGATATAAGCAAGAGATGGAAGATAAAAGTTGAAGCTTTCTCTTTTTTTTCTCTCAAGGAGCTCGGCCAAGAAGGTGCAAATGAAGATGATTTTTGGGTCAAAATTGTGGTTTTAGTAAAGGTAAAGAAAGGTAGTCAAAGTCCAACTTTGAATAGGAAAGCGACACGTGGCACCTTTTATGCTTAAAGCTATCTTCTTGTCTCCCCGTGGTTAATCCAGCTAGGTAACCTCTAATTATCTCCTAACACCTAGTAATTTAATCCTTTTATGCAAAACTTAACCTAATTGGTCGAATTTATCTCACTTAACGCACCAACGGGTCCCACGTCCAATATACACTCATAATATCTCATGAACTAACTTATACTAGAGAAATGATTTAAAACTATATTTACTTATAAAAATATCTATAAAATTAATATAATAAAGAAAATATAAAAAACGTGTGCAAAGAAATAAAATAATACCTAAAAATAAAGAAAATTTTCGGGTTCTCACACTCTCTCCCCCTTAAAGAATTTCGTCCTCGAAATTGCTCACCTGGGTTACTAAACAGCTCAGGGTATCTCTTTTGCATCTCTTCCTCCACCTCCCAAGTTGTCTCTTCTATTCCATGATTTCTTCACAAAATCTTCACCAATGGGATTTGTTTGTTTCTCAGCTCCTTAACCTTTCGGTCGAGCAATTGCACAGGTTTCTCCTCATAGTTGAGTGCTTCATCTATTTCAATCTCCTCCGGTTGTAAAATGTGGGTTGGATCAGGATAATACTTTTTGAGCATCGAGACATGAAAGACGTCGTGAACCCTGGACAAACTTGATGGTAGCTCGAGTCGGTAACGCCACTTTTCCAACTCTTTGGAGAATTTTGAAGGGTCCAACGAACCTTGGTTGAAGTTTCTTTCCTCTACCCGCCGTGACACTTCGTAACGGCGTGATCTTAAGAAAGACGCGGTCTCCAACTTCGAACTCCAAATCTTTCCTTCGGTTGTCCGCGTAACTCTTTTGTCGGCTTTGAGCTGTTTGGAGTCTTTGACGTATCAACTTAACCCTTTCTTGTGCATCCTCCATCCATGGAACTGTGGTTGGATCTAAAATCTTCTTTTCCCCCACTTCATCCCAATAAATCGGTGATCGGCATTTTCGTCCGTAGAGAGTCTCATATGGTGCCATTTGAATTGACGAATGGTAACTATTGTTATAGGCGAACTCCACTAAGGTCATGTGTTGGCCCCAACCACCCCCAAAATCTAAGATGCAAGTCCTTAACATATCCTCGAGGGTTTGAATTGTTCGTTCGGACTGTCCATCCTTCTGGGAGTGAGAGGTGGTACTGAGGTTGAGTTTGGTCCCCAAGGTCTCTTGAAATTTTTGCCAAAACCTAGACACGAAACGAGGATCTCTGTCTGAAACTATACTCACTGGGACCCTATGTAGTCTCACAATTTCATCCATATACAACCGAGCCAACGTTCTCCATGGAATACTTCATGTTCACAGGTAAGAAATTAGGCCGATTTGGTTAACCGATCGACAATCACCCAAACGGCATCATGTCCTTTTTGCGTCCTTGGCAACCCGGAGACAAAGTCCATCGTGATGTTTTCCCACTTCCATTCAGGTATCTCAAGAGGTTGCAATAACCCAGAGGGTTTGTTCAGCCTTAACTTGTTGGCAGACGAGACAGGTTTGCACATAACGGGTTATTTCCCTCTTCATGTTATCCCACCAATACAACCTTCGTAGATCCTGATACATCTTGCTACTACCTGGATAGATCGTATATTTCGACCGATGGGTTTCCTCCAAAATCTCCTTTTTCAATGTTTCATCCTTAGGCACCACTACTCGATTCCGATACTTCAAAATTCCTTCAGGACTCAATTTGAAATCAGGCATTTCCCCCTTCTCCACCTTTTCCCTCCACTTTCGTACCATCGGATCCTCCTCCTGGGCCTCTTTAATTCGACCTAGTATAGCGGATGTTTCCCGGATATTTCCAAAAGTCATCTTTTGACGATCCAAACTAGGGTTCCACTCACTAACTGCTCCTAACATCTCCCACTCTTTGACCATTAACCCGGCTATTTGATCCTTCCGACTTAAGGCATCGGCTACTACATTCGCCTTCCCCGGATGGTAGTTAATCGTGCAGTCGTAATCTTCTAAAAATTCCATCCATCGTCGTTGCCTCATATTCAGTTCCTTTTAGGAAAATAGGTACTTAAGACTCTTATGGTCAGAATAAACCTCAAAGGTTATCCTGTAGGTAGTGCCTCCACTTTTTCAGGCCAAAGACCACCGCTGCTAACTCCAAGTCGTGGGTGGGATAGTTTTGTTCGTGAGGTTTCAATTTCCTAGAGGCAAAGGAAATCACATTCTTATTTTGCATCAGCACGCACCTCAAACCTTCTCTCGAGGCATCGGTATATACGGTGAAACTATCCGTACCATTAGGCAAAGCTAGAATAGGAGCCATAGTTAACCTTCGCTTCAATTCTTGGAAACTAACTTCACACCTAGCGTCCCACAGAAAACGGCCATTCTTTTTTGTCAAGTCGGTTAAAGGACCAACAAGCTTTGAGAAATTCCTTAATGAATCGACGATAATAACCTGCCAACCCTAGAAAACTTCGAATCTCGGTGGGATTTTCAGGCCTCTTCCACTCAGTCACGGCCTCTACTTTTGCCGGGTCTACAGTGATACCCTCCTTTGAAATCACATGCCCCAAGAAAGAAATTTTCTCCAACCAAAATTTACACTTACTAAATTTGCCATATAGCTGGTGATCTCTTAGGGTTTGTAGGACTAACTTCAAATGCTGCTTATGTTCCTCACGGGTTGTTGAATAGACCAAAATGTCATCAATAAACACAACCACAAATCGGTCCAGGTAGAGTTTGAAAACCCGATGCATCAAATCCATAAAGGCGGTAGGGGCATTGGTCAATCCAAAGGGCATGATCGCGAACTCAAAATGTCCATACCTAGAATTGAAGGCAGTATTGAGTACATCCTCCTTTCTAATTAATAACTGATAGTATCCCTGCCGGAGGTCTAACTTCGAAAATACTACTACTCCTTGCAGTTGGTCAAACAATTCATCAATATGGGGCAGTGGGTATTTATTCTTAATGGTCACATTATTCAATCCCCGATAATCTATACACAATCTCAAGGTCCCGTCCTTCTTTTTAACGAATAGTACAGGGGCTTCCCATGGAGATCCGCTCTCTCGGATAAACCCTCGCTCCAACAGGTCTTGCAACTGCAACTTTAACTCCTTAAGTTCAACAGGTGCCATTCGATAGGGGGTCTTAGAGATAGGTGACATCCCCGGTAACAAGTCAATCTTGAACTCTATCTCCCTCTCCGGTGGTAAGGTCACTAATTCATCAGGGAACACATCCGGATATTCATTCACTTCTAGTACATCTTCTATCCTCAACTTATCGGTGGGAGTGTTTATAAGAAAAGTTAGAAACCCTTGCACCCCTCTACTCAGTAGTTTCCTAGCCCGAATACCCGAAATCAATGTAGATGAAGCTAAACTACCTCTTACATCTAGCCTTAAAGTCGCCTCCCCAGGTATACGAAATTCTACCACTTTCCTCTTACAGTCAAGTTGGGCGTCGTACTTAGCTAACTAGTCCATTCCTAATATAACGTCGTACCCCTTAATAGCTAAGCTTATAAGATTCCCCAATAGCTTCCTCTCTCCTACCCAAATTTCACAATTAGCATACATCATACTAGTGATCAAACATTGGTCCCCCGTAGGAGTACTAACTTCCAACTTATAAGGCAAGCTAATAGGTTTTGTATCAATTCCGCACAAAAAATCGGGGTTAACAAAGGAACGGGTAGCATCGGGGTCTATGAAAATCCTTGCTAGACGATGGAAGACAGGGATCATACCTTCCACGATCTCAGATGAGTCAGGGACTTGGCGTTGCTCAAGGGAGTACACCCGAGTTGGCACCTTAGGTCTCGTCCCTTCCACCTTGGATTGCCCGGAATTGGCCTTTGATGATTGCGAAGTCACCCTCGCTTCTCGAGGTAAAACCAGATAGTTAGCAATTTGATGCTTCGCACTCCCAAAGCGTAAGCATTTCCTTTCCTTCCTCCAACAGTTGTCCTCCGTATGGTTTGGTTTTCCCACAATATCCACAAAGGACCCCGGGAGACAGAGGCTGAGCTTTCCCTGTGAGGCACTTCTTTGTTGGCCTCGTCCAACTGGACCACCCCTTGGTGAGGTTCCTCTCGACATTCCCGGAAGTCTCACTCCTCCGGTCCCCCTTCCAAACTTGGGAGGGTTACCTTTATCGCCTTGCCCTGAACTACTTCCAGGGAATCCCCTTTTTTTCACTTGGAAATTTCTAACTTGAAGTCTCGCGTTTTCAACTCGTAATGCTTTCTCCACCGCCTCACTAAAAGTGTTGATCTGAGCTACCGCCAGATCCTTCTGAATTTCCACATTTAGCCCCTGAATAAATCGCCGCACCCTCCTTTGCTCAGTTATAATAAGTTCAGGGGCAAACTTAGACAGTCGAGTAAATTGGCTCTCATACTCGGCCACAGTTTGAGTTTCCTGGCGGAGCCTAATGAACTCGTCCTCCTTCTTTTCCTGAACTAATGGCAGAAAATACTTGGCGTTAAACTCCCTCATGAAGTTTATCCACGTCCTTGGCGTTTGCTCTCTTTCCCACTTTGTTCGAATAACGTTCCACCAAGAATGGACGGCCCCCTCCAGCTGGAAGACAGCAAAAGTAACCTGTCTCTCCTCCGTATAGTGTAAAGCCGCAATTATATCTATCATCTTCTCCAATCACCTTTCGGCCACATCTGGATCTGGTCCTCCTAGGAATTTTGGTGGGGAGAACTTTTGGAATCTTTCGAGGGCTCTGTCCTCACCCTTTATATGATTGCCAGGGTTTCCAGGTTGATGCACAGGATTTTGGCCCTGGTGTTCCACTACGTGGGCCAACAGATCAGTCATTCGCTGAATAGCAGCGGCTACTTGAGCGTTAAGGTCGACTCTAGGTTCAGGGTTTGGTTCAGGCGTGGGTTCCCGATTACTCCTTTCAGTCGAGGGTTGCCTAATTCCGCGACCGCGGCCTCGTCCACAGCGAGTACCCTCCATTGGTTTAATTCAATCTAAGGTCGAAGCACAAGTACGAAATCAAAGCAATATATAGACATGAACAAATAACAAAAGGAGACACCAGATAAAAGCATCTATACATATAACACACAGATGTAGCAAACAAGTCATACAGTAGCAGTCAGTCAAATATATACAAAAGTAATCCCATGAAAGTAGTAGGGTCAACCAAAAGTACAATGTACAACCTAGGTCCCAAAAGTGCAAAACAGCTAACTAAGGGCTTTCCCTAGGTACCCCTCACACGGAATCAAAACATGGGCCAAGGAACTCTAACCTAATTCTCAACTGAGCCAACCGACTCCTCCCCAGAGCTAGAATTAGGGGCGCCTCCCTCGCTTGGAGCTCCGTCACCCGGAACTCCCCCTGGCACATTAGCGCCAATCATTCCCTGGATCAGCGCCTCACACTCGTTAATAATACCTCCGGATCGGTCTCTAACCTCCCGAACCACCCTAGTGAGACGGTCGTTGGCTACGTGTAACTGGTCTCTAAGAGCATTTGTCCGTTCTTGCTCCATGGCTATGTCCCCCTGGAACTCCCGAATCCGATCCGCTTGCATCCTCATGATGCCCCTCACACGCTGCATCTCAGTGTGATCTTTGGCGGTGGCACGCCTGAGCCTTCTCCGCTCACATAATACTGCCACGACCACATAGTCAGCGTAGGAGTAATGCTGGCAACGACTACAGCGCCTAATCCGACTGGCCGTACTCCAGCGCCGAATCGGTCCTCCGGACCTCTCCTCGTAATCGACGACACGAAAACGCCTCCGAGGCGGCTCACCTCCGCTCCCACTAGTTCCGTCCATGACCTATAAGGATATCCACAGTTTACAACTTAGATATAGTAATAACACTTAAACACACCCTAACACAATCCCCAAAGTTCTAAGAATCAGGTTTCGGGTTCGCCCTGGTTATTCGAACCTAGGCTCTGATACCAACTGTGACAGCCCCACCTTCCCCTAGGGCGTACCCTAAGGGTTAGCAGACTGCCTGCCCAGCTCTCGCCAGGACTACTAATCTGAAAACACAGTGATCACATCCTATAATGCAATCGTACGCCGAAATACGTTTCCATGAGCTCGAAACGATTCAAATCAAGTACAAGTAAACTTTATATAACATTAGAGAAGGTAAAATTCCAACCAATCCAACCAAACATACCATATAAATATGATTAAACACTTTTATATACACACGTTGATATGATTACAAATCAAAAGGAAACATTGGGACAAAATACATTAAGGGTTTCCAACTACCGAGGAGCTATACAAAAAAACAAAGAATATCTAACTAGCTCAACTCGTTTCTCAAAATCATGGTTCCAAAAGTGTTCCTGTAAGGAAAACAAAGATAACAAGGATGAGCTTACGCCCAATGAGGTACCAACAAGTCACACGTCCAAGACTCACAAGTATATTCATGCTCAGTTATTCATGGCCATTAATACAGAAGAAAGTACCCCACAATAAAACCAGAAGTAAAAGGATACAGTCGGCTCTCAAGAGCCAATTCCCCATTTGCAGTACGTGATCTCAACTCGTTGACACTCCGTCAACGTTCGAAGACACGAACACGACCGTAGATGTGAGGACCCGTAAAATTTTCCTATTTCATATCGTTTAATTCTATTTCTTTACATGCATTTTCTTTATTTTATTCTACTACCTTAATTTTCTGGACATTTTATAAGTGAATATGGTTTTCTAAAACATTTTTCTAGTATAAGTGAGTTCACGAGAGATTTGGAGCGAATAGCGGATGTGGGACCCGCTAGTGCGTTAAGTGAGAGAAATTCGGCCAATTAGGTTAAGTTGTGCAGTAAGGCATTAAATTACTAGGTGCTAAGTGATAATTAGAGGTTAGTTAGATATTTGGTCATTAGTAAGCTAAAGGATAAGAAAGAAATCCAAAAGTGCCACGTGTCGCGTTCTTATTGGACTAAACTTGCCTAACTTTCCTTTAACTTTACCAAAAGCTTAATTTGACCAAAATCATCTTCATTTTTGCATGCTCTTGGCCGAAATTTTGAGAGAGAGAAAGGGAGAGAAAGCTTCAACTTTTCTTTCAATTTCTTGTCCAAAATTCGAAATCCAACCGATAAAATTCCGAATTCCTCCGTAGAACTAGCTTGCTAAGGAAGATTGAAGGTGCTTGTGGAGTTATTTTGCAAGAGAAAGCTCTAAGTTGCTACCTTTCTTGATGATTAAGGTATTTTGCTTGGAACTTCACTTTTGTTCATAACAATGGCGAATTAGTGCCTTGTGGTAGTTAAGGAGCTTATTTTATGGATGAATTCATGGATTAAAGTGAAGTTAGGTGAATTTCTTATTTTCTTGGGAATTTTTCTGTTTTCATATGATTATTATAGTTGGCTTGAATTGATGGCTTAATATGGTATAGAATTGGAGCTATTGTGCATTAATTGTGGTTAATTGCGAAAATTTCAAGTTTATGCGGAAAAATTTCAGTTTTAGGGTTTTGAATTGGGGCTTTATTGTGGATGGTTGTGAAGCTTAAATTGGTTGTATTTTAAGGGTGTTTAATAGCCGATAATGTGTATGTGCAATTGTGATTGATTTTTATGAGATTGGTGGTTGATTCTTAGGTGGGAAAAGTAAAGAGAGACAAGGGAAGTGCTGCTGAAATTTTGCAGGAACTCCCGAGCAGTCTCGGGAAATCTGTTATAACTTGGTGTAGAAATGTCAGAATTGAGTTCCGTTTGTTGTGGTTTAAACTAGATTTATAGAGCTATAAACCGTATAAATTTCAGACCCTTGTTCTTTCTGTGTGAATTATGGTGATTTTTCAAAGTTGACTGAAATTACGTACCTGTTCTGTCTTTTACTGGATGAAGCTGCGACTTGAGGCTCAAATTCGACCGACTTGTGATCTGAATCTTAAAAATGTGTCTTCTGAGAAATTATACCCCTTTGAGTGTATTTTCCGACGGTATAACTTTTATCAATTTTGGACTTAAGACTTGTGAGATATGATTTTTCCAATGAGGGTGTGCAAAACTGGAAAATCCTGTTTTTCTAGAATTATTCTTACCTTCATTTTGCACCTTAAGTTTGGAGTTAGTAAATCATTGTAGGTATGGTTTTGGAAGAAATGAAAGGTTTTGGGGCCGTTCTTACCCTAGGACCAACTATTACCCCTTTTTACTCGAAAGTTACATTTTATCTTCTTGCATTGTAGACCATTTGAATAGGCACTCGACTAGTAGTCGAGCCTCACTTGTGCACTCCGTTTACGGGGTTTGTGAATGCGAAAACTCTGATTTTCTTGTCTTGGTTATTCTAGGATTTCTCGGGGATTAAAGCCCTACTTTGGGTGAAGATTTTTGACGTATCTTTACTTGGATTGGTGAGTGTACCACTCCCTTCCTTAGTTACTTAACTTGGTTTCTGTTCATGCAATTTGTAATTTGAATGACTGTACTTTCTGTTTATTCCGTTGAGACAAGGGTGTACTTTATCACCCTCGTTCTCTTGTCCGCATGCCTATTTACTGTGGAAAATTTGAATCTGTTATCTGTGCTTAATCTACTGCCGTTTGGACCTTGCATCCAACGATCTTTCTGTTACCTCTGAGTTCAAATCCTGTGGCTAGTTATTCGAGTCGAGCCGGTAAAGGCCTGGTCGATTAGATAACGAACCACAGTAGTCTGTTTCTGAGAAATCTTTGGGTATTGGAGACTCTGGATTTCTGGTATACTCGAGTATTACCACCCTCTGTTCGGTTGAGGTGTTCGGGCCCGGTAAGGGGTATGTTTGGTGGACGGAATTCGATGTAAAGTGGGGTCTACGGACATGTTGGTTCTATCTATGTTGACGGAGAGTCAACGGGTTTGGATCAAGTATCGCAATTGGGCATTTTGGCTCCTGAGAGCCACCTGTATCCTTTCCCTTTGAAATGTTTATTCATTTCCCTATCTGGTGTGTATAACTGCATGATTGATACGTGAAATGCCATGATTTATGACTACTTGTACTTCTGGTACCTCATTGAGCGTAATCTCACCCCCTTCCCGTTATCTTTGTTTTCCTTACAGGGAACAACACTTTTGAACCATGATTTCGAAGAAAGTGTCAAGCTAGTGTAAATGTTATTTTGTTACGCTCTTTTGTAATCAAAACCCTAGTTACTTTTATCAAGTATCACGTTTTGACTTGTACGACTTTCTATGTATGTACTTAAATGTTTAAGCCTGTATATTAGGTGTATTCGTTTGAGATACTACTTGTAATCATTCGGAACATTTTAGTTGTGTGTAATCGGCGTAGTAGTCTCCGAGTGTTTGTTTTCTTTGGTTTCGATCGCGCGTAATCTAGGGTTTGTGTGATTCGACTTCGTAGTCCTGGCGAGAGTTGGGCAGGCGGTCCGCCAACCCCTTTGGTTCGCCTTAGGGGAAGGTGGGGCCGTCACAGTAGATCCCACTTTACACCAAACCTTCCACTAAACATTCCCCTTACCGGACCCGAACACCTCACAGAAACAGAGAGGGTAATACTCGAGTATACCACAAAGTCGAGGAGATAACACTCCATTTGACTAACAGTAAACCCATGGTTCTTTATCGAATCGACCAGGCCCTTGCCGGCTGGACCCGATTAACGACCAATGAGGCTTGAGCTCAGATATCACAGTAAAGTCGTTGGTCACAGCCCCAACGACATCAACCATGCACAGGTAACGAATTCAGAGTTATACAGTATACAGTCACACAGATAAGAGATCGATAGTGGTAAAGTACACTCTCGTCTCATGCACAGAGTTCACAGTCATTCAATCCAAAGATTCAAGTACAAACAACCATTTAAGCATTAAATCATGCAATGGTACACTCACCAATTCAAACAAGAAAGTTCACAAGTTTCCGTCCGACGTATGCCTTGGATCACCGACACGCCCTATAACAATCAAGAAAACACAATTGAGACTCGAACACGGGTCGAAAACCTCTCAAATGAACTACTAAGGCAAAACCAAATATAGCTTAGAATGGAAAATACATAAAATTTAAGGCTAAAAGTCCAAAGCCTTTCACTTCTACCCAACCTCAACCTAAACTCAAAAGAACCCAATATCCTCAACGTTTGGACAGCATTTCCCCTAAAATTTCAGATTTTCCATCCTACAAACAACCATTTAAATTCATCCAAAACAACCACAATTACACATACAAATCATAGGCTAGTCAACACACCTCATAAGGGTTACAATACCCCTCAATCTTAGCCAATTAGAAGCTCAACAACCAACCATAGTAAAGCCCTAATTAGAAGCCCTAAACTGAAATTTTCCGAACAAAACTGAAATTTTCCGCAAACAACCACAATTAACGCACAAAAACTCCATTTTACACAATATAAAGCTAACATTCCAAGGCCAACCATAACCATCATATGAAAACAGAAAAATCCCCAAAAATATCAGAAATTTATCTAACTCACTTTAATCCATGAAATCATCCATAAAACAACCTATTTAGCCACCACAAGTCACAATTTACCATTATTAGGAACAAAGAATGAGTTTCTAAGCAAAATACCTTGACACCTCAAGAAAGGTAGTAGCTTAGGATTTTCTCCTCCAAAACAACTCCACCAATACCTTTAAACTTCCTTAGCAAATCACTTTTGTGGACAAATTTAAGATTTAATCGGTTGGATTTCAAGATATAAGCAAGAGATGGAAGATAAAAGTTGAAGCTTTCTCTTTTTTTTTCTCTCAAGGAGCTCGGCCAAGAAGGTGTAAATGAAGATGATTTTTGGGTCAAAATTGTGGTTTTAGTAAAGGTAAAGAAAGGTAGTCAAAGTCCAACTTTGAATAGGAAAGCGACACGTGGCACATTTTATGCTTAAAGCTATCTTCTTGTCTCCCCATGGTTAATCCAGCTAGGTAACCTCTAATTATCTCCTAACAACTAGTAATTTAATCCCTTTATGCAAAACTTAATCTAATTGGCCGAATTTATCTTACTTAACGCACCAGTGGGTCCCACGTCCAATATACACTCCTAATATCTCATGAACTAACTTATACTAGAGAAATGATTTAAAACTATATTTACTTATAAAAATATCTATAAAATTAATATAATAAAGAAAATATAGAAAACGTGCGCAAAGAAATAAAATAATACCGAAAAATAAAGAAAATTTTTGGGTTCTCACAGTTATGAATCCGAGACAAACTCGGTGGCAGTTCCAACTTATATGATACATTTCCCACGCGTTGGATAATCTTATAAGGTCCTACAAATCTCGGTTGTAGTTTCTTTCCCTTCCCAGACATTATACTCGCTTTCAGAGGTGTAATCTTAAGAAACACTAGATCTCCAACCGCAAATTCTAAGTCCTTTTTCCGATTATCTGCATAACTCTTTTGACGACTTTGTGCGGTCTGAATCCTCTAACGTACCAATTTCACTTTTTTCATTCGCCTCCTCAATCCAAGGTACTGTAGCCGGGTCTAAAATTTTTCGTTCACCTACTTCATCCCAACAAATCGGAGATCTGCACTTCCGACCATAAAGTGCTCCGTACGGAGCCATTCGAATAGAAGAGTGGAAGCTATTATTGTATGTAAATTCTACCAGTGTCAAAAATTTACTCCAACTCTCCCCAAAATCCAAAACACAAGTCCTCAACATATCCTCAAGGGTTTGAATCGTTCTCTCAGACTATCCATCGGTCTGGAGATGGTATGTAGTACTGAAATTCAATTTAGTCCCCAACGCCTCTTACATCTTTTGCCAGAATCTCGAAACAAATCTCGGATCTCTATCGGACACAATACTTACAGGTATTCCATGTAACCTGATAATCTCATCCAAATACAACTTAGCCAACTTCTCCAATGGGTACTTCATATTAATCGGCAGAAAATGAGCCGATTTAGTCAATCTATCCACTATCACCCAAATAGTATCATGGTCTCTTTGTGTCCTTGGTAATCGTGATACAAAATCTATAGTGATATTTTTCCATTTCCACTCAGGTATCTCTAAAGGTTGCAAAAGTCCTGATGGTTTCTGATGTTCCGCTTTAACCCGTTGACAAATCAAGCAGGTCTGGACAAATTGAGCAATCTCCTTTTTCATGCTCTCCTACCAATACAAACTCTTCAAGTTTTGGTACACTTTATTCCCTCCAGGGTGTACCGTAAACTTCGATCGGTACGCCTCTCCCAAAATTTCCTTCTTAAGCCCGTCATCATTCGGCACTACTATCCGATTATGAAATCTCAATATACCATCGTTTCCAAATTAAAATCCGACTTCTCTTTTTTTTGGCATTTTCCAACCACTTTTACACTTCAGTGTCCTTCTCCTGAGACTCTTTAATACGTTCCAACAAAGTGGAATTCACTACAATATTCCCAAGGATTACTCTCCTCGGTTCCAGTCGAGGATTCCAATAACTAACTTCTTCTAACAAGTGCAATTTTTTAATCATCAATCCAGCCACTTGTACGTGACGACTTAAAGCATCGGCCACAATATTGGCTTTCCCCGGATGGTACTTTATCGTGTAATCATAATCTTCCAAAAACTCCATCCACCTACGTTGCGTCAAATTCAGCTCCTTTTGAGAAAACAAATATTTAAGGCTTTTGTGGTCAGTAAAAACTTCAAATGTTACTCCATACAGGTAATGTCTCCATTTCTTTAAAGTGAATACTACAGCCGCTAACTCCAAATCATGAGTCGGGTAATTCCCTTCATGCGGTTTCAACTTCCTAGAGGCATATGCTATCATTTTATCATTTTACATCAATACACATCCTAAGCCTTCCGTGGAAGCATCTGTATAAACCACAAAGCTATCCTTCCCATTCAGTAGAGCTAACACAGGCGCGTCAAACGTCTTTTCAACTCTTGGAAACTCTCTTCACACTTAGGACTCCATATAAACTTTTCACTTTTCTTGGTCAACTCGGTCATGGGTCCATCAATTCTAGAAAAATCCTTAATGAATCTCCGGTAATACCCTACTAACCCTATAAAACCTCGCACCTCAGTAGGGTTTTCCAGTTGTTTCCACTTCGAAACAGCTTCAACTTTGGCTGGATCCACTTTTATCCCATCCTTAGAAATTATGTGTCCCAAAAATGTCACTTTTTTCAACCAAAATTCACACTTGCTAAACTTAGCGTACAATTGGTGTTCCCTCAGGGTTTGTAAAACAATTCTCAAGTGTTTCTCGTGATACTCCAAATTCTTAGAGTACACCAATATATTATCAATAAACACCACCACAAATTGGTCCAGATAGGGCTTAAAGCCCCTGTGCATCAAATCCATAAAAGCAGCAGGTCCATTGGTCAATCCAAATGGCATTACTGCAAATTCAAAGTGCCCATACCTCGAGTTAAAAGCAGTCTTGCGTATATCTTTCTCCAAAATTCTCAATTGATAATAACCCTATCTCAAATCCAACTTCGAGAATACCACCGCCCTTTGCAATTGGTCAAACAGTTCATTAATATGGGGCAACGGGTACTTATTCTTAACAGTGACATCATTCAAGTCTCGGTAATCTATGCACAACCTTAACCTTCCATCTTTCTTCTTAACAAATAAGACCGGGGCTCCCCACGGTGAATCACTCTCTTTTATAAAACCCCGTTCCAACAAGTCCTGCAATTGTAACTTCAGTTCTTTCAGCTCAGCTAGAGCCATCTTATATGGCGTCTTAGAGATAGGTGCTACTCCCGGAGTCACATCAATTTTAAAAGCTATTTCCCGTTCCGGGGGTAAAGACTCTAACTTTTCAGGAAAAACATCTGGATAATCCTTCACTACAGGCATGTCTTCCAGATTCACTTTATCACTAGGGGTGTTGATTAGAAAAGCCAAGTATCTCTGAGCTCCTTTACTTAACATTTTTCTAGCTTGAATCCCTGAGATAAGTGCAGATGAAGCTAATCTGCCACTTACATCCAATTTCAGGGTTGTCTCTCCCGAAATACACAATTCTACTATTTTCGTCTTACAGTTCAACTGGGCATTGTAACGGGTTAACCAATCCATTTCTAGGATCACATCGTATCCCTTAATCGCTAAGCCTATCAAATCGGCAAGTAATTTCCGTTCTCCAACCCAGATCTCACAATCTCTGTATACCAAGTTAGAGATTACACTTTGATCCCCAGTAGGTGTCCTAACTTCCAAGTCATAAGGTAACTTAATTGGCTTCAAGTCTATTCCACTCATGAAAGCAGGGTTTACAAAAGAGTGTGTCGCACTCGGATCAATTAAAACCCTAGCTAAGCGGTGAAAAATAGGAATCGTACCTTCAACCACCTCAGTCGCATCGAGTATCTGCTGATGGTCCAGTGCATAAACCCTAGCCGGTACCTTTGGTCAGTTTCCTCCAGCACTAGTCTGCTTAGGGTTACCTCCAATTTTTGGCGCATTTGGACAACCCGCGACTTGATGTTCAGCGCTACCACAAAAGAGACACTTCCCAGACTTCCTCCAACAATCATTCTCTGAGTGGTTGGGTTTACCACAGTACCACAAGTAATTTGAGGGGTCACGGCTGACCCACTAGAAGGTGTTCCCCTAGCTTGAACCGGTCCACTACGACCTTCCTCAACCCTTTGAGCTTTTTCTAGAGCCTCAGTAAATGTAGAGATTTGGGTTGCGGCCAAGCCCTCCTGGATTTTCACATTAAGCCCCTATACGAACCGTCTTATCCTTTTCCGTTCATTGATCACCAATTCAGGAGCGTACTTAGAAAGTTTAGTAAACTTCCCTTCGTACTCCGCTACACTAAGCGTCCCTTGTTTCAATTTGATGAATTCATCCTCGCTCTTCTCTTGAATCAAAGGCGGAAGGAATTTCTCATTAAATTCCCTCGTGAAATTCTCCCAAGTCCAAGGGGTTTGGGCTCTCTCCCACTTTCCCCTTATCACATCCCACCAAGCACGAGCCACTCCCTCAAATTGGAAAGCAGCAAAATTCACTCGCCTATATCCTCGGTATAGTTTAAGGCGGCGAATATATTGGTCATTCTCTCTAACCAATTCTCCGCTACCTCAGGGTCAAGTTCACCAATAAACTTAGGCGGGTTAAATTTCAAGAACTTCTCCAACGCTCTATCCTCCCCTCTATCCTGCCTCTCGACCTGATTAAGCGGTCCAGGACCTTGTCTTTCAGCTAAGCGTTCTAGGATATCAGTCATCCTATTAATGGCAGTAGCCACTTGATTTCCCCCTACATTTTCATGTCCCTGGGTCGGTCTAGTTGCCGACCCCTGGTCATCCCCATGAGATTGGGCCTGTCTAGTCCCTCGCCCACGGTCTCGACCACTGCTTCGTCCTTTCATTATCCTAGGTGTGCCTAGTGCAAGAAATAAATCAATTATGCAGGAAAAAAAAATACTTAAACAAGGATCAATCATGGAAAACATTGGAACTAACAATAATTTACATTCATTATCATGTCAAGATCCATACAATTAGCAAGTTATGGGGAAAATCACAAAAATATAGCACGTAATTGCCACAAGAGTACTTTTAGCCACGTAAGGTTAAAGTAAAATCAAGTGCCTCAAAAGTAGACCACACAGTCATACAAAATGCAATGGGCTCAGCACTAGCATCATCCCAGCTAATCCTAACTATACCAGTCAAAAGGGTCAAAAGGGTCAATCAGTCTAGACCTAGTCCACAGTAGGACTACCAGGGGGAATCTCCTCCTCAGGATCCTCCTCCTGAACCGGGCTCTGGACAATATCCATCACCCCATCTATCATCATAGTGGTATCGGCCAGGATCCCGGAAGCCCGATGACGGACCTCCTCTCCTACTCTAGTAAGTCGGGCCCTAACCCTCTAAAGCTCCTCACGAGTGACCTCAGCAGTAGCCACCTCGCCAGCTAGTACCTCCTCAAGTTCAGCGATCCTCTCACCCTGAGCACTAACCATCTGCCTCAACTCATCCACCTCCTCCTGTAAATCTCGGTTGAGGTTCACCAACTGACGACGCTCGTCATCCAAAGCTAACACAAGGTGGTTCGGGTAGGCAAACGTCAACCTACACGAACATCGTGGATACCTATTACAGGGTGAGTAGTGCACTTGAGCCCCTCCACCGAGAGCTCGGTATTAAATAGGCCTATGAGGCTCTACATGGCCATTAGCATGGCCATTTCTATTAGCTGCCAGGGTCCCATTTTCATTTTCCATACCTGCAAAACAATTACACCTTTCGGATTAGAAACTTAGTCACTAGCTCTCTCAGATATCACTTAAGGTATGACTAAGTTATTCTATCTCGAATCTTAAAGGTAAGGTTTCTAGTATAACTCCCAAATAGATCTCTAACCTAGAGCTCTGATACTAACTGTGACGCCCCAACTTCTCCCTAAGGCGAACCAAAGAATATCCGCGGGACGTCTGCCCAACTCTCGCCAGGACTCGGTACAAATCTCATTCAAGTTTAATACGATACTAGCTATCTTGACAAGACAAAGTAAGAAAGATAAGTCGCTTCCGTAAATAACATTAAAACTTGCACCACGAGTTCCAAAATATATCAATCTTCCAATTCATACATTGGTTCCCAAAAGATACATCAATTCCCAAAATATACAACAGCCACAATAACTAGTCAGTTCCATCGGAAACCCTATTACAAAAGTACATCAAAAGGGTTCCTCCGAGTCTCACTCCACGACCATTCCTGTTAAGGAAAACAAATCTACGGGGTGAGCAATCACTCGTGAGGCCAAGAACACACATGCAAGCACATTGACCAAGTAACAATCCCAATTAATGAGCAAAACAATAATATTCAAGTAAGTGACAATTCGAGCAAGAAAAGTAAACAGAAACAATTCAAGGATATAGGAGCTCTCAGGAGCTATTTTCCACTTTCACGATCATGAACCTCCACGAGTTGACACTCCGTCAATCGGGTAGGTTATAGTCCGTAGAACCACATTTATCATGTCCCCGTTCACTATTACATACCTTTGCACCGGGCCCGTCTGTCATTCATTTGAGGCAATACTGCTCGAGTATGCCAAGCAAGACCTCTCACTAGGTCAAGCTTACGTTTTCTCATGGTTCCCCAAGGAGCCCGACCAAGCCCATGCCGACTCGAGTCCAAGATTGGCCAGTGAAAGTTGGGCGTCCCCCATGTACACTTGTGAGTCGAGGAGATTCACTCCAGCGACGTATGCAGCCATAGCATACCATTTCATTAATTCAATCATTCAATATCATTCAATCATTCATTTCATTCATTCAATCATTCAATACATTTCACTCCATTCATTTCAAATGAGAACGAGTGCGGTAAAGTACACACTCGACTCCATTTTCAAAATCTCCAATCATTTATAACAGTTGAGCATGTATCAAGTACTCATACACTTGACACTCACCAAGTAAACAAAGAAGAAATGTCACTCGAAGGTTCATGTGTGAGAACCCGAAAAATTTTCTTTATTTCTAGGCATTATTTTATTCCTTTGCACCATTTTCTATATTTTCTTTATTCTATAAGTTTTCTATACATTTTATGAGTAAATAGGGTTTTAAAAATGTTTTTCTAGTATAAGTTAGTTTATGAGATTTTCGGAGTAAATGGTGGACGTGGGACCCACTAGTGCGTTAAGTGAGAGAAATTCGGCCAATTAGGTTAAGTTTTGCAGAAAGGCATTAAATTACTAGGTGTTAAGAGATAATTAGAGGTTGGTTAGATATTTGGTCATTAGTAAGCTAAAGGATAAGAAAGAAATTCAAAAAGTGCCACGTGTCGCAACCTTATTGGAGCTAACTTGCCTAACTTTCTTACTTTACTAAAAGACCAAATTTGACTCAAATCATCTTCATTTCTTTCCTCTTATGGCCGAAAATTAGAGAGCAAGAAAAGAAAAGAGAGCTCCAACTTTTCTTCCAATTTCTTGTCCAAAACTTGAAATCCAACCGATAAAACTTCGAATTTCTCCGTAGAAATAGCTTACTAAGGAGGATTGAAGGTGATTGTGGAGTTGTTTTGCAAGGGAAAGCTCTAAGTTGCTACCTTTCTTGAGGATTAAGGTATTTTGCTTGGAACTTAACTTTTGTTCATAATAATGGTAAATTAGTGGCTTGTAGTGGTTAAATAGCTTGTTTTGTGGATGATTTCATACATTAAAGTGAAGTTAGGTGAATTTCTTATTTTCTTGAGAATTTTTCTGTTTTCATATGATGATCATAGTTGACTTGAATTGATGGCTTAATGTGGTGTGATTGGAGCTATTATGCATTAATTATAGCGAATTGCGGAAAATTTCAGCTTTCGATGGAAATTTCAGCTTTAGGGTTTCTAATTAGGGGTTTTATTGTGGATGGTTGTGAAGTTTCAATTGGTTGTATTTTAAGGGTGTTTAATAGCCTAAAATGTGTATGTGCAATTGTGGTTGATTGTTATGAGATTGATGGTTGATTCTTAGGTGGGAAAAGTAAAGAGAAACAAAGGAAGTGCTGCTGAAATTTCGTAGGACCCTTGAGCAGTTTTGGAAAACTTGCTATATCTTGTTGTAGAAATATCCGAATTAAGTTCCGTTTGTTGATTTTTAAACTAGACTCATAGGGCTATAAACTTTAAAAATTTCAGACCCTGTTTCTGTTTGTACGAATTATAGTGAATTTTCAAAGTTGACTGAAATTACCTACCTGTTCTGTCTTTTACTGGATGAAGCTGCGATTTGAGGCTCGAATTTGACTGACTTGTGATTTGAATCTTATAAACATGTCTTCTAAGAAATTGTACCCCTTTGAGTTTATTTTCCGACGGTATAAATTGTATCAATTTTGGACTTAAGAATCGTGAGATATGATTTTTCAAGTGATGGCGCGCAAAACTGGAAAATCCTGTTTTCCTCGAATTAGTCCTACTTTCATTTTGCACTTTAAATTTGGAGTTAGTAGATCATTGTAGGCATGGTTTTGGGTAGAAGCGAAGGGTTTTGGATCGTTCATGTCTTTAGGACCAACTACTACTACTTTTTCACTCCACAACTACACTTTTGTATTGCTTTGGTAATTTACTTGGTTAGGCATATGACTCGTAATCGAGTCTCAATTGTTTTACCTTGGTGGTTTAGGACGTGCCGGTGATCCGAGTACTTCGGGAGGAAACGTTTGAAACTGTTTGTGTGAACTGGTGAGTGTACCACTCCCTTAAATTGGTGCTTATCTTGTGAGGACTCGTAAAATTTATCTATTTTAACTCCTAATTTTAGCTTATTTAATTATTTATTTGGTCAAATATTCCGAATATTATTTTCTAACTTTTTTAGACCTAAATACATGGATTTATAGCTTGGTTATATTTTTAAAGTGACTCGTTTCGAAATTTAATTTTTGAAAGCTCGTTAAGTGTGAATAGTGACTGCACGTTTGGAAATAATAATCGATTCAAAAATACAATAGATTTGGAAAATTGGAGACTTGTACATTAGTGCTAAAGTGGATAATTTTAAGTTTAAATACTCAAGTGATAGTTAGTTATACTATCGTTATAAGAATTTCTTAGAGATTTCGCCTTATCGCGCGCAAATCGGAAGTTCACGTTTTCGCGCGCGCGACTAATTGGAGGATTTTAGAAATTATTTCTAGATTATTAAGAGTAAATAATATTAGTATGAATATAAGTGCATTAGAGGTTTAATGCACAAGTGAAACGAATTCGAGAGGAATCGAGCACGAAACACGCGCGTATGCGCGCGGGGAGAAAGTTGACTTTTGGATCACTTTTGGCCAAACACTTAAAGCTTCTCAAGGAAGCTTCTTCATCAACCACGGTACTTCATTTTCTTGCACAAGAACAGCCGTTCAACCTCAAGGAGAAGAAGACCCCAAACCTTCTTCATCATCTCACTCAATCTTGCACTAAATCCTCTCAAATTCATACCACAACTAGCAAATAACTTGGAGATCATCTTGGGCTAGGAAAGGAACTTCATCCTCACGGTTTCTTGGAGCAAAAAGGGGCCAAAAAAATTCTGGTTTAATACCATCTAGGAGGTAATGAAGATCCAACCCTTAAATCTTAGCTTTTGTAAGTTAAATTGCACTTGGAAGCTTGTAGCTTCATGTGGGTACCTCTATATTGTTGGAAATCTTGTGAGTGGGCTCTATGAAATCCCACAATGGACTTGATGATCTGATGTGATGATATTGGGTGTTGTTTATGTTAATTTAGTGGTTAAACTAGTGATGATAAGTTGAAAGGTGGAAAGAAAACTCAAAGGAAACAAAAGGAAAGAAGGGGCCGGTTCTGCCCTGCCTTTGCCGCGCCCCTTGGTGCAGATTTTTGTGGTCCAATTGACTTGATTTTGATGCAAATATGTTGTATAGGTTGTGTGGAATGTTTCCACCAAAAATCACTTGATTTGGTTGGGTAAATGTTTGGATTTCGAAACTTTTTCGTGGCTGGAAACGTGTCCAGAGTTGTTCTGGCAGCGAATTTTAAATGACGATAACTCTTTACTCCGAGGTCGAAATCGAGTGCCGTTTGCGGAACTGGAAACTAGACATTCCCAGCTTTCCAACGGTATAAAATGTAGGTTCTAATTCGACCCGAGTGATCTGTACCAAGCTTGTAAAGTCGACTGCCCTGTTCCACGTTTTCACAGAGAACTCTATTTTTAGCCGCAACTTGATGTCCAAAAATGACCTAGTTATGGACTGATTTGGAAACTGATTTCTTCTAAGAAATTGTAGCCTTATGAATGTAGTTTCTAACTCCACTAACCACACTCAATTCCGAGTTGAATTGAGTGAGTTGTGGCCGAAATCCGAAACTGACTCAAAGGTAGAAAACCCTCTTTTGGCTAGTTAATACTTTAGCTTTGATTTGGGACTTGTTATTTCGAATTCTTGGTGCTAACCACCTACCAAATTGCACCTTGGATGTTTCACAGACCTTTTCTTCATAAATGAATGATGTTTGAGAAATTTCATTGACCAAATGTTTGGGAAAGAGAGAAATATAAATGCAAGGCAGATCGTCTTAGAAATTTTTGCAAATTTTATCGACTTTGTTCACTAGCTTCCCAAATGTATTTTTCCATAAATTTGGTAGAGGGATAGCCCTCATATGGTAGGATAATACTGCAAAATTTAGTGTCATTCCGAGTCCGTTTCGAAGCTCAACTAGAGTCGCAAAGTTTCAGCTTTAAATCTGGAAATTTGCCCAGTGAGCTTCATTTTTGCACCAACTTTGAGCTACTATATCTTGGTGCTCAAAACTCCAATTCTTGTTCCGTTTGTTGGATTTTAAACCTTGTTTGTAACTCTAATTGAGTTCCAAAATTCAAAGGCTAGATTGAATCCTGTGATTTTTGCCGATTTTCCAAAATTAGCGAAAAACCAACCTCAAAACTGCCTTATGGGCTTAGAACAGCAACTTTAAGCTAAATTCTGGATATCTTCCGTTAGGAATCATAGAAAAGTGTCTTCTAGGGACTTTTAGTACTTTGGAAGAAGTTTCCAACGGTACCAAATTTTCCAATTTTGGACTTGTAATGAGTGAGATACGATTTTTCAAAGATCGAACCTTAAATCTGAAATTTTCAAACTCGACGGGAATTGAGTTTTTGAGACTCTTCCCTATCTTTCAATATTAAATGACCATTTAGGACTTGTCTTCATGAAGTAAATCAGTTTTTTCTTGTGTTAATAAACACTACTTTTGAATCTTGAATTTTGAGTTAGTGAAACCCCATTCCATGGTATTTTCTAGATTGTACAAGTGTACAATCCCTCTCTTGATAAGAAAGGATTTTCAGTGATGGTGTGTGATAGATAACTATTGTTTGGTCAGGTGCTCAAGGAGACCTTCACGAGGATCTCCAGGGGAACACCTAGAGGCTTGCTCAAGCACTTACTCTCTTATTTTGATTGGTGAGTGTCAAGTGCATGAATTTGTTGTTATGTGGTTAATTGTTTCTTATCCGTTATGTGAACTTGAAATTTTGGGACGAGTGTGTACTTTACCGCACTCGTTCTCTTTCAAACGAGATTATATTCGTATTTTGCCGTATGGATTCATATTCGATTTGTACATGGTAATATGGATGTGATTTGTAT
Organism: Coffea humblotiana; assembly: GCA_023065735.1. Taxonomy (NCBI): domain Eukaryota; kingdom Viridiplantae; phylum Streptophyta; class Magnoliopsida; order Gentianales; family Rubiaceae; genus Coffea; species Coffea humblotiana. The sequence goes on along the minus strand of CM041213.1, from coordinate 26,415,202 downwards.
TTGTGATTCGTATATGTAATTCGTATTTGTGATTCCTACTTGGAATCGTCGATTTGAGCATTGCTCATCGACTTATATTCGTATTTGTATCCGTATTCGTATTCGTATTCGGGGGACGCCCAAACTCGTTGGCTAACTTTGCGAATCGAGCCAGCATGGGCTTGGTCGATAAGCTTAGCAAACCATGAGATATTCGTAGAGCATGATCTATTGGAGAGATCTTGCTCGGCATTACTCGTGCAGTATTGCCATGATATACTCGAGTATTATCAAAAACTTTGATGAGCGGGCCCGGTAAGGGGGTGTAATGGTGACGGGATTTAAAGAAAAGTGGTGTATCTACGGATTTGGTACTTATGTGGTTGACGGAGTGTCAACATGAGATGTGATCAAGACTCCGACTCGACTACGTGGAATTTAGCTCCTGAGAGTTACAGTATCCTTGAATTGTTTCTGTTTACTTTTTTTAATGTGAATTATTCGAATTTACAGCTTTACCTACTATGAAATTGTGGCTATTTGGATTACGTGTTTGCATGTGTGTTTCTTGGCCTCACGAGCGTTTTGCTCACCCTTTAGATTTGTTTTCCTTAACAGGAATGGATCGGAGAGAACTTGAGGAAAACCCTTTTGGATGTACTTTTGTATTAGGGTTTTCGATGTTCATGACTAGAATTTGGATTTTTGTATAACCCTGGATTGATGTATATTTTGGGAATCTAATGTAAGATATGGATGATGGATGTGTTTTGTACTCGTGGTGTACTAGTGAAAATAGGTAATGGAAGCGACTTTATTCATTTGGCTTGTATTGTTGGTTATTTATAGTTAAGTTTGATTTGATTCGTTTCGAGTCCTGGCGAGAGCTAGGCAAGCGTCCCGCGGATACCCTTTGGTTCGCCTTAGGGAGAAGTGGGGGCGTCACATATCTGATTCATCTGTACTTGTTATTTGCAACCTGATTTTTTTGAGACTTCTGTATACTTTGCATGAAACGAGGGTGTACTTTATCACACTCGTTTCACTCATCTGTTTATTCTGGTTCCTGTATACTGTATAAATCTATATTGGTTCTCTGTACCTGTTATCTGTATCTGTTCTCTGTATTGGTTAATGTCGTTTGGAGGGTTGAGTCCAACAACCACTCTATGACCTTTGAGCTCAATACCGGGGGCTAGTTACTCGAGTCGAGCCGGCATGGACCGGTCGATTAGATAACGAACCACGGTAGTCCACTTCTAGGAAATCTTTGGGTATTAAAGACTCGGAATTTCCGGTATACTCGAGTATTACCAACCACTGTTACTGTTGAGGTGTTCGGGCCCGGTAGGGGGTTGTTTGGTGGACGGAATCGGCGTAAATGGTGTTCTACTGGACGGGTTACTTTATTTGAAAGTTGACGGAGTGTCAACTATTATTTGATCAAGCTCCGGTGAAACAATGAGAACTTTGGCTCCTGAGAGCCACCTGTATCCTTTCCATTTGAAGTGTTTATTTATTTCCCTATCTGGTGTATAACTGCATGATTGATACGTGAAATGCCATGATTCGTGACTACTTGTACTTTTGGTACCTCATTGAGCGCAAGCTCACCCCCTTCCTGTTATCTTTGTTTTCCTTACAGGGAACAACACTTTTGAACCATGATTTTGAAGAAAGCGTCAAGCTAGTGTAAATGTTATTTTGTTACGCTCTGTTGTAATCAAAACCCTAGTTGCTTTTATCAAGTATCACGTTTTGACTTGTACAACTTTCTATGTATGTACTTAAGTGTTTAAGCATGTATATTAGGTGTATTCGTTTGAGATGCTACTTGTAATGATTCGGAACATTTTAGTTGTGTGTGATCGGCGTAGTAGTTTCCAATTGTTTGTTTTCTATGGGTTCTATCCCGCGCAATCTAGGGTTTGTGTGATTCGACTTCGTAGTCCTGGCGAGAGCTGGGCAGGCGGTCCGCCAAACCCTTTGGTTCGTCTTAGGGGAAGGTGGGGCTGTCACAGTTGGTATCAGAACCACGTCGCGTGGTCTCTGCACGGATTGAGCTTGGGCCAAGTGGTGTTATGGTCCTGATTTCGTGAATGGGAGTAAAGGATTAAGTACTCTTTTGAGCATAAGTAATGAATCATGAAACGTTCTAGGTTTAAACCTTTATCATGGTACTTTGGGGACAATAGATAGGTATGTCAGGTAGGAATCTCTAATATGGGCGATTTACTCTTGGGACCGGCCGGCTCGAGTTGTGAATTACCTTATTGTGGATTCTTGTACTTGAGTACTCGATAATGAGAACGCTAGAATAAAGGCCTGTAGTTTGATTGTACTTGAGGTGAGTTTAGCGGCAAGAGTCAAAGTGCCGAAGATTCAATATTTGACCTAGTAATTGAACTGATCGGGGGGATTGGATCTAAGAGTGTTATCATGGATGAATCTAGTAATGGTCTGACTAGGGTTTCTATAGAGGGGGATCGGATTGTAGTATACGTCGAGGAATTCGCACCGAAGACCAATTTCTTTTCTATGAACATGAGGACTAGATAAGTGTTTATTTGATTTGAGACGATCTGACTGCAACGATATAGGTATCTTTACCTCGCTTTGGATATCTGATACCCGTAGCTTGGTTACGTATGAACTTGGTTTGATTACTATTGTACCGAGAGTGGAAGTTTTGGAATTAGGTAGGGAAATGTTTTGTTTAAAACACGGATGTGGCATAAGGGTTGAACTTTTGATGTGCGAGGTATGCTTTAAGGTTTTGTTATGTACATAAGTGATACGTGGCATAGTATGCCTTAACCATGTTCTATTTACTCGCCTTTATTAGCAAATATCTCCGTTTGATCTTCCGTGGTTGGATTGGGAGTGAAGGACTTAACCGTTATATGATTGGAGTGCCACTTGAACTTAGATCCACTTGCGCTTAGTTACTTATTATGATCCATTGATTTACCTGACAGGCTATAACTCAAATTCCAGCGAATCCGTGAGATGGCATATTGGGTTGATATGTATAAGGAAATTGAGACTCTTCGAAACGCAATAGAGGTCCAAACGAAATTAGTCGAGTACTGGGAAGGGCGATGGAAACACGAGTATTCGGAGAAAATTGAGCTCTTGCACAAGAACATAGAGCTGAAAAGAAAATACGAAGGAATTTCCGAAGAGGCTTTAGCAATGACACAAATTAATACTTTTACGAAGGTTCCGGAGAAAGTCCAAAGGGCAGAAATTACAAGGGCACAGGTGAAAACCTTCCATGCAAAGAAAAGAGGTGCATCTAGTAACATACTTGAGAAACCTAGAGAAGAGATAACACCCCCCAAGGTGCAAAAAGTGAACCATTTCTCTCATCCACCCTGGACATTTGGAGCCCTATTTGGAGGAGGACAACGAAGAGGCACCTCACAAGGAGATCAAACCTCAACCCCTCCCCTATGTTGTGGCTATTGTGGAAAAATCAACCATACTGAGGAGAGTTGTTGGAAGAAAAGGAGAAAATGCCTGCGATGTGGGAGCGCCGAGCATCGGATTGCTAATTGTCCGGTTCTATTACGAAAAGGGAAAAAGATCCAGCAATCAACCAAGACCGACCCTGGACCGTCGAAAAGGGAAGAAACTGGATTGAAGGTATCGGCTCGGGTGTATGCCCTAGAACAACGTCAGGTCCCTGACTCGTCTGAGGGCGTAGAAGGTACGATATCCGTGCCCCACCGTTTAACTAAGATTTTGATAGATCCTAACGGTGAGAAATTTCGAGGACGAAATTCTCTAAGGGGGAGAGAGTGTGAGAACCCGAAAAATTTTCTTTATTTCTAGGCATTATTTTATTCCTTTGTACCGTTTTCTATATTTTCTTTATTCTATAAGTTTTCTAGACATTTTATGAGTAAATAGGGTTTTAAAAATGTTTTTCTAGTATAAGTTAGTTTATGAGATTTTCGGAGTAAATGGTGGACGTGGGACCCGCTAGTGCGTTAAGTGAGAGAAATTCGGCCAATTAGGTTAAGTTTTGTAGAAAGGCATTAAGTTACTAGGTGTTAAAAGATAATTAGAAATTGGTTAGATATTTGGTCATTAGTAAGCTAAAGGATAAGAAAGAAATCCAAAAAGCGCCACGTGTCGCAACCTTATTGGAGCTAACTTGCCTAACTTTCTTACTTTACTAAAAGACCAAATTTGACTCAAATCATCTTCATTTCTTTCCTCTTATGGCCGAAAATTAGAGAGCAAGAAAAGAAAAGAGAGCTCCAACTTTTCTTCCAATTTCTTGTCCAAAACTTGAAATCCAACCGATAAAATTTCGAATTTCTCCGTAGAAATAGCTTACTAAGGAGGATTGAAGGTGATTGTGGAGTTGTTTTGCAAGGGAAAGCTCTAAGTTGCTACCTTTCTTGAGGATTGAGGTATTTTGTTTGGAACTTAACTTTTGTTCATAATAATGGTAAATTAGTGGCTTGTAGTGGTTAAATAGCTTGTTTTGTGGATGATTTCATAGATTAAAGTGAAGTTAGGTGAATTTTTTATTTTCTTGGGAATTTTTCTGTTTTCATATGATGATCATAGTTGACTTGAATTGATGGCTTAATGTGGTGTGATTGGAGCTATTATGCGTTAATTGTAGCGAATTGCGGAAAATTTCAGCTTTCGATGGAAATTTCAGCTTTAGGGTTTCTAATTAGGGGTTTTATTGTGGATGGTTGTGAAGTTTCAATTGGTTGTATTTTAAGGGTGTTTAATAGCCTAAAATGTGTATGTGCAATTGTGGTTGATTGTTATGAGATTGGTGGTTGATTCTTAGGTGGGAAAAGTAAAGAGAAACAAAGGAAGTGCTGCTGAAATTTCGTAGGACCCTTGAGCAGTTTTGGGAAACTTGCTATATCTTGTTGTAGAAATATCCGAATTAAGTTCCGTTTGTTGATTTTTAAACTAGACTCATAGGGCTATAAACTTTAAAAATTTCAGACCCTGTTTCTGTTTGTACGAATTATAGTGATTTTTCAAAGTTGACTGAAATTACCTACCTGTTCTGTCTTTTACTGGATGAAGCTGCGATTTGAGGCTCGAATTTGACTTACTTGTGATTTGAATCTTATAAATATGTCTTCTAAGAAATTGTACCCCTTTGAGTTTATTTTCCGACGGTATAAATTGTATCAATTTTGGACTTAAGAATCGTGAGATATGATTTTTCAAGTGATGGCGCGCAAAACTGGAAAATCCTGTTTTCCTCGAATTAGTCCTACTTTCATTTTGCACTTTAAATTTGGAGTTAGTAGATCATTGTAGGCATGGTTTTGGGTAGAAGCGAAGGGTTTTGGATCGTTCATGTCTTTAGGACCAACTACTACTACTTTTTCACTCCACAACTACACTTTTGTATTGCTTTGGTAATTTACTTGGTTAGACATATGACTCGTAATCGAGTCTCAATTGTTTTACCTTTGGTGGTTTAGGACGTGCCGGTGATCCGAGTACTTCGGGAGGAAACGTTTGAAGTTGTTTGTGTGAACTAGTGAGTGTACCACTCCCTTAAATTGGTGCTTATCTGATTCATCTGTACTTGCTATTTGCAACCTGATTTTTTTGAGACTTCTGTATACTTTGCATGAAACGAGGGTGTACTTTATCACACTCGTTTCACTCATCTGTTTATTCTGGTTCCTGTATACTGTATAAATCTGTATTGGTTCTCTGTACCTGTTATCTGTATCTGTTCTCTGTATTGGTTAATGTCGTTTGGAGGGTTGAGTCCAACGACCACTCTATGACCTTTGAGCTCAATACCGGGGGCTAGTTACTCGAGTCGAGCCGGCAAGGGCCGGTCGATTAGATAACGAACCACGGTAGTTCACTTCGAGGAAATCTTTGGGTATTAAAGACTCGGAATTTCCGGTATACTCGAGTATTACCAACCACTGTTACTGTTGAGGTGTTCGGGCCCGGTAGGGGGTTGTTTGGTGGACGGAATCGGCGTAAAGGGTGTTCTATTGGACGGGTTACTTTATTTGAAATTTGACGGAGTGTCAACTACTATTTGATCAAGCTCCGGTGAAGCAATGAGAACTTTGGCTCCTGAGAACCACCTGTATCCTTTCCATTTGAAGTGTTTATTTATTTCCCTATCTGGTGTATAACTGCATGATTGATACGTGAAATGCCATGATTCGTGACTACTTGTACTTTTGGTACCTCATTGAGCGCAAGCTCACCCCCTTCCTGTTATCTTTGTTTTCCTTACAGGGAACAACACTTTTGAACCATGATTTTGAAAAAAATGTGTCAAGCTAGTGTAAATGTTATTTTGTTACGCTCTGTTGTAATCAAATCCCTAGTTGCTTTTATCAAGTATCACGTTTTGACTTGTACAACTTTCTATGTATGTACTTAAGTGTTTAAGCATGTATATTAGGTGTATTCGTTTGAGATGCTACTTGTAATCATTCAGAACATTTTAGTTGTGTGTGATCGGCGTAGTAGTTTCCGATTGTTTGTTTTCTATGGGTTCTATCCCGCGCAATCTAGGGTTTGTGTGATTCGACTTCGTAGTCCTGGCGAGAGCTGGGCAGGCGGTCCGCCAAACCCTTTGGTTCGTCTTAGGGGAAGGTAGGGCTGTCACATCATGCGTCCACCGTGGAATCCTCTTGAAGGTCCTCTTGAGTGCCTGAGTAATTAATAATGAAGCATTACACATTATGGCTTAAAACCCCTAATTATCGAGGATGGTTGTACTCTTGTACAATCTAAGAAGAAATCATGAAAATGAGCCTTAATTACTCGTAGATCGAGGCTCAAAATGGGGTTTAAATGCACAAGGGAAAATCTGATTTTCATCTTGAAATCAAGTGTAAAACGGTCAAGCAATCTCGAAGGAAAATGGAGAGTGCAAAGGACTCGATTTCCTTTAAGTTCGGAAATTTTAGTTTTTGACAAGCAATCTTTGGAAAATCGTATCTCACTCTCCACAAATCGAAAATTGGAAAAATTGATACCGTTTGAAACTTCTTCCAAAGTACTAAAAGTTCCTAGAAGACACTTTTCCATGATTCCAAATGGAAGGTATTCAAATTTTGGCGGGAAGTCGCTGAATTAGGCTATCGAGACAGTTTCGAGGTTGGTTTTTGGCCAACTTTGAAAATTCGGCAAAATTCACAGAATGTGAACTAGCCTTTAAAATTAAAAATCAATTAGAGTTAAAATCAAAGTTTACAACACAACAAGCAGAACAAGAATCAGAGTTTTGAGCACCAAGATATAGTAGCTCAAAGTTACTGAAATTTCCTCACTAAACAAGGGTTTTCCAGGTTTAAAATGTGAACTTTGAGACTTTGGTTGAGCATTGAAATGAACTTGGAATGGCACCGAACTTGGTAATATTATCCTACCATATGAGGGCTATTCCTCTACCAAATCTCATATGAAAATTCGTTCGGGAAGTTAGTTAACAAAGTCACTAAAGTTGCACGATTTTCTAAGGCAAATCTGCCTTGCACCTTCGTTTTTTTTTGTTTCAAACATTTGGCCAATGAAATCTTTCAAACATGGTCCATTTATGAAGACAATTACTAAGGAACATCCAAAACCAAAATGTGTTTGATAGGTGATTAACACCAAGAGTTTCGAAATAACAACTCCCAATCAAGATTAACCATTGATCAGTCCAAAAACGAGGGTTTTCAAGCAATGGGACAGGTCTGAAATTCGGCCATAACTCAATCGTTTCAACTTGGAATTGAGCATGGTTGGTGGCGTTGAAAACAGCATTCATAAGGCTACAATGTCACAGAAGAAATGGTTTTAAAATTCTGTCTATAACTAGCTCATATTCGAGCATCAAGTTGCAGCTCATAACATGCACTCCAGTAAATCAGGGAAACAGGACAGGCATCTTCAAACGATTGGTACAGTTCACTCAGGTGGAATCAGGGAATTCATTTTATACCGTTGGAAAACTAGAAATGTCTAGTTTCTAATGCCACTGACGGCACTTGATTTCAACATCGGAGTAAAGAGTTATGGTCGTTTGAAAATCACTGCCAGAGCAATTCGGGACAAAATATCCAGTTTTGATAAAATTTCGAAATCTCAACATTTGGCCAACCAAATCAAGTAATTTTTTGAGGAAACTTTCTACACAACACATATTACACATTTACATCAAAATCAACTCAATTGGACCACAAAAATTGCATAAAAGGAGCACGGCAAAACAGGGGCAGAACCGTCCCTTTTTCTCATTTCACTTCCTTTGAGTTTTCTTCCACAACACAACTTATATTCACTAGATTAAGCACTAATCCAACATAAATAACACCCAATATCATCAAATCAGCTCATCAAGTCCATTGTGGGATTTCATAGAGCTCACTCACAAGATTTCCAACAGTATAGAGCTACCCACATGCATCTATAAGCTTACAAGTGCAATACAACTTATATAAACTAAGATTCAAGAGGTTGATCATTTGTTACCTCCTTAGATGACTAAAGCAGAAATTTTTGGTCCTATGAAGCTCAAGAAAACCGTGAGAAACAAGCTCCTTTCCTATCTTAGGTTGATCTCCAAGTGGTTTGCAAGTTGTAGTAAAAGTTTGAGGTGATTTGATGAAGAAATGAAGCAAGAAAATGAAGAGCTTTGGTTCTTTCTTCTTCCTATGGGTGGCCAGTCAACAAGAGCAAGGAGAGAGTGTGTGTTTGCTGAAAATGAAGCTTCCTTGAGAAGCTTAAGTGTGTGGCCAAAAGTGTCTCAAAAGTCAACTCTCCCCTCGCGCGCGCATGCGCACGTTTCGTGCTCGATTTCTCTCGAGTTTGTTTCACTTGTGCACTAAACCTCCAATACACTTCCATTCATACTATTATTATTCACTCTAAATAGTATAAAAATAAGGGTCTAAAGTCCCTCAATTAATCGCGCGTGCGAAAACGTGTACTTCCGATTTGTGCGCGATAAAGTGGAATTTCCAAGAAATTCTTATAACAATAGTATTACTTACTGATACTTGGGTACTTACACATACAAATAACTATCTTAGGACTAATGTATGAGTCCTCACTCTCCAAGCTCACTGTACTCTCAAATCGATTATTGTCTCCAAATGTGTATTCACTATTCTCACTTAACGAGCTTGCAAAAATTAAATTTTGAAACGAGTCATTTTAAAAATATAAATAAGTCATAGTTCCATGTAATTGGGTCTCAAAAGGTTAAAATAAAATATTCGGAGCAAACGGGCAATTAAATATTTAAATAAGCTAATAACAAGGGTTCGAAATAAGTAAATTTTCGAGTCCTCACAATTAGCGGGTCCCACTTCCATAATGCATGTCAAACTTAACATGAACTAACTTATACAAGAAAAATGATTTAAAAACTTGTCTCACTTATAAAAATATCTAGAAAATTAGGGTAATAAAGTAAAGTAAAGAAAATGTATTCGAAGAAATAAAATAAAATAATATAAAATAAGAAAATGTTTTGGGTCCTCACATTCAACCCGCTGGGCTTTCTCCACTGCGTCACTAAATGTATTGATTTGGGCTACTGATAAATCCTTTTGAATCTCAACATTCAGCCTTTGAACAAAGCGCCTTATTCGCCTTTGCTTGGTCATGATTAGTTCGGGGGCAAACTTAGATAACCTAGTAAATTGGATTTTATACTCAACAACGGTTTGAATTCCCTGGCGAAACCTAATAAACTCATCCTCCCTTTTCTCCTGAATCAACGGCGAAAAATATTTTGCGTTAAACTCCCTCATAAAATTTATCCATGTCCTCGGGGTTTGCTTTTTTTCCCATTTCATTTGTATCACATTCCACCACGAACGGGCTACTCCCTCCAACTAGAAGACAGCAAAGGTCAGGTGCCTATTCTCAGTATAATGCAAAGCTACAAAAATGTCAATCATTTTATCCAGTCATCTCTTGGCCACACAGGGTCAGGTCCTCCAAGAAATTTTGGTGGGGAGAATTTTTTAAATCGTTCACGGGCTCTATCAATCCCCTGCACATGATTCCCAGGGTTTCCGAGTTGGTTAACAGGGTTTTGGCCCTGACGATCCACTATTTGGGCTAAAAGATCGGTCATACGCTGGATAGCTGTGGCTACTTGGGCGTTGGGATCAACCCCCGGTTCACGATTTTGTTCAGCCACCGGTTCACGATTAACCCCTTTATTCAAGGATTGCCTAGGTCTGTGACAGCCCCACCTCTCCCTAGGGCGGACCCTAAGGTATCAGCGGACTGCCTGCCCAGCTCTCGCCAGGACTCGGTCGATCAAAGAACTAGTAACTCAAGATATGCAGGAATAACTTCAAAATAAACGGTACAAACCCTAATGGCAAACATTAAACAAGCCAACTTTCCAAACTTAGCAATCCACTAAACGTCACACTTACTACTCCATACTACAATTACATAACATGAGTCGAACTTATAAAGTTGAACTTACAAGAGTCAAAAGTAACAGCATTTTAAACAAAGGTTACAAGTTCAAGTAGAATAAAACTAAGAAAACTCTTGACCAAAAGTCCGTCCCCGATCTGTTAAGGAAAACAAAGGGAGTGGGGTGAGTTAAAGTTTAGTGAGGTTCCAAGTAAAACAAGTAAGCACATAGACAAATATGGGCATAATACAACCCAGTAAACATCGTATAGTACAATGACAATTTAATCACAGTTCAAATCAAGGATACGGGTGGCTTCCAAAAGCCAAATCCCCATGGGCTTGATCATACCGGGGTCCGTTGACTCTCCGTCAACATTTGCATTCAAAGAATATAAAGTCCGTAGAACACCACTTTCTCCGATCTCCGTCCACCAGTCAACCCCCCCACCGGGCCCGAATTCCATAAACAGTAAGTTGGTAATACTCGAGTATACCGGTTTCCAGTGATCAGTAAACAGTCCCCAAGGTTTATCGGCCGTCTCGACCAAGCCCTTGTTGGCTCGATCCAACCGACTCACCTATGAGGTTGGGTACCCAAACAGTAGCAGTAGTTGATCGGGTATCACCCAAACAACTCAAGTACTGTCACATATAGAGAATTCACATCTCATAATTGCAGTATACAGAGCCACAGTGGAAAATGAGGGAGGTCGAGTGCGATAAAGTACACGCTCGTCTCCATTTTATCAAAACATGGTTTGGCTCAAACAGTCGTAATTCAAGTATTCAGATATTTCATGTAAGCAGATAACAGGTAGTGGAACACTCACCTGTCAAGCAAAGTCGTAGTCAAACGTCAAGTCGTGCGGTTACGTTCACCACCGTTTCCCACTCCTAGGGCAACCGAGTGAAAACGTTAACGACTAGGTCTAATTCCAAGTAAAAGTGAGCTCATTCAAGTGACTAAGTGAGTGATTAACTCTACTCAATTCACCATGAAATTTAGGCCTAAAATGCAGTAAAATTTCATGAGAAAACAAGTTTAACAAGTGCAAGAAAGTTGGACAAAAGAAAAGTTTCATTCAAGCTTGAAAAGGTTCTTCGCGTGTAAACAGTCGCGCCCGCGCAGTCTCGGTAAAACGGTTATATCTCACTGTAGGAAGGTCGGAATTAGGTGCCGTCGGTGGCGTTGGAAACTAGACACGAAGGGATTTCTAACAGTACCAAGAAAACATTCTAGTTCGTCTCCTAGCACTGTCAGTAGCTCAGGGAAGTCGGCTGTTTTTCCCAACCTGGATCAGTCTCAAACCCTAACAATTGCACACTAATTCCTCATGCTAACCTCATTTGTTTTGGTTCAAATTCACCCAAATCAGTCCTCTAATGATCATGTACAGGGGCTTAAGTCATTTGGTATCATTTGAGCTCAAAATATAACACATCAACATGATCAAGGGTTACCAAAATAAGCTAATCACCATGAAACCCTAAACCAGTCCACTAATGACCAATATTACCACTTTACTTGCTCAAATTTCACTCTAATGCACACATGAGCTTAACCAATCTCTAGCCAAGTTGTTTAGGCATGATTAAGGTGTAAATAAACTACAAAAATCAAGGAGAAACCCTCCCTTCACCATCCGGTCAGCCATGACAAGAGAAATCAGTCCCTATTTTCCTTTAGTCATCCAATCTTCTTCTTCTAATGATTCGCACCCCAAACCACATATCAAGTATAAATCTAGCTCAAAAGAGGTTTAAAACATGTAATTGCTTCATTAACAACCATGAACAAGATGCAAACATTTCATCAAACACTTGGCATGCATACTACCTTCTTCAATTTCTACTTGTATAATCCAAGAGATTCACCCATAATCTCAACCAAACAACATGTAGTTTGCCATAACAACTTCAAGTACATGCTAAAACACCATAAAACCAAGATTTAAGAATTGTTTACCTTTCTTATAAGAAGCTTGGACCACCAAAACAACCCACCAAAATGAAGTCTTCAAGCTTGAATCAAACTCTATGGTTGGAAGGAAATTTCTCACTAACTCACAATCTTTCTCTTTGATTTGTTTGGCTTTTGATTACCAAGGTTAGAAAGCAAGAAAATGAAGCTTTCTCTCTTCTCTTTTGTGCTCAAGAAATTCGGCCAACAAGAGGAAAAAGAAGGGCTAAGGTGGTTTAAATTATTAGCTAACCTTTGGTCAAACAAGAATACTTGGCTAGGGTTTGGCCACATAGCCCTCTTCATGTCCATTACTTTTCTTAATCTTTTGACTAATGCTAATTCAACCCTTCCAAGTGCACCAATACCTATTTAACACCCCAAACCTATCATTTAAAGTCCTTGCCACTAATCAAAGCCACTTGGAACAAGATAATTGGTGAATCATTAAAAATCAATTCAAGTAAATATTCTTCTTCAAGTAAAAAGGAATGAAATGCACTGTATGAAAAATGTTGTAGTACATGAAGAATGTCATGCAAGGCATATAATAAGAGGTCTAGATCCTAGAATAAAGCATGTATTTAAGGAAAATTAGGGTTTTCAAGTGAGGGTTCTCACAAGGTCCGCACCCACGGTCTCGTCCACTATGTCTACCCTCCATCGGTTTTAACAAATCTAGGGTCGGAATGCAAAATGCAAAAATTAAAATTTCATAGATACATGAGTAAAGTATGAGAATATAAACAAGCCAAAAGTCAAGTACATTTAGCACAACCCTTTTCATACATATCACACAATAAAAGTCAAGTACAGGCAAAAACAATCCCAGTAACACAAGTAGTAGGATTATATCAAAAGTGTAGTAAACAAAAACTATACCAAAAGTGCAAAACATCCGACTAGGAGCTTTCCTAACTACCCCTCACATAGGGTCAAAACATAGCTCATACGAGCTCTAACCTAATTCCCAACAGAGCTAACAGACTCTCGCTCATGAGTAGAACTAGGTGCATCTTCCTCTCTAGGGGCTCCGTCGCCCTGATCCTCCACAGGTGCATTAGCGCCAATCATCCCCTAGATTAGCGCTCCACACTCATCAATGATACCCCCAACTCGATCCCTGACCTCTGTGACCACCCTAGCGAGGCGGTCATTAACTACCTGTAGATGCTCTCTAAGAGCATTCGTCCTCTCCTGCTCCATCGATATATCCTCTTAGAACTCCAAAATCCTATCAGCCTGCATCGTCATGATGCAGCTGCATCTCATCCTTGCCATCTCAGTTTGGTTCCTAACATTGGCACGCCTAAGTCTCCTCCTCTCATCTAGTACTGTCACAACTACATGATTAGCATAAGAGTAGTTCTGGCAACGACTATATCTCCTAGTCTGACTAGCAGTACTCCAACGTCGGATCGGTCCTCCAGGCCTCTCCTTATAATCGATAATCTGAAGGTGTCTCGTAGGTGGCTCACTTCCACCCTCTCCACTGCTTCTTTCCATGACCTACAGGGATAAGCACAGTTCACAACTTGGATAAGTTTAATCATACTTAATGACATCGTAACGCATCATACTACAGTTTCTTAGAACCAAATTTCCTATTTAGCCTAGGTCACTTCTAACCTAGGCTCTGATACCAATTGTGACAGCCCCACCTCCCTTTAGGGCGTAACCCAAAGGTTAGCGAACTGCCTGCCCAACTCTCGCCAGGACTGTTAAACCAAAATTCACATTAAGTACTAAAATGCGCAATTTAACTTGCATTCATCAACCCAGAACTATTTACAATGGAGTCACTAACGTTAAAAACTTAAAGTACAAATCAGAGTATTCAAACTTATACAAATACATGTGAGGTTTACTAATACAGAGGAGCTTAAAACAAAACAAAACTATAACTAACTCAACTCTTCCCCAAAAATCACACTCCCAAAACTTCACCCCCTGTAAGGAAAACAAAGGTCACGGGGTGAGCTTTCGCCCAATAAGGTACCAAAAAGGTCATGCAGTCACAAATCATATAGTTAGAACTTGTTCTATCAAATATAAGTATCAAATAAAGGAATAAGTAAACGCCACAACTTATACAAAGTAGTTCAAGTAAAAGGATACAGGTGGCTCTCAAGAACCAATTTTCCGTTGCATTAACTTGATCCAAACCCATTGACACTCCGTCAACATTTAAAGAAGCAAAAATAATGACGGTAGATCTCCACTTTACACCAGTTTCCGTCCACCAAACATACCCCTTACCGGGCCCGAACACCAAACAGAAACAGTGGTTGTAATAATCGAGTATACCAATTATCAGAAGTATTCAGTATTCAGTGAATCAGTAACAGTTTCCTCATGGTTCGTCAATTTATCTCGACCAAGCCCTTGCTGGCTCGATTCGATTAACTACCAATGAGGTTTGAGTTCAAGTTTCACAGTAAGATCGTTGGATATTAGACTCCAAACGACATCAATTCATGCACCAGTAACAGGTTTAAATTGCACAGTAAACCAATCAAACAGTCAAGGGGAAATGAGTGAGATAAAGTACACACTCGTCCCGTCTAGGATAAATTACAGCCACAGTCATTCAAGTCATAAATTTCAATCACAAGTAAATCGATTAAGCAACAAGTCATGCGGGTGGTACACTCTCCAGTTCAAGCAAAATAACGTCAAAAGCTCGCCCCCGGGTTATGTCCTTGATCACCAACAAACCCTAAGAATAACCAAGATAAAGTATTATGGTTCAACCATCCAAAGCTTAGGTGAACCAAAGAAAATCCAAGTAACTACTAGTGCAAAGATACAATTAGGGTTTTGAAGTGAAAAGAGAGCATTTAGACTCAAGGGACATGAGTAACCAAGAAGTCCCTCATTCCAATTCATGGCAGGAATTTCCAGCAACAAAATAGCTAACAAGACAACCAACCTTGAGGTTAAAGTGAAACAAATGCAACTAGAAAGCATGCTAGAAGAAACCATCAGTTTTCCTGTGATTTTACACATGGTTTTGTCAAAATTTCAGCTTATACTCTACCATCAAAGTGCAACGAAGAAATCACATGTAACCTAAGTCCAAACCAACCGAAAATCACCCTTCATTCATCAGTTATTTTACAAGAAAGGAAGTAATAAAATTTCAGCAGCACTTCCTCTTGTTTTCTTTACTTTTCCATCCAAACTCAACACCTATATTCATCTCAATCCAACCTCAATCACAACCACAAGTTATAAGCTATAAAGTACACTTGTTTAAGGCCACAAAACCATCCAAAATAGCCAATTTATAACTCAAAAATCAACTACAAGCAAGCTGGAATTTGAAACACTAAGCTGAAATTTTCAACTACAAGTTGAAATTTTCTATAATCAGGCCAAAATAACATGTAAAAGCTAGAAGATTCACATGGCAAAGCTACTAGATCATGGCCAAACTCAAAGCATCATATTAAAGCTGAAATTTCACCATCAAAGCTGAAATTTTGGAATCACCACTCAAACCATGAAATTTCTCATGAAAACTACCAAAATCAAACCTTAAATCCACTTATAAGCAGTAATAAAAGAAAAGAGAGTTTCTTGATATAGTTACCTTAATATCCTAAGAAGAAATGGAAATCAAGTGCTTCTTTCTCCCAAATCACTCCACCAAAGCCCTTAATCTTCCTTAGATGTCACCTTTTATGGACTAGTTTGCAAGATTAAAGTGAAAACTCAAGATTCAAGCAAGATTAGAAGATGAAAGTTGAAGTTTTTCTTCCCTTTTTTTCCCTCAAAATTTCGGCCAAGAGAGGTAGAAAGATGATAGGATTTTTGGTCAATTTTTTGTTTTTATTAAAGGATAAGAAATGTTGTAGTCAAAATCAAAGCTCCATGAATTTTGTGACAAATGGCATTCTAGGGTTAATCCTCATCCTATTGTCTCCCAAATGCTATAATATCTAGCCAACCTCTAATTATCCCTCAACACCTTATAAAATAATATCCTTTTGAACAAAACTCGTCCTATTCTTCAAAAATTTATCGCACGCACCTCACTAGTGGGTCCTACTTCCATAATGCATTTTGAACTTAACATGTACTAACTTATAAAAGAAAAATGATTTAAAAACTTGATTCACTTATAAAAATGTTTAGGAAATTAAGGAAATAAAATAAAGTAAGAAAAATGTATTCGAAAAAATAAAATAAAATAGAGAAATTTTTTTGAGTCCTCACATATACCCCACACTCGTCAAGTTTTTGGCGCCATTGCCGGGGAAGATTTTTTCAATATCGGTGCTAAGAATAACTTTATTAATTTAGACATTTTTTCTTGCTTTTTTTGTTTTTGTTGCGCATAGTGTCTCAATTGTTGTGTTTAGTGTGTTATTGAGTCTTTATTTGTATGTTTTTGTTTGTGTGTCGAGTCACTTATTCTTCTTGACTAAACGTGTTTTTGAGTTACTTTGAAGACATGTTTAGGAGCTCAAGAAGAGTAGTAAACATGGGCGGACAATGCATGAGAAATGGAAGATCGGCAATGGATGGTTACAACATGCAAAGCTCCTTGGATAGAGGTAACCAAGAAATTACTGAAGGTATGTCGTTTGAAGATGGTTTAAGGAGTTTAAAGGCTAAACTTGATGTTGTAACGTTAAAAGTTCAATTGGACACCATTACGAATATGCTTGAACAAAAGAGAAATGCTAATGCTTTCAATTCTTATTATGTGATTTGTGATTTGTGTGGAGGTTGTCATGCTATTCATACATGTAAGCAAGCGCAAAATGTGGATTATTTTGATGAATTTGAGCATTAAAATTCTTATTTTAATCAATATGATCCTAATTGGGGCAATTCTTATGCTTATGGTTGGGATAATCAATGTGCATATAATGCTTCTCCTTGTTTATATGATTATCAATTTGAATTTGTCCAATTTGAATCTAAGCCATTTTGGGAATTAGCAATAGAAAGGTTAGCTAATGCATCTTTACCTTGGGAATTAGAAAGTGAACCATTAGCTAATGATTCTAATCCATTTTAGGAGCTAGCTATAGAAAAATCTTCTAACCAATTTGATTTAGCTATAGAAAAGCTAGCTAATGCAACATCCGATCATTTTGCTTAGGTAGAAGAAAGGTTAGATGAATTAATTTCTCACTTTAGTAGAATACAATATCAATTACATGTTTTGTGTAAAGTTATTTCTTCTAATAATATGCAAAATGATCCTAGCATTAATGATGGGAATGTTACATGTGAAAATGGATTGCATTTTGATGGAAATGATGCATTTAATGTGTTTCAATGGAAAATAGTTCATTTAACATGATAGTACCTTTGGAACTAACCTTGAACCTCAAGATGTGAGTTTTAACGAATCATTGATAACCTCTCTTGAGGAGTGTATTAAAAGTATAGGTTATAAAGGTATTGTTGCCCAAGAAACCCTCATGGCATCTCCTTTGGTGAGTTCTCAAATGATACACATTCAAGGTAATATCTATGAATCACTTGAAATAGGTAAGCCTCTTTGACCTCTCTTATCATTTGAATATGTGGCTTTTGCTATCAAACCACCTTTTAATGATCCACTACGACCTAAAATGGTATGGTGGATTATTCATTAACAAAGCCTCCTTGAAAAATGAGGTGATATATAATGACTGTAAAGAAGCACTAGATGGGAGGCAACCCAATGTTTGTTTAAATTTATGTTATTTTGGTGTGATTTTATGTTTAAATTATGTGTTTAAGTTATTTTGTTGTTTTTCTTTTGTAGGATTGGGAAATAGAAGCAAAGGTGAGCAAATGAGGAGAAAGAGACGCAATTTGATCAAGGAACTCAACACTTTAATTTGAGCAAATGTTGTTTTTGATTCATTAAAAAGGGGTAAAATACATGTTTTGATCATTTTACATGTGCGTGCATTGATATTTTTGACAAAAGAATTATCTAGGATGTATTTTGAATATTTGGGGTAAAAGTCATATTTGTGGAAAACTTTGAATTTCTGCAGAAAAATTGCAGAAATTGGAAACGCAGCTAGAATACGCGACCCTGAGATCACGCTTTTCCAGTCGCGTATTCAATTCTGCAGTAACAAAGCAAAATATGCGAGTATCAGAAATATGCGACCTTAAGTCACGTATTCTATGGTCGCATATTGTATTCTGCAGTGACAACACAAAAAACGCGACCCTGATGAAACGTGAGGCCATGATCGCGTATTCTCTACCCACGTTGTGACAGCCCCACCTTCCCCTAAGGCGAATCGAAGGGTTTGGCGGACCGCCTGCCCAGCTCTCGCTAGGACTACGAAATCGAATCACACAAACCCTAGATTACGCGTGATAGAACCCAAAGAAAACGAACAATTGAAGACCACCAAGCTCAAATATAACTTACCAAGTCATACGGTAGTACGAAACTCCGATTAACCACTTCAATGAAAAGAGAAGCGAAAACGAAAATGAAACGATACGGCCACGTCACAATCCGGCCGAGATCTGGCCGGATTGGAGGCAGTGGCTAAACCAAAAATTTTAAAAAACTCCTGCCAATCCGGCCACCTATCAGGCCAATTCTCTTGGTCGGATACACGGCCGGATTCCCCTAAACAATTTCCCCGCCAAATTTTCTTTCTTCCTTGATCAAGTTCCGAACTCGCCCGACTTTCCAACGGATACCAGAAAAGTTCATATAGATCCAAAGGCATACCTTCACTAACAAATACACGGAGAAAACAGGAATAATTACTTATATACATACGTTGGAACTTTACAAGTCAAAGGGAATACTGGCTCAAAGTACAATTAGGGTTTTCTCATACAAAGGAGCATAATCAAAAGGGATGTATATCACTAGCTCTACTCTTTTCTTCACAGTCATGATTTCCAACAAATTGAACCCTGTAAGGAAAAACAAAGGTGACGGAACGGGGTGAGCTTACGCTCAATGAGGTACCCGAAACACAAGCAATCATGAACCATGGAGATTTACTTTTATTTACTCAAATAAACATGGCAAATATAGAAATAAATAAACATCTTAGATGGGAAGGATACAGGTGGCTCTCAGGAGCCCAATTCCCATTGCCGTACTTGATCCAAACTCGTTGACCCTCCGTCAACGTTTAATGAAACAAACATGTCCGTAGATCCCTCTTAGAATGCCAAATCCCGTTCACCAAACATACCCCTTACCGGGCCCGAACGCCAAACAGGAACAGAAATGGTAATACTCGAGTATACCGGAAATCCAGAGTCTCCAATACCCAAAGATTTCCCAAGAACAGGCACCCATAGTTCGTTACTTTTCTCAACCAAGCCCTTGCTGGCTCGAATCAAGTAACTACCCATGGGGTTGAGCTCAGATTTAACAGGCATAGGAAGGTTGTTGGATACGCGTCCAAACGACATCATGTCAAGTATAAGTAACAGATTCAAGTGTACACGGGATCCATATTTGACACAAGTAACAGATTCAAGTATATACAGGAACAAGTCACACAGGCCAGAGAACGAGTGTGATAAAGTACACCCTCATCTCATACCGAATAAACAAATGATACAGTCATTCAAGTCACAATTTGCAAGCACATATACCAAGTTACGCAACAATTGAGGGGAGTGGTACACTCACCAATTCAAGTAAAGATACGTCAAAAGTCTTCACCCAAAGTAGGGCTTTAATCACCGAGAAATCCTAGAATAATCAAGACAAGAAAATTAGGGTTTCCGCATTCACAAACCCAGTAAACGAGTGCACAAGTGAGGCTTGACTACTAGTCGAATGCCTATTCAAATGGACTACAAATGCAAGGAGATAAAATGTAACTTTTGAGTAAAAAGGGTAATAGTTGGTCCTGGGGCAAGAACGACCCCAAAACCCTTCATTTCTTCCAAAACCATACCTACAATGATTTACTAACTCCAAACTTAAGGTGCAAAGTGAAGGTGAGAATAATTCTAGGAAAACAGGATTTTCCAATTTTGCGCACCATCATTTGAAAAATCATATCTCACGATTCTTGAGTCCAAAATTGATAAAATTTATACCGTCGGAAAATAGACTCAAAGGGGTACAATTTCTCAGAAGACACACTTATAAGATTCCGATCACAAGTCAGTCAAATTCGAGCCTCAAGTCACTGCTTCATCCAGTAAAGGACAGAACAGGTATGAAATTTCTGTCAACTTTGAAAAATCACTATAAATCTTACAGACAGAACCAGGGTCTGAAATTTTCATGGTTTATAGCCCTATGAATCTAGTTTAAAACTCAACAAACGGAACTTAATTTTGATATTTCTACATCAAGTTATAACAAATTTCCCGAGACTGCTCAGGAGTTCTTGCGAAAATTTTGACAGCACCTCCCTTTCTTTCCTTTACTTTTCCATCCTACAAACCACATCAAACTCAATTCAATTCAGCCACAATTTCACACATAAATCACAAGCTATTAAACACACTTAATTAGGGTCTCAATACCCCTCATATATAGCCAATTAGTGGCTCAAATTAGAAACCCTAAAGCTGGAAATTTGTGCACATAAGTTGGAATTTCTTTAAGCAAAGTAAACTAACACAAAAACACCAAATTTCTCACATGTAAATCATAGCCAACCATTAATCATCATATGAGGGCAGAAAAATCTCCAATAAATCTGAAATTTATCAAAACTCTACATTAAACCATGAATCTTCCACAAAACAACATATTTAGCCACTATAAGTCACTAATTTGACATTATCAAGAAAAAGGAGTAAATTTCTAAACAAAGTACCTTGACACCTCAAGAAAGATGATAGTTTAGGGTTTTCCCTTCACAAATCCCTCCACCAAAACCTTGGAATCTCCTTAGCAAACGATTTTATGGAGTGGTTTGAAATTTGGTTGGTTAGAATTCAAGATTCAAGCACAAATTGAAGTTGAGGAGTTGAAGGTTTCTCTCTTTTCTTCACTCAAGAATTTTGGCCAAGGAGGGAGAAAATGAAGTAATTGTTGGTCAAAATTAGAGTTTTAGGAAAGTTAAAAGCCTTGGTCAAAAGTCCAACTTCCAATCGGGTCGCGACACGTGGCACCTTTTAGGGTTCAAGCTTATCTTCTTTCCTCCAATGGTTAATCTATCTAGCTAACCTCTAATTACCTCCTAGCACCTTGAAATTAATATTCCAGTACACAAAACTTCACCTTACAAACAAAATTTACCGCATTTGTCGCACTAGCGGGTCCCACGTCCATAATACACTTCAAAACTAACACGAACTAACTTATACTAGAAAAATGTTTTAGAAAACTATATTCACTTATAAAATGTCTAGAAAATTAAGGTAGTAAAATAAAATAAAGAAAATGCATGAAAAGAAATAGAATTAAATGATATAAAAAAAGGAAATTTTACGGGTCTTAACACACGTTTTCTGCAGTTTAGTTCACATAAGATGCAAAACGTGACTGCCATGTTTCTTTTCATTTCTTCTCTTCTTCTTCTCCTCATGTATTGCATACACTCTCAGACACATTTCACAAATTCTTATTTTTACACCATTTCCTTGTAAGAAATCATCCAATAAACATCATTTGACCTTCAAAAACCTGACGTGCGCGGGGTATACATATATAATAATCTCATCCACAGTCAAGTTTTACATTTATAAACTCCTAAATACCCCACACGCGATTTATCGCAAGTATACGAATCGTGAGCGAGTATAGGGTATTAAGAGTCGATCCCACAGGAAAGATTGCAACTACCAATGTTTTTTGGACTCCTTTATTATCTAGACTATCATAAACATAGAAGTAATGACATAACACTAGAAAGCTCCTAGAGATATGGAATTCCTTACTATTCTTGCAAATGAGATTACCGGTTAAGTGAATGCTATTATCTTGGCTAGTTATGGCGTAATTTCCTAATGTATGTGAAACCTACTCTCGTAGTGAATCAACTATACTTGTAGTTAAACCATACCTACTCTCGTGGTTATGAAATTAACTACAAGCTCATTTCTTCTATGAAATTACATGAAACAAGTTACTAAAGCCACATAGGTGCACCTCTACTCTCGTGAGTATACTACCTAGGTTTATCACTTCCTTGAACTAGTGTTAAATTCCAATTCTCATTGCAAACTTACACCTTTAGATAATCACAACTAATGGCCGGTTAATCATAATTAGAAAAGTAAAAGTGATAAATAACTTGCTCAAAATAATATCATCAAATAACCAAATAAACACCACTAACAAGATATAGCAAGTTCATCCATACTCTAGGCATAAACTTTAGAAACACATATAAAAACACAAACCCAAACTTGTATTATAGATAAACATGAACTCAAATATAAAAGAGAAAGTGATAGGAGAGATGTCACCCTTGTCATATGAGCTTTAAACTCTCCATCTTTGCTCTTCCAATCTTCATCCAAATCTAACTGCAAATACAAGATGTTAAACTACACTAACTACTCTATAATACCCTAACTAATGAACTAAGAAAAACTAGTGAAGGTCTACATTTTTAGTGAATTTCTCTAGCCTTCCAAAGTTGTGTAAATGTTCTCCAAAGGCCTCTATTTATAGAGGAATTCAAGAGTCAAATGAGTTGTTAAAGTTGTCATTTTTGACTCTTGAATCTTCCATGAGTTGTCTTTCCAACTTTCCAACCTTTTCTTGATCAGATACAACCAAGATTGATAGCTGGAATTGAGTTGGAAAAGCTGTGTGAAAGTAGGGCAAGTTGATGAGTAAGTTGCAGCAATCAGGTGAGAATACGCGACTACAAGCCATGTATTCATGAAGTCGCGTTTTCACTTCTGTACATTTGGCATTGCTTCAACTGCTACTTTCTTGATGATGGTGGCCGAACTTGTGACGACCCAACCTCCCCCTAGGGCGCACCCAAGGGTTTGGCGGACCGCCGACCTAGCTCTCGCCAGGACTCACTCACTCACTCAATCAACTCTCAAGATTAATCATTCAAGCCTCCAAAATAATATTTAAGTTCTATAATTCAACCAAAATCCAAACTTATTTACAACCCAAAAGCCAAATGTATGATACAATGTCAAATGTCAAAATACATCCTATCAACCAAGAGTACAAGTACAAGAGGGTTATACACTCTAGGTCACACTTAATTGCTCTAGACCTCCATTCCTATAAGGAAAACAAAAACTAAAGGAATGATTTAAAAGCCCAGTGAGGTTCCCAAACAAGCAATCAGGTAGAGAAACCATAGAAGTATGGTACTTAACAGTTTGAACACTTTGCACAATAATAAACAGTCATTCAAGAAATAAACATTCATTCATTGGAAGGATACGTGCTCACTTGGAGCCATTCATTCAGTCATTCAGTCGCCAACCATTTTCCTTATTCCTCCGTCATTTCAAAACATTTAACAGTGAAAACTCCTTCAGTATTCATTGTCACTCATTCAATGATTTCATTGCATTGAATTCATTGGTCAGTTCTCCACCAGATTTCATGGTAATATTCGAGTATACCAAACATTATCCCAAGGTCACCAACCGTCCAACCGAGTCCACTTCTGGCTCGAGTCGACTGGCAACGAAGGGCAAAGGCCCAGTTCAGCCAAAGGCTTATATTCATGCACAAGTAACGTTCAATCAGTTGATCATTTAAAATTCACATTCACTTAGGTCGAGTGCGATAAAGTACACACTCGCCCATTGAAAATCCATTTAACAGTCATTGGAAAGCATTTAACATTCAAACAATCACTCACAGATATTCACACAGTCACTTATTACACAAACATGCAAGGAACACTCACCACGGTACAAGTTCAAGTGTTCACCTCATGTGCACTTCCGACCTCACCTCCACGTCCTAAAATCACATTTATAAAGTGCCATGAGATCCACTATGCCAAGTCACATTATTCCAAAAGAAAAATCAAGCTCAAAATGGTTCAACAACTCCAACTTGAAGTTGGAAGTGAAAGTAAGGACAGTTTTAAGAAAATAAAATTTTTCCCAGTTTTGTGCGATACTATTTGAAAAATCATATCTCAAGATTCTTAAGTCCAAAATTTATAAACTTTATACCCTTGGAAAATAGATTCAAAGGGTTACAATTTCTTAGAAGACACCTTTGCAAGATTCTATCCACAAGTCAGTCAAAATCCAATCTCAAGTGGTTGCTTCATCCAGTAGAAAGACAGAACAGGAATCGAAATTCAGTCAATTTTGGAAAATCACAGATATTCATAGGAATTGAGAAACATTCTGATATTTTCAAGGTTAAAAGAACTATGAGTCTATTGTCCAATGCAACAAATGGAACTCAATTTGGATTTTTGTACACCAAGATATAGTAGATTTCCCAAGACTGGTCAAGATCTCCTGCGAAAATATTTTCAGCAGCACTTCCCCTTATTTTCCCTAATTTCCAGCCATTTTCAAGGCTATAATCTCATAGTATAATAGCCCCAAATCAAGCTCACAAATTCTAGGAGACAATTGGTACATATTATAGATAGCAAAGACTAACCAAATTCAACATATACTTGATATATAAACAAATATACCCAAGATGAAATTTTGAAACCCTAAGTTGGAAAATTCTACCAACTTCACAAATTCATGATATCTTCCATATTCAAGTCATCTATCCAATAAAATGCAACATAAGAAAGGGAAGGAGAGTTTCTTAACTTAATACCTTCAAACCTCAAGGAAAAATACAAAACCAAAGCTACCTGTGCAAAATCACTCCACCTCAAGCTTCCTTGTCACCTTGTTGCACCTTTGTTCGGATTAGATTTGTGGTTCTTGTTGATTTCTCTCCAAATCAAGCAAAACCCAAGATGGAATTTGAAGTTTATCCTCTCTTTTCTCTCTCTCTAGGTCGGCCAAGAAGGGAGCAAAATGAAGGGATTTTTGGTGAAATTTGCAAGATAAGGACTAGAGGTTACATTGGTCAAAGAATGCCTTGATTGCCAACACTTGGCTTTCCCTCAATTTTCCTTTATTTTGCCTTCTTTTCCCCTCTTTTCTAGTCAAAAATTTTGGCCATCCTAAGCTAAAAATGGAGGATTTTTGGTTGAAATGGAAGCTTAATGAAAATAAGAGGAAAGCTTAGTCTTGGTCAAGTCTTAGTCAAACTTTGTAGGCTTGTTGACAATTGGCAAGCCAAGTTTTTTCCATTTTTTTTCTTTTCTTTCCTTTTCCTGGTCAAACAATTCGGCCAACCCTAGGGAAAATTAGGGAAGGAAAAAATGAAATAAAAACAAGGAGATTAGGGAAAGAAAGTGTGACAGCCCCACCTTACCCTAAGGCGAACCAAAGGGTTTGGCGGACCGCCTGCCCAGCTCTCGCCAGGACTCGTTCACTCTCTCCGAACAAAATAAGATAAACCCTCGAGGAAACGAAGACAAATCCCAAATTGGAAATACAAATTTACATTCATTCCAAACGTAATCAAATATACAGTCCCAACTATAACCAAAGCTTTAAATTCTTAGTACATTCCAACCCTAATCGAGCACTAGAACGAGATCAAAAGCCAAAACAATACAAAAGGCTAAACTATACTATACAGGTCTCTCGCCCTTGCTCGCAACCCCTGTTAAGGAAAACAAACGGCGTGGAATGAGCTAAAAGCCCAGCGAGGTTCTAGATACTCAACTAAGCAATTAAACAAGGACATTAGCACGTAACAACAAGGAATCCAAATAACATTTACGATATAAAGCAAGAATAACACATTCATTAAAAGGATACATGGAGTCATTCGTTCGTTCGTTCATCGGCCATCCATTCCTTCAATCATTTAGAAAATTTCATTTGACTTTGAAAATCCCTCCGTCATTCTTGCCATTCATTCGTTCATTTGATTCTCCCCATTCTGGCCAGCGCACTGTCCAGTCCACACCAAACCACGTGGTAATACTCGAGTATACCAAACATTCATTCACCCAGGGTCACTAATCGCCCGACCGAGTCCGCTTCTGGCTCGAGTCGGCCAATAACCAAGGGCAAGGGCCCAGTTCAGCCCGAAGGCTTACATTCATGCACAAGTAACGTTTAATCATTCAATCATTGAAAATTTCATGTTCATTTAGGTCGAGTGCGATAAAGTACACACTCGCCTAGAAAAGTCGTTTTGAGTATTCTTTGAAACATTTAAGAGTTCAAACAACTATAACACGCCACGTAGTCAATGGAAATATAGCGTACCTCAATCACATAACAAAGCAACAATCCAAATAGTCACAACACATAGTCATTAGAACAAATCGTATATAGAACACTCACCTAATTAAGCAAAATTACGTACAAAGTATCCCTCCGGATCTCAACTTTGGTCTCCAAGAAACCCTAATAACAATCATGAGAAAATATTATGGCTCAACCATCAAAATGTCCAGTGAATCAAAGAAAATTCGAATAAAACGAGTACAAGGGGGAAGTATGATTTTTTGAAAGTGAAAAGGGTACATTTTGATCAAAGGAATTGAGTAACTAAAAGTTTTCCAAATCAAACATAAAACTAAGCTCAAAAGGTTTTAGAAAATTAAATCGGAAAAATTTGAAACAGTTGCCACGTCAGAATCCGGCCAGAACTTGGTCGGATACACGGCCGGATAGTGAACAGTAGTTTTTCCTCATTTTTTCGTAAAACGTGTTTTTGGCTCAAAACTAACACATTTGCAAAGAATTAATGTATAACAAGTATCTTGGTTAAAAATCATATGAAAAAGGTAGTCAAATACCTTGAATTCACACTTTAAAACCTTGCGCGTTAATATTAGATTTTGTGGCCGAGAAACCCTAGGCCACTCCTTTTGTTTCGGGACGAAATGAGTAAACATTTGAAGTTCAAAACTAACATTTATAACTAAGCATCATGGTTAAAACGAAATGGTATAAGTGCAAGTAAAATAGCTCACATAACACTACTCAAATGGAACTAAGAATGTCTAAGCAAGGAAGTTCAATCGCATTCCAAAATCGCATTTCAAACCTCATTTCCATTCACTCAAGTTCAAGAAAATAAACGGACAGCATTTCCCCTTGTTTTTCCTTACTTTCCATGCTACAACCCAACCACCAAATCATACCATTCAATCACAATTTCAAATACCAACCATAAGCTATCAAACACCCTTAAAATGCAACCAATTGAAGCTTTACAACCATCCAAAACCAGGCCCAAATATTCCATCATAACTCAGCACACACAACTCCAATTCAGTTGATTCCAAAGCCATATGAAAGCTAAGATACAAGGCTACAATTCTTAAGAAGGCATCAAAAGCTAATTCACTCATCTTCCCAGCCAAAAGAGCCAATTACAGGGGCTGATTATCATTCTCGGACAGAAACAGGCCAGCAGAGGTAAAATAGTCATTTCATAGGATACAGTGCTCCGATTGAGCTGAAATTTTACAGGCATAATCTACACTCAATTCTCTACAACTTTCATGTTTTGAGCTAAGTCCAATTCGGCCTCCATCATGACCGAACAACACTGATCAGATTAGGGCAGAAAATTCACAATAAATCAGAAATCTAACCAACTCTCCACTAATCCACAAAATCATCCATTAATCATGTTAGCAAGCCACCATAGGCCACTAATTTGCAACTATTGGAAACAAAAAGGATGTTCTTAGCAACCTTACCTTCAAACCTCAAAGAAAGTTGGTAGCTTAGACTTCCTCCTCCCAAAACAACTCCACCAAGGCCTTCAATTTCCCTTAGCTAGCACTTGTATGGTGTAGTTTTCAATTTGGTTGGCTAAATCACAAGATTTGAGCAAGGATTGAAGCTAGAAATGGAAGAGCTCTCTCTTGTTTTTCTCTCCAAAAGGTTCGGCCAAGGCAAGGGAAAAATGGAAGGAAAATTGGTCAAAAATTGGTTTTGGTAAAGGTTAATCTTCTTGGTCAAAAGTCCAACCTCCAATCAAAGCATGACACATAGCATCTTGAGGGTTCCAAGCTTATCTATTCTCCTCCAATGATTCATTTATCTAGCTAACCTCTAATTATCTTCTAACACCATGTAGAATAATATCACTTAGTAGTTCATCACCTAATCGGCAAAATTATATCGCACTAGCGGGCCCCACATCTAACAAATGCACTTCAAGTTATGTACACTAACTTATACTAAGAAAATGATTTAAAAATTGTACTTACTTGTAAAATGTACAAAACATTTAATATTTTCAAAGGACAGTATAAATATAGGCACAGAAAAATAATACTTGAAAATGTGAAAATTTTCGGGTTCTCACACTCTCTCCCCCTTAAGAAATTTCGTCCTCGAAATTTTACCTTCCGTTTCCTCATGTGATCCCGGAGCTTGTTGCGGTTCTATGGCATATACCTGAGCTGGTGTTGTTGTTCGGTTCCCTCGTTCGCTAGTCGGTTTCGGTTTGGCTCCACTTACTTGTTGAGTACCAGCCTCTCGTGGCTGCTTCCTTGGACAATTACTCAGCTGATGCTCACCACTCCCACAGATCAAACACTTTCGCCCTTTCCTCCAACAGTCATTCTCAGTGTGGTTTGCCTTTCCGCAATAGCCACAAGCCAAGCGAGGAATTACGGTTTGGTTTTCGCGAGAAGTCTTCGCAGGTACGATCTGACTTCCTTTGGTAGATCCCTCATATAGTGCTCCAAATGTCCAGGGTGGATGAGGGAAATGGTTCACTTTTGGCACTTTGGAAGGCGTTGTCTTTTCCCCAAATTCTTCCGGTATGCTACTAGGTGCGCCCCTTTTCCGCATTTGAAAAGCTTTTACTTGTGCTTTTGCGTCCTCAATTCTTTGTGCTTTCTCAAGAGCTTCCGTAAAAGTGTTAATTTGAACCGCCGCTAAAGCTTCTTGAATTTCCAAATTCAAGCCTTGGATGAACCGCCTTATCCTCCTTCGCTCAGTAACCACTAATTCAGAGGCGAACTTGGATAGTTTAGTGAATTTCGTCTCATATTCGGCCACACTCAGGGTTCCTTGACGCAATCTAATAAATTCGTCCTCCCTCCTTTCTTGGACCAGAGGTGGGAGGTATTTCTCGTAAAATTCCCGTGTAAAGTTTACCCATGTCCAGGCAGTCTGTTCTCTTTCCCATTTGGTCCTAATAACATTCCACCATGCTCTGGCTGGTCCTTCAAATTGAAATACAGCAAAGTTCACTTGTCTTTGCTCCGTGTAGCTTAGGGCTGCAAAGATGTTGATCATTACCTCCAACCACTGCTCAGCCACATCTGGATCAGGTCCTCCAAGGAATTTGGGAGGATTAAACTTTTGAAACCGTTCCAAAGCCCTATCCTCTCCTAATTCTCTTATCTCAGGGTTCCGGGGTTGGTTTACTGGCAATTGGCCTTGTTGATCTACCAATCACACTAAGATATTTGTCATTTGTTGTATCGCCGTCGCTACTTGATCTCCGGCCTCAACCCTCGGCCCACGCTCTTGCTCACCAACTGTTGGTTCTCTTTCTTTTCTTGTTCCTTGAGCTTGCCTAGCCCCACGGCCACGACTAGCTCCACGTCCGCGACTACGTCTCCCGTCCATTCCCCTTTTTTTTTCTCTCTCTTTTTTTTTTTTTCCAAAAGTGATTTAGTATGTAAACAAGTAATGGACTAAATGGCACGATATAACACACCAAATATGCAAGAAATCATGTCAAGTTAGACAAACCAAGTACAGCAAGTACTATTCATGTAAATATCGCAATGTCACAAGTCAAACACATTCAGTAGCAGTACAGGGCAAAACAGGAAGAAAACACAACGTGCCGTTCCACACTCAACTAAAACACTCCCCAACCGATCTCTCACTTCCCTTACTATCCGAGCTATACATCCGTTAACCCTTACACTTACTTTCACAAAACATTAGCCCATTCCTACTCCCCACAAAAGATTGCAAACCCTTAGCACTACCCACGTACTCGGGTACAAGAATCCGAGATAATTCACCACTCGAGCTGGCCAGTCCCAAGTGTAAATTATCTACAATCGAGATTCCTACCGGACGTACATTTCTATTGTTATCAAGTACCCTAAAAAGGATGTACACTTATAACAGGCACGATTCATAACTTATGCTCAAGAGAGCACTTAGTCCTTCACACTTATTCATTGAATCAGGACCATACACCACTTGGCCCAAGCTCACTCCGCGCAGAGACCACGCGAAGCTGCTCTGATACCACCTGTGACAGCCCCACCTTCCCCTAAGACAAACCAAAGGGTTCGGCGGACCGCCTGCCCAGCTCACGCCAGGACTCGCTCACTCACATCAAAGAAAGTAAGATAAAGCCTCGAGAATAAGCGGAAACGAAACCCAGCCTTGAACCATAAAATTACATTCACCTCAAGCTCAACCAATTATACAGTCCCAAATGTATACATAAGCTCCGTATTTCCCAATATACTCAACCTTATCCAAGTACTAGAACGAAAGCAAAAGTCAAACAAAACAATTCAAACCAAAAACTAGGCTATTCTATTCTATACATGCCTCTCGCCCATGCACGCAACCCCTGTAAGGAAAACAAAAGACGTGGAATGAGCTAAAAGCCCAGTGAGTGTTCTATATACGATTTGTTCTAATGACTATGTGTTGTGACTATTTGGATTGTTGCTTTGTTATGTGATTGAGGTACGCTATATTTCCATTGACTACGTGGCGTGTTATAGTTGTTTGAACTCTTAAATGTTTCAATGAATACTCAAACGACTTTTCTGGGCGAGTGTGTACTTTATCGCACTCGACCTAAATGAACGTGAAATTTTCAATGATTGAATGATTAAACGTTACTTGTGCATGAATGTAAGCCTTCGGGCTGAACTGGGCCCTTGCCCTTGGTTATTGGTCGACTCGAGCCAGAAGCGGACTCGGTCGGGCGATTAGTGACCCTGGGTGAATGAATGTTTGGTATACTCGAGTATTACCACGTGGTTTGGTGTGGACTGGACAGTGCGCTGGCCAGAATGGGGAGAATCAAATGAACGATTGAATGGCACGAATGACGGAGGGGTTTTCAAAGTCAAATGAAATTTTCTAAATGATTGAAGGAATGGATGGTCGATGAACGAACGAACGAATGACTCCATGTATCCTTTTAATGAATGTGTTACTTTCGCTTTATATTGTAAATGTTATCTGGATTACTTATTGTTACGTGCTAATGTCCTTGTTTAATTGCTTAGTTGAGTATATAGAACCTCGCTGGGCTTTTAGCTCATTCCACGTCTTTTGTTTTCCTTACAGGGGTTGCGTGCATGGGCGAGAGGCATGTATAGAATAGAATAGCCTAGTTTTTGGTTTGAATTGTTTTGTTTGACTTTTGCTTTCATTTTAGTACTTGGATAAGGTTGAGTATATTGGGAAATACGGAGCTTATGTATACATTTGGGACTCTATAATTGGTTGAGCTTGAGGTGAATGTAATTTTATGGTTCAAGGCTGGGTTTCGTTTCCGCTTATTCTCGAGGCTTTATCTTACTTTCTTTGATGTGAGTGAGCGAGTCCTGGCGTGAGCTGGGCAGGCGGTCCGCCGAACCCTTTGGTTCGCCTTAGGGGAAGGTGGGGCTGTCACAGAAAGTATTAGTCAAGTGGTGTCCTCCACCGGTAACAAACGGCGCACGTCGGTTCAAGCCTATTTTCTTTACTCTCTTATACTTTTATCTTAACTTATGATTCACTAACTTACTCTTAACACTTTTTAACCAAATACTTCCTCTTACTTAATACCCGCTCTTATCCACCAAATTTAGTGCACACACCTCACAAATCGATCACACTACCAAAATGCACCAAAAACCTAACTTATTCTAACTTTAAAAGTAAAAGTAAAACTTGTAGGCACCAAAATTTTAATGTTTATTTAATTCAATTTTAGCTTTATCCACCAAATTTACTTAATACCCGCTCTTACTTAATACTTTCTCTTACTTAATACCCGCTCTTACTTAATACCTACTATATAACCTTCAAATTTGGGCCTAAAGCTCAGGACTGCACAGCTCTTTATCGAAGTTTGCAATCTGGGTTTGGTGAATCCTGCTCATCCAAGGATGCTCACAGTGATTCGACTCCAAAGGCATCAATAGAGGTAACCCTGAACCCTCCTCTTGTTCGTTTCAGTTTCTATATGACATCTTCTAAACTGGAGCGTGAGTTTCTTGCTTATTTGCACGATTGGTTTCCGGGTTAGCAGGCTGCACTATTTTTGAATGGTCATGGCTGTGGTTGGATGAGTTCAATCTGTGTTTGTTGTAAATGGGAGGACAAGATGTGTGAATAGTTTGGCTACGATTACATCGATTTTAGTTATGCATGTCCTCGTTGCTGTTCATGGATCCTTTTCCATTCCATGTTTTGTTTCATTCTTTGTTTTGTATCTAGAATCTGTTTCCTCTCCCTAAAAGTTGAGGAATCTGTCTGATGTTTGAGGTGTTGCTGTGAGGACGAGAATGATGTTTACATGGGTTTTGGTTTCCTTAAAATAAATGTATTGGTTCCTCTATGCTTCATGATAAAACAACCTTGGATGACCTGCTATGGAAGCTTTAGAAACCAACGAAGAAGAAGATGAATTCTTTGAACCATTTGCATGAAACATTTCCCAAAAATTGTACCTTAACCCCTAATTTTTCAAGTAATGCTACTATGGCCCAGAAATCTGAAAAAGATGAATCAATCTTGTCCTTTTGAATTTTAATTTTCTTTGGTATACTTTAATATCATTTTTTGGACAGATTATTAGTGAATTTTAGGATGAAATTTGAGGTTTAATAAATTTTTATAGATTTATAGTTGTTGATTTGGATTTTTGCAAAAATAGGTTTAGATTTGAGTAATATTTTTTGTTTGGGGTTTGGTGAGAGGGTTTTAATTTATTTTTGTAAATTTTAGCATTTGGTTTTGGTAGGCTTCATCTTAAGTCTTAACTCTATCTTATTTTAGACCCTTATTATTTGTAATAATAATGATTTGACCCCTCAAACTTCTTTAATTCTTTTAATTGGGTCCTTGTTTGTTTTAATTTGTTGAATATGGGTTGTTTAATTTTATTTGAATGCTTTGATTGATTCAATTTCATGTTTATTTTCATTTCTTGTGATTATTTGTTAATTAAAGTGATGCCTTGACATTTTTCTTTGTTTTGGAGGGTAAATAAGGAAAATTTCATTTCATTAGGTCACCTATTCAAGGGACGTGTACTATACTCCTTTATTTTGATTTTACTTGATTCTATGTGCTCCTATGTGATTTTATGTGTGTAATTGCATGCTTTTTCTTGAATGTTTTTTGTTATTTCATTTATTTATTTATTCACTTTATTTTAATTTTGTATATTTATTTTAATTTAATTTTTGGTTATTTGAGAGGCATTAAATGCCAAATTGTAATAGTTAGGTTATTATTTATTTTATTTCATTCTTTCCTCTTTTAGATTGTAGTTAGGGCCCCCAAGTGTAATAGTTAGATCTTTATTCGTTTTATTTGCTTTGTATGTTTCGCATGCTTGTGTGTTTACGTATTACTCGGTTTCTTAGGGTCTTGCATCTAGATATCATGCTTATGTGCTATGTGCTATACGTGATTTATGTGTTTATATCATTTATTATGTTTTACATTATTTATTTGATTGTAATAAATGCATGACGTCACCACACTAGTCCAACGCTAGTTGTGGCCCCTTTTTCCGACTCCACACTAGTCCAACGCTAGTTGTGGCCCCTTTTTCCGATTCCACACTAGTCCAACGCTAGTTGTGGCCCTCCTTTCTATTTTCTCATTAGTCCAACGCTAGTGAGACTTATAGACATGGGCTAGTCCAACGCTAGACCCTTAGAGACCATCCACGCACTAGATCATGTTTGTGTGACGAATCACTAAATTTCATGCATATTTTTCCACTTTTTAGGATCCTTATCACTTTTGCATAATATTTCCCTATATATATCCCTTATCCCTATGTGTGAGACATGACATTAGACTTGCATTTCATTTAAGGAAAGTTAGGAGTAGATTAGTGAATTTGCTTGATTAAATTAGGAAAATAACCCCTTGAATATGGGATATGGACGAGTATGGCTCTCTAGCCTTAGCACGCTCGTATTCCCTCTATTAAAAGGAAAATTAAAGTCATGAATTTTAGCCCCCCGTACCCGTTATGATGCATTCCTTTAGGTCATGTATATTTGTATAATTATTATTTTCTTTATTTCGAGTCTCATATTTTTGCATATTCGTGACCTCTTCAAAAAGTCACTCTTGGGCATCACAATTAATGTGATTTGCACCAATTAAACTTTGAAGAGATATTCCGACCCCCCGATATCCTCCTAGGGTTAGGTTTTGCATCAAAATGTGATAAATTCTTAGGTTAAAATACGACAATTTTTGACTAAATCACGCAACTAGCTCTAGGCTAGGTTGAAAGGGTGCCTTGGATTTTATCCTTGCCTTCCCTTTCTTCAAACATGACTCTTGAACACTTTTTCTCTGATTTTCGAAGATTTGGAGTCGTTTAAAAAGGGTTTTTTCTACTTTTTCTTTAAAAATTCATTTTAGGTGACTTGGTACACCTTAACTCAATACTATGTGGCGACTCCTAATTTTTCATTAAAAACCCTTTTGAAACTATTATTTTGGATCAAAACCGTCGCACTTTTAGTCCCATTTAGGCCCATTTTCTTTATTTATTTTCTAAAAATCAAAAACTCCTTTTTACTCAAAATAAATCAAAACTCATTTTTCAAACAAAATTAATCAAAATTCATTTCTTTATTCACTTTCTAAAATCCAAAACTCATTTTTCAAATCAAAATCAATTAAAATTCATTTTCTTTTTCTAAAAAATCAAAAACTCATTTTCAATCATGGGACGCGACAGTTTGGCGACTCCACTAAGGACTTAGAGAGTCCGAGCATTTGATTTCGTCAAACTTTTTATCCTTTTAACCTTTTTATATATCACATTTGGAGGTTTTAGGTTGCATTTTTCCTTTTTTAGGGTTTTCTTGCATTCTACACGCGCAATCATCTCGATATCCGTGTATGTGATAAATGATGTGTTTATTCACTTCTGTTCATATATCGCACTTGCATCTTGGGAGGGGGGATAGCCACCCTAGAACCTTCACTCGCATTTGATGGTATTTAATTCCTCCCCTCAAAAGGAAGCACCTCATACGTGCATGCATTAGTTTTACCCTATTTTTTCTTTTTCGTGGGCGCTTCCCACATTTTCTTGTAGGATTAGGATCGATTTCCTTAGGTAGGAGGATGGTGTGCTCTGCGCCCATAGCGATGTCTAAGGGATCACTCGAGCCACCGACCGAAAGCTTTGGGAGTGATAACCCTTCGCCTTTTGGTCTGAAGGCTTGGGAGCTTGAAGCCTTATCGAGTCTAGATGCATTAGTGAGCCCAACCTCATGCATCCATATTAGAATTTGCCTAGGATAGAGTCAACCTTACCCAACTAGGAACACTAGACACGAGGGGAGGGATTTCACCCCTCTTTCTTTATTTTTTCGTTTTGCTTTTTGTATCATTTGTTGCCCTAACATGATATGTGTTATTTGTTGAACTAACATTTCCTTGTTTTTTGTCTTTTGCATTCACAAACATTAGAAAATAAAGAGTTCTGGCATGATACTCTTTTAGAACCTACCCTCTTAGATAGGTTATTGCACGTTTAAATTCCAAGATATTGCATTTGTAGGTTAATAATTGAACATCATTGGCCCACCCTGGCATACGAAGGGTCTCTTAGGTTATGTTTTCATTTCAAAGTGCATATTTAATCGCTTTGATAAATTGGCATCATGCATAAACCTTAGAAGGAATGCCGCATAGGGAATCCCACGTTAGGAATAAGTCACCTTGTGTCTCGGATATGTAATCCAATGAGACTTGCACATCTATATTTCTTGTACCGTCCAAAGGGGTAGTGCACAAGGTAAGGTAGGATCCGATTTTTTCCATGATAATAGAGCCACTTTTGCACATTAGAATATAAGCATCTAACAATCATCTTTTGGCCCATTTTATTAAATTGGTAAAATCCTTTGCATAAAGGACCTTAAATTGAATAAATTCATGAATGACTCCTCATTATTGAGACAATAAATGAATCAAAGCCAAAATCTTGATTGTAGAAGGCTCATAGACTATTGCGTTGGCAACAAAAGTGTCAAATTAGGGTTTTTATCGATTAGGTGAGCCAATCTATTTTTATCAAATCATCAATTTCATTCAACCCATTTGACCAATTAGGGTTTCAATATCAAATTTCAAATTTGGAAACCTAGTCGATTTTGAGAAAACCATCCATTGCATCCAGCCATTTGATCGGTTAGGGGTTCGATCCATGCTTCACTGAGAAAATTTGTCAACAAATTTCAATCTCTCCGATAGAAAGATCTTCAAGGTCAAATCGGTGTGTTTTTACAAATTCTTGTATCAATCAAAGCAATCAATCCATTCGGACTTTACCCTTGTTCTATCAGGCTAGAAATCTCCCATCGTTCAATTGGCCAAAATTTTCAAATTTCCTTCCAATCGAATGGCAATAATTTGATCGGATCCGTCAGATATTGTATAGTGCCTACCTTGAAGGATTGCATTTTCATGTTAGGCCAACCCTTGGCGTAAAAAGGGTTCCCCAATAAGGCATGCATTCGAATTGCCTCAATATATACTAACTCGTGTCTTTTTCTTTTTCTTTCTTTTCTTGCTTTGCCAACAGCCGGTCAAGAGATGATGCTAAATAGGGTTTTCTAAAATGTCCGGTGTTTTTCAAATATAACTACAAGAAGAAGCCTCGTCATTACATGATCACGTAGCTGAGCTTTGAGAAATAGTGCAAACATGAGTACACATCCTGAATCATCCGATAGGTCTGCAACAACGCCATCAGCCGACCTGGCAAATCTGGGAGCCCAATTGAGCGAGGTATTAAAATTCAATGAGTTAAGCATGGAGATGACTGCATAACAGTGCGCGATCAATTAGTTGGTTGCTGGTAGCAGCAGCGGTGTACAACATGATCCCCTACCTGCTGGTCAACCAGAACCGCAACCACTACCCCTACCCTATATTCAAACCTCTTTTTGCTCCACATTTCGTAAATCCACCTGAGGAGACTTTCACATATCCCACTCATGGCCTATCACATATCTATACATCCAATATCCACGTCAATCCTCCTCACACTCAAGTTCCTCAAAAACATTATCCACCTGTTGGACCATTGATTTTCCCCCCTCACGAAGGGAGTTTCGATAAACTTGGGGAGTTGTCTTTGGTTAAAATCCATGAAAATCATTCATGCGTGTGTCTTTTGTTTAACTATGTTTTGTAAATAGTTTTCAATCAAATGGCTTTTGAAGACACATTTCGTTTAGCAAGTAACATGATATTAAGTTTGGTTTTTTTCTTGAAATGCAATAAAATGTACAGCTTTATATGTACTGTGACTTACACATTCTTTTTAGATGGCCCAGAATAAAACTCCCTGACCCTTTGGATATTACCATTCCACAATTTGATGGCTGTAATCTCGATACCGCATGAGTGTAGGAATAGCGAGGAAGTATCCGAACATACTTCAAACAAATTCGAAGGAGGAACTCAGACCGAATGGGGATCAAAATGAAGGAAATAAAATTAGTGGTCACTTGAATAAAAAGCAGAAAAAGGAGGCTGATGGAAAGCAATATCAAGAACAATAATCTTTATTTGATGAGAAGCAGCCAAATGCAGTCAAAAGGAGCGACCTGTGCTTATAATAAAAGGGTCAAATCATGACTATTCGGAAAAGAGACAGTGTGACTACTCGGAAAAGAGACAAAATGTTGAGACAACTGTTGTCGGTGCAAGATTGGAAAGGGTTTGTTGTCAAAAAAAAAAAGAAAAGAGGAAAAGAAAAAGAAAAAGGAAGAGTATTGTCCGGCGAGTCACTTATGTTTCACAGATATGGATGAATAGGAGTCTTCCTCAGTCAATTAATTCAGATACAAGCAAGAAATTTCGCATTAATGAAAGTTTTCTTTCAGAGTTAATGTAAGGAACGGAATAAAAGTCAGACCCTCTTCTTTTCCGATCAAACACTCTATTCCTAGTTACCCCTTTTGAACCTTTAGAATGATCATTTTGTTTGGCAACCCCTGAGAATCGCAAACTCCACACTGAGACAAATTTGAATTTCAACAGAAGAAAGCTAGGAAAAAAAAGGAAAAACTTCAAAAGATGATGGGAAGGCAAAAGGCCGAAAGAAAGTGAATGAAAGAAAAGAGAACCTTGGTTAAGCATAAACTGGGGCAAATTTTGAAAATTTCAAAGGAATTGCAGAAGGCCGAAAGAAAGGAAATGAAAGAAAAGAGAACCTCAGTTAAAAATAAATTGGGGCAAGTTTTGATTTAACCCTAAAATAGGATTGATGCAACAATGCGATCTCAGATCATTTAAACTACTTTTGAAATCCGCTTTCAAGCATTAACTTTTCTAAGCACCCCACTTGACCCCATTACAAAAGTCGAAAGTCCTGACTTCTGATCTTTGCAATATCTCTATCAAAAAAATTTCTAATTAATTGACAAATGATGTTCATATACTGATGCCAGGAAATTTTTAGATGTATTTCTGAATTGATTAGGTATGAGGTTGACACTGCTCATCATATGAAAACCCACAAGGACGCCTTTAAAAGAGAAAAGGAGAAAGAAAACAAGAAAATCAAGAATGAAAATAGGGGAAAAAGAGAAAGAAAAGGAAAAAACAAAAGGATGGAGGGTAATCTTGGTGAAAACCCGAAATGACGCTAAGGTAGGGTTGTACAAAGAAAGCCAAGGTGACTCAGTTCTTTGGGATTCCTTTTCACATTGTGGTTTTTCTGCTGGCATAGAATTTCGAACGGACGATATCCAAAGGATCAAATGGGGCACTTTGTTAGAGGCCAAAGTATTTTGGTCATCAACATAGATTGCTGGATTTATGATTCATTTCTCTAAAGTCATCTTTTTCTTTCAATGCAAGTCGATGGTTATTTTTTGCATTACTTTGGGTTTTGACATTTTTGTATAAAAATTCTTTGGGTGTTGCATAGTTTCATTTGTCTCATTGGATTTTATCAAATGACAATTTTCTCGATTTATCGAAATGTGTATATGTATAAGTTTTCATGTTGAGTTAGCATTGAAATCTAAGGCAATCGGGATGCAATTTGCGGTGCAAGGTCGGGTTTTGCAGCATCGAGGGAAAAACATCAAAATACTCATGTTTACACATTTCTCAAAAGTCGAACGGATCGAATGGTGGTGGCGTTATTTTGATTGTTTCACATAGCAAAACTAGGGAAAATTATTTTCGTAATAAAGTCATGGAATGTCACCCAACAATTAAACATTCAGGGTTCAAATAGAAGAGGAAGTGCGAATCAAGGCCTTAAGGAGGAGCAATAATGCCACAATATAAAGCAAATGATTGGTTGTACAAAAATTGATTCAAATTGGGGCAATTTTTGAAAAGATTTTTCAGGTAAATATTCAAGAACTTTTTTATGCAATAACGTGGCTTCTATCACCGTTAGCATCGGGTCTAACCCACTAACGTATATCCGTTAGCATCGAGACCAACCCACTAACGTGTCTTTTATATCTATTAGTATCGAGTTTATCTCACTAACGTGTCTTTTATATCTGTTAGTATCGAGTTTATCTCACTAACGTGTTTGTTCTTTCACCGTTAGTATCGAGTATATCTCACTAACGTGTTTTTTCTTTCACCGTTAGTATCGAGTATATCTCACTAACGTGTTTTTTTCTTTCACCGTTAGCATCGAGTTTATCTCACTAACGTGTTTTTTCTATCACCGTTAGCATCGAATTTATCTCACTAACGTGTTTTTTCTATCACCGTTAGCATCGAATTTATCTCACTAACGTGTTTTTTCTTTCACCGTTAGCATCGAGTTTATCTCACTAACGTGTTTTTTTCTTTCACCGTTAGCATCGAGTTTATCTCACTAATGTGTTTTTCTATCACCGTTAGCATCGAGTTTATCTCACTAACGTGTCTTTTATATCCGTTAGTATTCAACCCACTAACGTGTTTTTTCTTTCACCGTTAGCATCGAGTATATCTCACTAACGTATTTTTTCTTTCACCGTTAGCATTGAGTTTATCTCACTAACGTTTTTTTTCTTTCACCGTTAGTATCGAGTTTATCTCACGTGTTAGCATCGAGTTTATCTCACTAACGTGTTTTTTCTATCACCGTTAGTATCGAATTTATCTCACTAATGTGTTTTTTCTTTCACTGTTAGCATCGAGTTTATCTCACTAACGTTTTTTTCCCTTCACCGTTAGCATCGAGTTTATCTCACTAACGTGTTTTTTCTATCATCGTTAGCATCGAGTATATCTCGCTAACGTGTGTTGTGTTTTTCTATCACCGTTAGCATTGAGTTTACCTCACTAACGTGTTTTTTTCTTTCATCGTTAGCATCGAGTTTATCTCACTAATATGTTTTTTCTATCATCGTTAGCATCGAGTTTATCTCACTAACGTGTCTTTTTATCACTGTTAGCATCGGACCCAACCCACTAACGTGTCTTCCTATTTACAGCAGACTCGGGTTTTATCCCACTGACCTTTTATGTTTGCTTATTTCAGCTCACGGCAGAATAACTACAGGTAAGTATTTGGTGTCTACGTCTTTGTCTCAGGTCTCTTCGAAACTCAGACAGAGAGGGGCAAGTTGTAGACACCAAAATTTTAATGTTTATTCAATTCAATTTTAGCTTTATTCTTTTGTTTTTATTTTTATTTTTATTTTATTATTTATTCTTGTTTTCATTTTTATTTTAATTGATTTAAGGTTGCAAAATAGTAATTGGTGTTTGTTTTTATTTTGGTACGTTAAGATTCATCATTTTCTTTTCTTTTTAAAACATTTTTTACACTAAATTTCAAAAAAAGAAAATTCTTAACAAAAATACATTTTTATCTTTTTCAAACTCAATTTTTTGCTAAGTAATATGACATTTTGTAAGGTAATTAGAAATTAGCATTTATTTATCATAAATTGGTTTTGAAAAAAAAGAGAAAATACAAAACAAAAATAATATGTGGCGCACATGCAATAGGGCCAAGTGGGGTGCATGCAAAAGGGACAAGTGTCTCTATTTTTCTTTGGACACCACAACAAAGTGAGGGGGTAGGTGGCAAGACACTTGGAAGCTTAGGGAAATTAGAAAAAAAAAACAACAACAAGAAAAAAGGAGAAAGGCTTGGCGGCTAGGGTTGTAGGGAGCTATGAAGGAAAAATCGGAAAAAAAAAACAAGGGAAAAGAGGTTGCGGCTGAGAGGAAAAGGGTGAAAGAAACCAAGAAAGAGGAAGAGTTGAGGGCAAGGGAAAAGGGGCAAGCGAAAAGAGAAAGAAAGGGAGGGAAGGACCTGGGAATCTGAGGAGCAAGAAAAAGGAGAGCTTTGGGGAGCTAGGAAGGAAGAAACGAGGGTTTTGAGGGCAAGAAAAACAAGAAGCAAGGCTACGGGGAAGAAAGGAAAAAAGAAAAGGAGATTAGGAGAGGAAGCTGCGGGGGAGAGGAAAAACTACGAGAGGAAACCGAGAGGCAGGGGGAGGGAGAACAAGAAATAAGAAAAGAAAGCTGCGTGGGTCAGCTGGAAAGAAAGGGTTTCGGGGAGAACAAAGGAGG
Organism: Coffea humblotiana; assembly: GCA_023065735.1. Taxonomy (NCBI): domain Eukaryota; kingdom Viridiplantae; phylum Streptophyta; class Magnoliopsida; order Gentianales; family Rubiaceae; genus Coffea; species Coffea humblotiana. The sequence goes on along the minus strand of CM041213.1, from coordinate 26,373,147 downwards.
AGATCAGAAAGGGAAAACAAGAGAGAAAGGGAGAATCTGGGGGCGAAGTAGAGAGGCGACATACCAGAAAGGAAAAGAAAAGAGAGATCAGAGAAGAAAAAGGGAGAAAACAAGACCAAATTTTCTGGAAAAGGTGCGTAAACAGGTTGAGGAAATAGGGGGATTCGTCATCAAATTTTGATTTCATTTTGAGCTTTTAAGATGAGTTCTTGGTTTCTGCACACTTTCTAGTGTTAGGGGAGCAATTTTGATTTTGAACATTTTTCGAAAAAAACATCTATATAACCTTCAAATTCGGGCCTAAAGCTCAGGACTGCACAGCACTTTATCGAAGTTTGCGATCTGGGTTTGGTGAATCCTGCTCATCCAAGGATGCTCACGGTGATTCGACTCCAAAGGCATCAACAGAGGTAACCCTGACCCCTCCTCTTGTTCGTTTCAGTTTCTATATGACATCTTCTAAACTGGAGCGTGAGTTTCTTGCTTATTTGCACGATTGGTATCAGGGTTAGCAGGCTGCACTATTTTTGAATGGTCATGGCTGTGGTTGGATAAGTTCAATCTGTGTTTGTTGTAAATAGGAGGATAAGATGTGTGAAGAGTTTGGCTACGATTACATCGATTTTAGTTATACATGTCCTCGTTGCTGTTCATGGATCCTTTTCCATTCCGTGTTTTGTTTCATTCTTTGTTTTGTATCTAGAATCTGTTTCCTCTCCCTAAAAGTTGAGGAATCTGTCTGATGTTTGAGGTGTTGCTGTGAGGATGAGAATGACGCTTACATGGGTTTTGGTTTCCTTAAAATAAATGTGTTGGTTCCTCTCCGCTTCATGATAAAACAACCTTGGATGACCTGCTATGGAAGCTTCAGAAACCAACGAAGAAGAAGATGAATTCTTCGAACCATTTACATGAAAAATTTTCCAAAAATTGTACCTTAACCCCTAATTTTTCAAGTAATGCTACTATGGCCCAGAAATTTGAAAAAGATAAATCAATCTTGTCCTTTTTGTGACAGCCCCACCTTCCCCTAAGGCGAACCGAAAGGTTCGGCGGACCGCCTGCCCAACTCTCGCCAGGACTCGTTCACTCTCTTCCAACAAAATAAGATATAACCTCGAGGTAAACGAAAACAATTCCCAAACTTGAAACGTATACTTACATTCATTCTAATCTCAGCCAAATATACAGCCCCAAATATAACAAAAGCTCTTGGTTCCCGCTACAGTCAACCCTATCCAAGCACTAGAGCGAGTACAAAAGCCAAAACAATACAAAATGACTAAACTAAGCTATTCTATACAGGTCTCTCGCCCTTGCTTGCAACTCCTGTATGGAAAACAAAATTAAAGGAATGAGCTAAAAGCCCAGCGAGGTTCTATACACATAATCAAATAATTAAGTCCAAGACATTTATCATTGAATAACAAACAATCCAGGAAACATTTACCATATGAAAGCAATAGTAACACATTCATTAAAAGGATACACGCTCACGTGGAGCCATTCGTTCATTCATTCGCCAACCATTTTCCTTATTCCTCCAATCATTAAAAAAAACATATTTTGTAAGTGAAAACCCCTTCACTGTTCTTGTCATTCGTTCATTCATTTCATTTCCCCCTTCTAGCCAGTTCACTGGCTAGTCTCCACCAGATTTCGTGGTCATACTCGAGTATACCAAACATTCACCCAGGGTCACCAGTCGCCCGACCGAGTCCGCTTCTGGCTCGAGTCGACCGGTAACGAAGGGCAAGGGCCCAGTTCAGCCAAAAGGCTTACATTCATGCACAAGTAGCATTTAATCATTCAATCATTGAAATTTTCACATTCATTTAGGTCGAGTGCGATAAAGTAAACACTCGCCTAGCAAAATTCATTTTTAGCAATCACTGAAAACATTTAACATATAATCGAACATTCACAACAATCCACAATGTCATTGGAAACATAACATACAAAGTAGCTCTATGAATCTAGTTTAAAAAGCAACAAACGGAATTTAATTCTGATATTTCTACGACAAGATATAGTAAATTTCCCAAAACTACTCAAGGGTTCCTGCGAAAATTTCAGCAGCACCTCCCTTGTTTTCTTTACTTTTCCAACCTAACATCAACACCCAATCTCATCTCATTTCAGCCACAATTTCCCATACACATCATAGGCTATTAAACACTCTTAATTAGGGCCACATTAACCCCTTCAAATACAACCAATTTGTAGCTCTAAAACTAACCCTAATCATGCTCAAATTAGGAACCCTAAAACTGAATTTGATGCACCCCAAGCTGGAATTTCTTTAGGCAAATGAAACTAACACCAAAACACTAGATTTTTCACATATCAAAGTTAGTAAAACATGGCCAACCATTAAGCTTCATATATGGGCAGAAAAATTCACTATAAAACTGAAAATCCACATATCACCACTTCTAACCAAAAATATTACATAAAACTACTAAAGTGGCAACCACAAGCCACTAATTTCCAACTATTGGAAGCAAAGAGTGATGTTCTTAGCAATTTACCTTAAAACCTTAAAGAAAATGGTAGCTTAGTCTTTCGTCCTCTAAAACAACTCCACCAAAGTTTTTAAACTTCCTTAGTGATCACTTGTATGGAATAGATTCCAATTTGGTTGGTTAAAACACAAGATTCAAGTAAGTATGGAAGCTAGAAAATGAAAAACTCTCCTTGTTTCTTTCCTCAAGAGGGCCGGCCAAGGAAGACAAGAAAATGAGGAAATTTGGATCAAAAATTGGTTTTAGTAAAGGTAAGAAAGACTTGATCAAATCCAACCTCCAATCGGTTTGTGACACGTGGCACCTTGAATGTTTTAAGCTTATCTTCTTTCCCCCAATGATTCATCTATCTAGCTAACCTCTAATCATCTCCTAGCACCTTGAAAAATTATAACACTTAATACCTCATCACCTAATCGTCAAAATTTTATCGCACTAGCGGGTCCCACATCCAATAATGCACTTCAATTTAACGTACACTAACTTATACCAGGAAAATGAGTTAAAAACTGTACTTACTTAGAAAATATATAGAAAATTTAATATTTTTAAAGGACAGTATACAAATATAGGCAAAGAAATAAAATAATACTTAGAAAATGTGAAAATTTTCGGGTTCTCACACTTTTGAATTTTAATTTTCTTTGGTATACTTTAATATCATTTTTTGGACAGATTATTAGTGAATTTTAGGATGAAATTTGAGGTTTAATAAATTTTTATAGATTTATAGTTGTTGATTTGGATTTTTGCAAAAATAGGTTTAGATTTGAGTAATATTTTTTGTTTGGGGTTTGGTGAGATTTAATTTATTTTTGTAAATTTTAGCATTTGGTTTTGGTAGGCTTCATCTTAAGCCTTAACTCTATCTTATTTTAGACCCTTAATATTTGTAATAATAATGATTTGACCCCTCAAACTTCTTTAATTCTTTTAATTGGGTCCTTGTTTGTTTTAATTTGTTGAATATGGGTTGTTTACTTTTATTTGAATGCTTCGATTGATTCAATTTCATGTTTATTTTCATTTCTTGTGATTATTTGTTAATTAAAGTGATGCCTTGACCTTTTTCTTTGTTTTGGAGGGTAAATAATGAAAATTTCATTTCATTAGGTCACCAATTCGAGGAAGGTACACTCTACTCCTTTATTTTGATTTTACTTGATCCTATGTGCTCCTATGTGATTTTATGTGTGTAATTGCATGCTTTTTCTTGAATGTTTTTTGTTATTTCATTTATTTATTTATTCACTTTATTTTAATTTTGTATATTTATTTTAATTTAATTTTTGGTTATTTGAGAGGCATTAAATGCCAAATTGTAATAGTTAGATTATTATTTTATTTTATTTCATTCTTTCCCCTTTTAGATTGTAGTTAGGGCCCCCAAGTGTCATAATTAGGTCTTTATTCGCTTTATTTGCTTTGTGTGTTTCGCATGCTTGTGTGTTTACGTGTTACTCGCTTTCTTAGGGTCTTGCATCTAGATATCATGCTTATGTGCTATATGCTATATGTGATTTATGTGTTTATTTGCTTTATTATGTTTTACATGATTTATTTGATTGTAATAAATGCATGACGTCACCACACTAGTCCAATGCTAGTTGTGGCCCCTTTTTCCGATTCCACACTAGTCCAATGTTAGTTGTGGCTCTCCTTTCTAATTTCTCATTAGTCCAACGCTAGTGAGAACTTATAGACATGGGCTAGTCCAACGCTAGACCCTTAGGGAGCATCCACGCACTAGATCATGTTTGTGTGACGAATCACTACATTTCATGCATATTTTTCCACTTTTTAGGATCCTTATCACTTTTGCATGATATTTCCCTATATATATCCCTTATCCCTATGTGTGAGACATGACATTAGACTTGCATTTCATTTAAGGAAAGTTAGGAGTAGATTAGTGCATTTGCTTGATTAAATTAGGAAAATAACCCCTCGAATATGGGATATGGACAAGTATGGTTCTCTAGCCTTAGCACGCTCGTATTCCCTCTATTAAAAGGAAAATTAAAGTCACGAATTTTAGCCCCCCACACCCGTTATGATACATTCCTTTAGGTCATGTATATTTGTATAATTATTATTTTCTTTTTTTCGAGTCTCATATTTTTGCATATTCGTGACCTCTTCAAAGAGTCACTCTTGGGCATCACAATTAATGTGATTTGCACCAATTAACTTTTGAAAAGATATTCCGACCCCCCGATATCCTCCTAAGATTAGGTTTTGCATCCATAGAGTGACATCCAAATGTGATAAATTTTTAAATTAAAATAAGATAATTTTTTACTAAATCACGCAACTAGCTCTAGGCTAGGTTGAAAGGGTGCCTTGGGATTTTATCCTTGCCTTCCCATTCTTCAAACATGACTCCCGAACACTTTTTCTCTGATTTTCAAAGATTTGGAGTCGTTTAAAAAGGGTTTTTTCTACTTTTTCTTTAAAAATTCATTTTAGGTGACTTGGTACACCTTAACTCAATACCAAGTGGCGACTCCTATTTTTTCATTAAAAAACTCTTTTTAAACTATTATTTTGGGTCAAAACCGTCACACTTTTAGTCCTATTTAGGCCCATTTTCTTTATTTATTTTCTAAAAATCAAAAACTCCTTTTTACTCAAAATAAATCAAAACTCATTTTTCAAACAAAATTAATCAAAATTCATTTCTTTATTCACTTTCTAAAATCCAAAACTCATTTTTCAATTCAAAATCAATTAAAATTCATTTTCTTTTTCTAAAAAATCAAAAACTCATTTTCAATCATGGGGCACGACAAAACTCTTGACTCAACTAATGAAATCACCATAAAATTTAGGCTAGTAAATAGTTAATTAGTCAAGTAAAGAAATATAGAAGGAAATATAAATTAATGTTTCAAAAATGGGAGGAAATTCTAAAGGAATTTTCGGGTCCTCACAGAACTAGCTCTTGTGTAAAACATGAAAGTTGTAACCCTTTGAGTTAACTTTCCACTGTCTTAACAATAATCCCATTTGGAGCTCTATGAACCGAGATATGATCAGAATACCATCAACTAGTCAGAGCTCTGTTTCAGCTTACGACCATGAACATGCACTTCAGTATTTTGACTTTTTGACAAGGAAGACAACTGAACTGGTTTCGATGTCTTCATACCAAATGTAGATCTATCTCTTAGCTTTAAAATGGTTCAAGAATCACCTCAATCCAATACTTGTAACTCAAGATATAGTCGAAATATCATAATGTGTCAAAGCTGTGAAACTTGCTTCCTTTTATTCTTGATTGCATTTCCTCTTTTGCACTTCATATTCTCTTTTTATCACTTTAAACCATCATCAATCATCCAATTATCTTCTCAAATCACTCCATTTGATGATTGAATTCTTAAACCTACAAAAACATGAAGTTTTTGCCATTAAAATCCATAGAAATGCAATTGTTCACACTTAAACCATAAAATGCATATTCTCACTAGAATCCTAGGTAATTAGTTATAAAACTAATTAAAACAAACCAAAACTAATCTATAAAACACACTTAAAACACGTAAAATATATACTTATCAACCTTCATAGAGCCTTTATAACCGATTAGAATTCACATAAAACATCTCAAAAACCGGTTGTAGGTTAGGGTTCATATTTTCTAATTTCTTCAATTGGAGGTCAAATAGGGTGATTATTATAGGGTTTTTTGAATCATTTGCATCACCAAACATCACTCTACCAAATTGTGGTAAATTTCTTGAATTTAACTTGGTATTTTACATTCACCATTTACATAATCTTTTGAGTTAATGATACATTTTGAATGGTGAATTTGTGATGTTATTTGTTGATGTATATAAGTTCCATTATGCTTATTTAACATTTTTAAACATGTTTAGATGATCAAATGTGGAAATGTGATAATCTATGCAATGTTTCAATTTATGCATATTCCTATTTTATGATCAATGTGGTACTTGGTTTTGGAATGTTGTTAAGCATAATTGGATGGGTTCAAATTGCTAAAATGTGACATGTTATTAAGCACCCAAAAGGACAAGCCGTTTCCCCAACTCTAATTTCTCATGATCAATGTCCTTAACCTTCAACATATATGTTGAGATATTCTTTGCTTGTTGTTTCTCCATATTCTCAACATCTCTAAGATGTTGGGTGATATTAGAAAGCAATTTATCATATAATTCAATAGGGATTTGATTTGAAAGGGAAGACTTCACTACAGAATAACGAGTTGCATTTGGAAAGAAAACCTTCAAAAGGCCCTTGCAAATGCGAGATATATATGGCATCGAGGCTTTGCCTCTCCTCCATGATTTCATTCAGTTTCATCTCAAGAGCAGACATGCGTTCCAGTGGTGTTTGACATATCATAACCTTCAAGCTATTCCAAAGTATCTGAATGTAGTCTTGACAACATGATGAGATCGTAGTTTTAGGACATAACTCAAACACCTGTGACCTTTTTGGCCATGATGGTAGATCAAGGAATTTGAGTTTTTTTTCCTCTAGCAGAGTCACATGTTCTTCCTTCTATAATGTTGTCGCGCCCCATTTTTTTTGAAAAATAATAAAACAAAATCTATAAGTGGTTAGGTGATTAAAAATGTGGTTTTTATTTGAAAATTTAGTGTTTGATTTTAGAGGATAAATAAAGCAAAAGGACCTAAAATGGGATTTAAAAAGCGCGACGATTTTGGCCCAAAATAATAGTCTAAAAAGGGTTTTTAGAAAAATAGGAGTCGCCATTTGGTATCCAGTTTAGGTGTAACAAGTCACCAAAAAATGTATAAAAATAGAGAAAACCATTTTTAGACGACTCCAGGTCTTTGAAAACAAGAGAAAGAGTTCGGGAGTCACGATTGAAGAAAGGGAAAGCAAAGATTTGATAGAATCAAACCTAAGGCACCCTTTCAACCTAGTCAAGGCTAGTTGCGAGATTTAGTCGAACATTTTCTTAATCTAACATATAAAACTTATCACATTTGGATGTTTCTACATGGATGCAAATCTAGACCTAATGAATATCAAGAGGGTCGAAATATCTCTTCAAAGTTTAATTGGTGCAAATCACATTAATTGTGATACCCAAAATGACCTTTAGAAAAGGTCACGGATATGGAAAAATGAGGTTCAAAGAAAAGAAGAATTATATAATACATAAATATACGTGACCTAAAGGAGAGGAATGCAACATAACGGGTACGGGGGACTAAGATTCGTGACTTCGATTTTCCTTTTTATAGAGGAGATACGAGCGTGGTAAGGCTAAGAAGCCATACTCATCCATTTCCCATATTTGAAGGGTGACTCTCCTATTCTAGTCAAACAAATGAACTAACCTATATCTAATTTCCTAAATGGAATGCAAGTCATGTTTTGCACACATAGGGGTAAGGGAGATAATATGTAGAGGAAATATCATGCAAGATGAGAAAAGATTCTAAAAGTGGAAAATATCCATGGAATGTGATGAATGTCACGCAAAGAAAGTGAATCTAGCGCGAAAACGGCCTAAAGGCTCTAGCATTGGACTAGCCAATTTCTACAAGTCTTCACTAGCGTTGGACTAGTGAGAAATCGGGGAGAAAGGCCACAACTAGCGTTGGACTAGTGTGGTGACGTCATGCATTTATTATAACTAAGTAAATCATATAAAGTATAATTAAACAAGTAAACACATAATGCTCATAGAACACAAAACACATAGGCATAATTTTTAGATGCAAAACCCTAGTGAAAGCAAATAAACATGTAAACACACAAGCATGCAAGCACACAAACAAATAGACGCAAATAAAAGCCTAACTATTACATTCGGGCCCCTAACTACAATCTAAGGGGAAAATTAAAATAATAATAACTTAACTATTATATTTATCTAACTAAATATATTTTTAGCAAAAAAATTAAAACCTATCTATTACATAGACTAGCTAAATACATGTCTTGAGCACCTATCTATTACAATTTGGCATTTTAATGCCTATCAAATAACCATCAAAATAAAATAAAATAAATGAAATTTAAAATGAACAAAAATGAATAATTAAAAGAAAAAGCACTCAAAACATGCGATTACACATAACAAACACATTGGAGCACATAAGAGGATTTAAAATAATAAAAGAAGTTACCTCTCTTGAAGTGGTGGTTCAATGGGTGAAATTTGCCCTATTCATACTCCAAAATCAACAGAATGATCAAGGCACCAATTTAATTATAAAGAAATGGAAATAATCAGGAATCTATAATTAAAGCACTTAAATGAAATATAATTAACAATTAAAGAAGAAAAGCAACTTGTATTTAAGCAATCAAAACTGTTAGGGATCTAATTGCAAAAATTAAGAAAGTTTTTGGGGTCCAATTATAATTATCACAAAGATTAGGGGTCAAAATTAAAGAAAAATAAAGTTTAGGGACCAAATTGAAATTAAAATAGGGACCAAATGGAAAGAAACCTAAAGTATTTAGGGCCACAGTAAAAATACATAAAAATCTAGGGACCGTCATACAATTAAATGCTACCAGATTTCCCAAGCAGATGGGCCAACGAGCCATTTTTATCTCTTCCTTGGGCCGAAGGCTATTCGGGCCCAATCGAAAGTACAAGAAAACAAACAGGCCAACCTATTTTTTCAACAAACAAACCTAACCAAATAAATGGGTTTTAACCTACCAAACCCAGGTCATAACCCAATCAAATAAACCAAACTTTTCTATCAAAAACCAAAACAAACAAACCACAACCCAAAACTACACTTATTTTACTAAAACCCAATAAGAAAAACAAATCAATTAAAAATAGTTAACCCTAATTATGTCCTAAAATCCAAAATTAATCTACCCAAAAAAACCACTTAAATATAAAAAGAGGATTCAAACTTAAAATGGGCAAAATTGGTTCAATTGCAAAAGTTTTGGGCCATCGTGCAATTAGGCAAAAGTTTAGGGGTTAAACTCTAAATTTCAGAAATCATCATGCAGAGCTTTGAAGGCTTCTACAACTCTTTCTTCTGCAACTTTCTTTCCTCAACCCAGACACATTAATGCAAAGAAAACTCAAGAGACTTCAGTTTATTTGAAAATTGTTGGCAAATAAATTGTTGCCTTCCATTCAAGGGATTCAAAGCAGCAAGAAGCAAACGAAAGGCAAAGAAGAACAACAAGAGACTTCAGTTTCCACCTGGGGATGCGTTTGGACTGGATTTGAGCGAGCAAAACGCAGATGGAAACGGATTTGAGCGAAGTTGCAGGTTGAGCCAGGTATGTGGAAGCAGCGATTTTGGAGCTGAATTCGAAGGACTTCCAGTCGTTTTCTCCACCAAGTTTCTAAACAAAAATTTCTCACGCCCTCGTAGATTATCCAGAAATTTAAATCGCCTCAAATAGATTTATATCTAAAGAGAAATATGAATCCAAATGAGGCTGAAAAGTCAGCCCTTTCCTGTCGAAAATTCCTGCAAAATCTTCTTCTTTTTCTTTTCCTCTTTGCTTGCTTTTCCTCTCCTTTTTTTCTCTCTTTCTGAGCACTCCGCCGCCTCCCTCTTTTCTCTTCTTAGGCTTTCTATCGCTTTTATATGAAACCAAAACTCTCAAACCCTCACCTCAAAGGTAAGGATGAGAGCTGAGTTTTTCTTCAAAAATCTTGAGCCATTAGATGGCCCTTTCTTCTGGAATCTTCCTTGTTATATATTGGGATGAGGTGGCCTGTGTTTGGGGGAAAGAAAAACAACAAAAAGAAGTGAAATGGATTCACATTACTAGTTGCAAAAAATTTGTGTACTGAAGCCTCGTTCCTGTATGAGTGCAGAAGAAGGTGATGCGCGCGTGTTCCCTCTCTTTTTTTTTTAAAAAAAAACTAATTTGATTTTTCCTTTTCTGCTCTTCTTCTTTTCTTTTTTAGCTTTTCTTTTCTTTCCCGATTTTTCTAAAAATGATTTTTCTCAAGAGATAGAAAATGAAACAAAAACAAAAATAAATTAAGATAAAAAATTAAAATTTAACTAAAATGAACAAAACATAGGAATAAAATGAAGAAAAATAAAATGGTAAAATTTTGGTGTCTACAAATGTGACTTGTTGAATTAGAATTTTATCATCTACCACCTTATTAGAATTCCTACTGGTATCCTTCCATTGGGTAGAATTGGCCGCTTACTTTACTAAAAGTTGAAATGAAGTCCTTCAATGAATTCTTAGCTTGGTTTTGCATCCTCTATAAATATTAAGTCTTGGTCATTCAACTATATAAAAAAAAGTGTTATGAAGCGAATCGTGAATATAAAATTAGCAAGTGACCTTCAAATACCAAATTGAAGAAGGTAAGATACAATATTCGCATGGCTTATATCAAGCATAGAGATGTCCAAGATGTCTTTAAAGAATTCATTCGGATCTAAAACAATGTCATCCAAAAGGAGAGTCATTACCTTGGATTTCATACGCTTCCAATTCTGATTTGTCCTGGTAGATTGCTCGTCTTCTTCATCAAAAGTGTCATTCCTCTTCTTTTCATTGGAATTATGAAACTCGTGATTAGTGGCTTTCACAATTATTGAAGAAAGGTGGAATGAGATACCTTTTGGAGATTCTTTGTTGAAAGTAGGAATTTCAGGAGTAGCAACTTTGTTTTGTGAGCTCTTCAAAACTTTCTCCTCACTTCTTATAGTCTTGGTGGCTTTCTACTTTGTTTCATGAGTATTGCCATCTTTGCAAGGAACATTGAGGTTTGCAAGTCCTTTCTCTTTGATTTCTTCTACTCTAAATTTTATTAAACACTCTTTGTCGAAGCCATGTCTTTTGAAGAAATAGTCACCATGCACCATAGACCACCACGTTTGAGATTCCAGGGATGTGTACTTTCTAGCATACAAAGGATGACTAGAAAAAAGCACCTTGGACTCTGTTTTATTGCAAATAGTAGTAGTATACTAAAGTATCCGACTTAGGTTATAGTTTGTTGAACAGACATCTGCTCCAAGTTCCTGAGGGATGCCTTGATAATACCCGAATTGCCATGCAAAACATATGGACTGTATAGCTCAACAAGAAAATCTCGCTCAACATGCAAGACTAAATAGTTTGAGCAGACACTACAAAAAAAAGGTCATCAATGACAACCAGCTCTTTTCACAAAAAAAGTAAAAGTCGTCACTGATGACAATTACTGACAACATTTAAGTCGCCACAGAGTCATTAGTGAATGCCCGTCGATAAAGGTGCACAGTGACAACTTTATATGTCGTCAGTAAATAGTATTCTTTACTGACAACTCACTTCGTCAATAAAAAGTACAAATATAGTGATGACTTTATATTTTGTCAGTGATCCCCACAGTAATATTGTCACTGAAACTTGTTGATGCTTGTCGCTGGTATTGACTAATTACTAACAACTTTAGTTCACGGTTGTCACTAAAATAGACTTGATATTGACAACTTTTTGTCATCACTGTAGGCCTTAAGTTTAGAGATACTAATTAGTGACAACATTTCATTGTCAGTGGAGAAGTCTAATTAGTGACAATTTACTGTAACCATGTAGTTTGATAAAGAAAATTATCCTGGAATTAATCAATCCAACAATTCAATTTACGAATTGAGAAAAACAGCAACAAAGCCTACTATTTAAAAACAGAAGACATCCATTACATGCGAAATGCCAAAATATCATACTTAAGTTCAACATCCTGCTACAGCTTTACAAAAATAAATCTAAGTCCTAAACCTAGTAGCTACTGCCGAAACACTTCAAGAGCAAAACACAACTTTGTCTTCATTGTTCTTCAATCAATTAGTAGCTGGGATTAGAGCCAAAAAATTTTGAACAAGTAATACAAGTCTGCATAAAGTAGTATAATAATTAGTAGGTAACAAGTAGCTTGAGCAAAAAACGAAACTATCTTATATTTACCTACAACAAAACTCAATCACGATTAGAATCTTAGTCAAGACAAGAACAAATAAGGCAGAAAATTATCATAACAAGGACAATATCCCAAATTAGCTTAGAAGCTAGCTAGTTAAGTATTAGTGAGGTCAATACCTTTTTAACAAACTACTCAAGGCCAAACAAAAATATTACTAGCTTTTCACGTAGTGGCTTAACATGTCTTCCTAACAAAGTCATGGAGCTAAAAGCTAACAAAGAATTTTTTGACTGAATATTATCTCTAACTCGAATAGTAAATTATCGGTTATCATTTTACACACACTCAAAACAGCAATAGAAGACCTACTACAAGCAGAGGTATGCAAGAAATCATAGCTAGCAACTGCCTGTACATACTTTTCCTGACAGGATAGAGAAAACATGCTGTTGAAGGAACAAGGCCTCCCTAGGACTTTACAAACAAGACAATCAATAAATACAATCAAATCAGAAAGTGTCCTCAAACACCTCTATTCCTGATAAATTTCTACATACCTGAGTTCTAAACAAAAAAGTTAGTCAAAGAAAGGGTACCCAGCTTGACTTGTGAAGGTTTAGGAAACTTGATCTTATACAATATAAAGATTCTGCGGATCTACTAAGATCCCAACTTAGTCCCTGCTCAAGCTAAATTGATGTCTAACTTTGCATTTAATGCCATGCAATAAGAAAAAGAGTGGTAACTATTTTCTCAATTTTACCATTGACTACTTGTTGCCCAACCTTCTCCATTTACTAAATTCAATTCATAATGCAATCCATGTGTTTCCCACTTCTTATTTAAGCTTCAAACATTATTGTTATCTAAGTTCATATTAAAGTAGAGCCGACTCTAGCTAGGACATCCATTTGCAACAAGGGGTGGAACACAAGTTATCAGCTTTAAAGCTATCTCACATTTGTTAGAATTCATTTATTATATGTTTTACATTGTTAAAATGTATGAGTTAATTAAATATAACAACTTGTAAAAGTTACATCTTACAAGACAAAAAAATTTTAGTTCATCAACTTGTAGCAAAGAAATTTGTCCTCTTATCAAGCCAACTAGATCTAAAGGTGACTTTTTGAGAGACTACGATAGTAGGAAAGCACTTGCATGTGAAATAAACTTATTAACCATAAAATCGTGCTTAAAATCTTTGGAAAAATGGGTTGGGGTTGATGCATGCACAGATACTGGTTGTCTATATTTCCACACAAAAGCAAAAGCATATTGATAAGAAGCACCTTTTGGCATCTGGGAATTCTAACTCGTCTTGATCAAAGAGCCAGCTTCTGGAGAAGGAGTTAATTTTCTTGTTGCATCAGCTGAACCATTTTCATAGAGGTAATTTTACTGCCTTTTCTAAAACCGATTATGGACCTAAATACGCATCCAGTAACATAAGTATTGTTAATATTCACGTCAAAAATGATCAACTTGACCACTAGCCTGTCTAGAAAGAAGGCAGACCAAGAGTACCTCAATCCACTTTACAACAAGTTTTCTAGCATGACCTTTAGAATGGCAGCAATTTTAGCATGTCAAAGGAAGGAGTAATCATCCAATAAGAAATTCATCAAATTGATCTTCTCCAACAATTAAAAGGCACAAAAGTTCCTGGCATGCTTGAAAATCCATGCCAGCTTCTTACAAAAATCCTGGTCAAAAGATCATTCCGTTGCATCTTTAAGGAAATGCTCTATTCTATCAGTCTCAATACGTAATTTAACATTACAAAAAAACAAGTAAGACAACTCTTCCTAGAATATCATAAGGAAATGAAACTTAAAAGTGATAATTAACAATGATAATGCCAAGTCTTTCACACCACAAAAAAAAGGGAATAATGGTAATGTTGGATAGCAAACTTTTTGATACAATTAAAGTCCACACGCGCTCATTTTCTCAGGTATGCTAGAAACCTGAGAGATTGCAATAGGCCTAATAAAGTCATTAGAAAAGAAGAACCACACAAATCCCCTAATCTAAAGCAACCGAATTAGCATGTTTCCTGATTATCTGGCAATTTTACATGTTTATGACGGCAAGGTAGCAAACTTGGCAAGTATGGCATTAGAATCATGCTGCAGAATCTTATTCACAACAGAATCTCCAGGGATGCTACTAACCAAAGTCGCATTCTTATCTCAATCTGACTGACTAGGGTCAAATATGTTATAATCTAATAGTACATGACTAATTTCACAGCTGAGAAGGAAATTAAAAACACAAGACGAATACAAATAGTCTTTATTGGATTCATCTATAAAGAAAGGGATACACATAGACTACCTATTCGTTCTTGTAAATTGATACTCAAATAAATCAAAACAAACAACAAAATTAAATAGCCACCTTAGTTTCATAAGGAAAATTTTCATGATTTTTTAATCCTTCCTTTTCAATGAATCACTTATTGGCATAAACAGCCTTAGATTAGTGAGGCAGTAAAAAGTTTTAATTGACATCCAACTCCATCTAAATATGGTATCTAGGTAGTTTTTAATCATCCAACTCCTAGCCATGTTTTCTCTGTCTTGTATCCTAACATAAAGATATATGCATCCAAGATTATTTTAATGAAGGCACAATAACTAAATTGGGGAAACTAATCATCTCAAATAGCAACAAAGAAACTCCAAAGTAATGAAACACAAATTTTCTCATTCAAATTGACCACAATCAGGTGCATACGCTAAAAGTAAAACAAATATGAACATGATGTACTATTAAACCAGAGTTATCATCACATGACAACTCAATGCTGATAATTTAAATAAACATTAGTAGTAATGAACAGCAGTACATTTTTGTAGATCATTCGCAAAGCACAAATTCTAGTAAAGTGTACTCATGATTACTAAACAAAAGAAAAAGGACAGAGGGAGAGTGCGTGTAAAGTACCTCAAAGTGAAAAATGCGACTCAATGAGAATATCCGAGGAAGACCCTAAGCCTATGTCAACAGCTTCAATTGCTACAAAAAATAAGAAATCAATCAAATCCAAGAGAAATAAAGTAATTTTTGTGATCTACCTGAAACTAATCCACACTATAATGATTTATATGCATATAAGTAGCATGCCAAATCAACAATATATGAAAAGGGAACAAGAGTACAATTCAAAGTTGGAAGTAGCATACTGGATTGAATTCCATATTCATAACTTAGAATGATGATTTCTAAGTTATAATAGGTTTCAAGTTACTTGTATGATCAGTTAATCATGAGATAAACTAGAAGTCAAAAAAAGAAAAACAATTACTAAAACTTTAAGGAGAAATCATGATGTTATCATATAGCATGCATGGCCACCATACAATTGTCTAGAATAATTAGATTGACCATGAAAACAATCACAAATATCAAATTGACCAGCAGGCTACTTAGGAAAATAATTATAGATATCGTCAGCCTATATATTTGTATTTCTTTTCCTACGTATATTAGGGCTATAATTATAGATATCTTCAGCCTATATATTTGGTCTACCAGCAAAGACCAAAGCTTCAAACAGACCACACAATTCATATTATTATTAGTACTATTGCTAATTAATAAAGCTTATTAACTAAGAGCCAGTAGTTATTGCTTTGATTTTTGATAAAAATCCAAATAATTTCGAAAACCCCCTTTCAAGAATCGTTTCTGTAGGTACTTTAATGGGTTGTTCTAGTTTAACTTAGTTTCAAGCAAAGTTTTAAGCTTTCTGGAAATTTTGAAGATTAAACTTTAATGTGCTACCTCTTTGCTCAGCCACATAGATAATCAACGAATCATTCCCCAATTCCCACTCCACCCAGCACCATTTAACCTACTATTTCTCTCACCAGCAGTCACTCATAGCAACATCATACCATAATCACCTCCTTGCTCTCTTCCACTCCCTTCACCACCATCCAATTAGGCATCAGCTTTTGCCCCGCCTAGTCCCAAGCCAAAACCGCACCCGCACATAAACCCATTGAATTTTGTCACCATGAATCACATATGGAATTGGGTGATCAAGTCTACATCCCATGGTTGTACAAAAATAACTTAAGCAATTGCAACTATAGATCAAACAGTTCTACTAGAAGGAGTCCACGACTCAAACTAGCCATCGAAAAATTTTGCCAAAAAATATTTGGGGAAAAAATTTAAGGCAAATTAATTGGGGAAAAAATTAGGGAAACAAGGAGAGACATGAGAGGACCCACCTGAGAGTTGGTGGAGAGCACATCGATCCCTTTCAGCATTGGATGCACAATTAGTGCAGAGTTTTGTGGAGAAGAGTGTTTGTTTTCTTTTTTCTTTAGAGAGTGTGAACTGAGGGATTGAGAGTGTGAAGAGCACTGAAGACGTCTGGGCGTGGGGAGTAAGAGTGGTTCCTTTTCTTAGTGCATAGTACCCGCGCCACTTTTTTCATTTTTAGTTTGAACAAATTTTTGGTACTGTGACGACCCCACCTCCCCCAAGGGCGTACCCTAGAGTTTAGCGAGTCGTCTGGCCAGTTCTTGCCAGGACTCACTCACGTTTAACTCGATAAAAGAACTTACAACCATAGAAAAGAAATAAAACAACGATTCCAAGTTTAACATATACATTGATGCTCAAATCCAGCTACAAGGCTTATACACGCCCAAATATATCAAGGTGTTTACAATCCAGGTGCAACCAACCGTAGTCGAGCACTAGCGTGAGTACAATTGCAAAATCCAAAAAACTAGACTACGCTAACCTGTACAAGTCTCACTGTGAGGACCCGTAAAATTTCCTTATTTTTATATCATTTTATTCTATTTATTTTCATGCACTTTCTTTATTTTATTTTACCACCATAATTTTTCTAGACATTTTATAAGTGAATGTAGTTTTTAATTTATTTTTCTAGTATAAGTTAGTTCGTGTTAATTTTGAAGTATATTATGGACGTGGGACCCGCTAGTGCGACAAATGCGGTAAAATTTTGTTTGTAAGGTGAAGTTTTGTGTACTGGAATATTAATTACAAGGTGCTAGGATATAATTAGATGTTAGCTAGATAGATTAACCATTGGAGGAAAGAAGATAAGCTTGAACCCTAAAAGGTGCCAAGTGTCGCGACCCGATTGGATGTTGGACTTGACTAAGTTTCTCACCTTTACTAAAATCAGATTTTGACCCAAAATTTCCTCACTTTCTTACCCTTCTTGGCTGAAATTAAGGAGAGGAGAGAAGAGAGAAAACCTTCATCTTGTTCTTCAATTTCTTGCTCCAATCTTGAGTTTTAAACCGATAGAGTTGCAAATTACTCCATAAAAGTTGTTTACTAAGGTGGTTGTGGAGTTATTTTGGGAGGAAGAAGCCTAAGCTATCATTTTTCTTGAGGTTCCAAGGTAACTTGCTAAGAAAATCCCTCTTTGTTCTTAATAATTCCAAATTTGTGGTTTAAGGTTGTAGTTTTGGTAGTTTTATGAGAATATTTCATGGTTTGAAGTAGTTTAGTGGTAAATTTCAGTTTTATTGTGAAACTTCTGGTCACATGTGATGCTTGAGGGTTGTTCATGTTATGATAGATTTGCTATATGGATTATTGAGGTATTATGTGCTAGATGGACTTGCCTAAAGAAATTTTCAGTTTGTGTACCTAAATTTCAGATTAGGGTTTTAATTTTGAGCATGATTAGGGTTAGTTTTAGAGCTACCAATTGGTTGTAATTGAAGGGTATTGAGACCCTAATGAGGTGTGTTTAATAGCTTGTGGTTTATGTGTGAAATTGTGGCTGAATTGAATTGAGTTTGATGTGGTTTGTAGGATGGAAAAGTAAAGGAAAGATAAGGGAGGTGCTGTCAAAATTTTCGCAGGAACTCCTGAGCAGTCTCGGGAAATCTATTATAACTTGGTGTAGAAATGTCAGAATTAAGTTCCATTTGTTGCGTTTTAAACTAGATTCATAGATCTATAACCCGTGAAAATTTCAGACCCTGTTTCTATTTGTACGAATTATGGTGATTTTTCAAAGTTGACTGAAATTACCTACCTGTTCTGTCTTTTACTGGATGAAGGTGCGATTTGAGGCTCGAATTTGACTGACTTGTGGTTTGAATCTTATAAATGTGTCTTCTGAGAAATTTTACCCCTTTGAGTATATTTTCCGACGGTATAAATTTTATCAATTTTGGACTTAAGAATCGTGAGATATGATTTTTCAAATGGGGGTGCGCAAAACTGGAAAATCCTGTATTCCTAGAATTATTCTTACTTTCATTTTGCACCTTAAGTTTGGAGTTAGTAAATCATTGTAGGTATGGTTTTGGGTAGAAGCGAAAGGGTTTTTGGATCATTCATGTCTTAAGGACCAACTACTACCTTTTCACTCCAAACTATACTTGTGTGTTGCATTGGTAATTTACTTGGTTAGGCATATGACTCGTAATCGAGTCTCAATTGTTTTACCTTGGTGGTTTAGGACGTGCCGGTGATCCAAGTACTTCGAGAGGAAATGTTTGAAGTTGTTTGTTTAAACTGGTGAGTGTACCACTCCCTTAAATTGGTGCTTATCTGATTTATCTGTACTTGCAATTTGCAACCTGATTATTTGAGACTTCTGTATACTTTGTATGAAACGAGGGTGTACTTTATCACACTCGTTTCTCTCATCTGTTTATTCTGGTTCCTGTATACTGTATAAGTCTTTATTTGTTCTCTATATCTGTTACCTGTATCTGTTCTCTGTAATTGTTGATGTCGTTTGGAGGGTTGAGTCCAACGACCATTCTATGACCTTTGAGCTCAAGACCGGGGGCTAGTTATTCGAGTCGAGCCGGCAAGGGCCTGGTCGATTAGATAACGAACCACGGTAGTCCACTTCTAGGAAATCTCTGGGTATTGAAGACTCTGGATTTCTGGTATACTCGAGTATTACCAACCACTGTTACTGTTGAGGTGTTCGGGCCCGGTGGGGGGTTGTTTGGTGGACGGAATCGGCGGTAAAGTGGTGCTCTACTGGACGGGTTACTGTTGACGGAGTGTCAACTACTATTTGATCAAGCTCCGGTGAAGCAATGAGAACTTTGGCTCCTGAGAGCCACCTGTATCCTTTCCACATGAAGTGTTTATTTATTTCCCTATCTGGTGTGTATAACTGCATAATTGAAAAGTGAAATGCCATGATTCATGACTACTTGTACTTTTGGTACCTCATTGAGCGTAAGCTCACCCCCTTCCCGTTATCTTGTTTTCCTTACAGGGAACAACACTTTTGAACCGTGATTTTGAAGAAAGGGTCGAGCTAGTATAAATGTTCTTTTGTTACGCTCTTTTGTAACCAAAACCCTAATTGCTTTTAATCAAGTATCACGTTTTGATTTGTAAAGTTTTCTATATATGTTTATAAGTGTTTAATCATGTACATTAAGTGTATTTGTTGAGATGCTACTTGTAACCATTGGACGATCGGACGAGCGCGGCGTTTGAGCAAGGAAAGAAAATTTCTGGTGGGAACTGTTCATCGGAATCCGGCCGAGTATCCGGCCAGTTCTTGGCCGAATATATGGCCGGATTTGCAGGGAATTTTGGAGGGTTTTTGGGTTAAGCTACTGCCTCCAATCCGGCCAGGAATCCGGCCGGATTGTGACGTGGCAGTCACTGTTCATTTTCAGTTTCGTTTTCGTTTTTCGTTATCGTGGTCGTGGATACATTTAATCATTATATTTCATTCGAAACGTTTTAGTTGTGGGTGATCGGCGTAGTAGTCTCCGAGTGTTTATTTTCATTGGGTTCTATCCCGCGAAATCTAGGGTTTGTGTGATTCGACTTCGTAGTCCTGGCGAGAGCTGGGCAGGCGGTCCGCCAAACCCTTTGGTTCGCCTTAGGGGAAGGTGGAACTGTCACACTCATACCTCGCTCGTATCCCCTGTAAGGAAACAAAACTAAAAGAATGAGCTAAAAGCCCAGTGAGGTTCCATACACATAATCGAGCAATTAAATCCAGGACATTAATCATTTAATAGCAAATAATCCAAAAAACATTTAACATATAAAAGCAATAATAATCCACTCATTAAAAGGATACATGCTCACGTGGAGCCATTCGTTCATTCGTTCGCCAACCATTTTCCTTATTCCTCCAACATTAGAAAACATTTGCAAGTGAAAACTCCTCCAATGTTTTTGACATTCATTCATTCATTTCATTTCCCGCCACTAGCCAATTCACTGGCCAGTCTCCACCAATCTTCGTGGTCATACTCGAGTATACCAAACATTATCCCAGGGTCACTAATCGCCCGACCGAGTTCGCTTCTGGCTCAAGTTGACTGGCAACGAAGGGCAAGGGCCCAGTTCAGCCAAAAGGCTTACATTCATGCACAAGTAGCATTTAATCATTTAATCATTGAAAATTTCACGTTCATTTTGGTCGAGTGTAATAAAGTACACACTCGCCTAGCAAAAATTCATTTTAGCAATCATTGAAAACATTTAACATTTAATCAAACATTCACAACAATCCACATAGTCATTTGAAGCATAACCTACAAAGAACACTCATCAATTTAAGCAAAATAACGTCAAAAGTTTCCTTCCAGATTATGCCCTTGATCACCGACAAAGCCTAAGAATAACCAATCCCAAATTGAAGTGAGCAAAGGTAATTCAAAGGTTTCGAGAGAAAACTAACACTTTTCATCTTAGTTGATACCAAATCTTGGTCAAAACAACTCATATACTACTATTGAAATGCATTCAAGGATACATGTGTAACTTAAGATCCAACTAACCCTAAACTCAAACCTTACATCTCACTAATATTCATAAAAGCAAGTAATAGAAATTTGGGCAGCATGACCTTTGTATTTTGCTATTTTCCAGCCATTTATGGCTTCATTGTTTTCCTCAACTCAGCCCAAATTCACACATAAGCAATCTTAACACAATAGCCCTTCAACTAGGCTCAATGTCATCCAAATACAAGGCAATTCTAGCAATGCAACCATAAAAATCAAAGTTGGAAACCAGTTTTGAAGACGAATGGCTAAGTAGCAGGTTTGACATCTTCCGGCATTTTGGTCACATTTGAAGCTACGCTTATCGGATTGGGGTAAATTTTATGGTGTTTCGAAGCTAAGACATAGACCTACATTTCCTATGAAGACATAGACACCTATTTCGTGCATTTTCAGGGTCAAAATGTGCAATCTCAGAGAAAATAGAAAGCTGCCTGTGAATAGGGCTTTTGGCAGTCAGGGGGTATTTTAGTCATTTCGAACGATACAGTGCTCTGATTGAGCTGAAAATTTACAGGAAGATATTTAACTCCATTTCCTACAACTTGTATGTTTTGACCTAGACCTGATTCGGTCTCTAACATGGACGAATATGCAGGTCCGAAACAGGGCAAATTCATCATTAATGCTGGAAATTTGATGTTTCAATGCTTAAAATTAACACTCATGCCTTTAATCATTACCCAAGTCCCTATCCAAGCTCATAAACATCTTATACTAGATAAAAACCTTAATCACAACTGAAAATTACTAACCCTAGCTGAAAATTATAAGCTAATAAGCAAGACCATGAAATCTTCCATAAAATCCATCACCATCAAGCCATGTATTGCTTCAATTGCAAAATAAGAAAGAAAAGAGAGGTTTCTAGTTTAATACCTCAAAACCCCCAAAATAAGTTGTGATACAAGGACTTTCGTCCTCCCAAAAGTTGCACCAAGCTCACCTCCAAGCTTCCCCAAAGATTAATCGGAGTGGATTCAAGTTTCATTTTACTTTTCTCAAGAATCAAGCAAGCTATCAAGATGGAATTTTTGGAAGTTTTTCTCTCTTTTCTTTCCCTAGAATTTCGGCCAAGGTGAAGGAAATGGAGAAGAAATGAAACCAAGAGAAAGATAAGAAGATAGGAAATTAATTTGGTCAAAGTTGGTTGGATCCTTGACACTTGTCAAGCCAAGATTTCCCTTCTTTGTTTTTTTCTTTTCTTTCCTTTCCTTTGGTAAAAAAATGGTGGCTTCTTTATAGGATATTTTAGGGGTGATTAGCTGAAATAAAAGCAAGGTGATTAAGGTAATAAAGTAGTGTTCAAGTGGTGTACTCACTCGGTAGCAAACGGTGCATGTCGGTTCGAGCCGTTTTTCCTTAACTCGCACGTACTTGTGTTTTTACTTATGGTTCACTAGCTTATTAATATCACTTCTAATCACACACTTTTCCTTATCTAATACTCATTCTTATCCACCAAATTTAGTACACACAGCTCACCAAGTGATCACACGGCCAAAATACGCGAAAACCCTAATCTACGCTAACTATAAAACTAAAGGTACAACCCTTGATTCTATGATTTATTGTAACTATTGAGGGAGTAAATGAGTAGTAAAGATATTATAAAATAATTTAATCAAAATAAAATGGTATTTTAAGAAAATAAGAAGAATTTTGCGAGTTCTCATAGGTACTAGTCAATCAAGACAATCCAAGTCAATTTTTAGCTTCATTTTTTATTTAAATTTACTAATATATTTCTAATCACTACATCTTAACATATTTATTGAAAAATTATAATGGATGGAAAATTTTTGCTAAATTCAAACAACTGGTAAGTGCTCAAGTTGTGATAGTTTATATAGTTGTTCTAACTAGAAACTTTCATTAATTTTTTCAGTTAAAAACCTATTATAATTTGAGTAACTATGACTAGTTTAATAAATCACCAAATTTACAAAACAAAAATTAAATTAATATTGAGGCTCACAATTAATAATTGCATTAGAGATGTTCAAGTTAGTGATGATACTATGTTGTCACTAACTACGCTATAGTTTTACTGACAACAATCGGTTGTCAATAAATATAAACAGTGACAACAAGGAAAAGTTATCAAAGAAAGAGGTAAAATTACTGACAACTTTTATCAAGTTGTCACTATCGTAAAACTCGAGCTTTCCGAGTCCCATGACGTGAAGTAGTTTTGTGACGGCAATTAAGGGTTGTTACTAAAGACTTAGCTGCTTTGAGTCAATTGTGACAACCTTCAATGTCGCGACTAAACAACCTCATTTTGTGACGACTTTTTGTCATCACAGGGAAATGTTGTCACTAATGACCTTTTTTCTTGTAGTGAGACACTTATGAGATAACTAAGTTCTGGGTTTGCTAACTTGCTATCATCGATAGAATGTTTATTATGATTCTTCTCAAGAGAGGTTATCTCCCAAGTTACTTTGTCTCCTTGATGAATAAGATCATGAGCATTGTCTTCATCATAATATTGTGCACCACTTTTTGCAGAGTAATTTGTAATAGCTAGTCTAGGCATGGTAGTTGGAGTTAAGTAACAAGTGGAGAAGTAGCTCGGTAGCCAAGCATACATTTAGTGCATTGGAAAAGATGCACACGAATGCCCTGGAGTTGATAAAGTTGAAATTTTGTTGAGATCTCGATAGATACTTAACAAGATAGATATAGCAAAGCAAGTTTTGCGTTCGACAACCATTATGCTAACCATTTTGAAAGTAGATGGCCTAACACACTGGAGGTTCTCATCCGGAAAAGCAAAGATGCAAAGCCAACATGATATAAATGCTGCAAGATATGTCTCTTCTCGCAAGTGAGTCTTGACTCCAATGGTGTCAAATATGCCATTGTCTTGACTTGAAAATTTTCATGGTTGTCCAATCTCCCTATCCTGATTTTGGATTGCTTGAGCACGAGACACCATCTTTATCCTGCTCTACTTTGGTTTTGAGCACCTCATTCTCCCTTGGAAACAGAAGTTAAACCAATGATAGTATGAACTCCATATTTATTGGTTTCTCCATGTTGAACATGGTGCAAAGTTGCGAACAAATATTTGCAGCTTTGTGGAATATGCTTTGACTTCTTTTCATTAACTCCAATTAGCTTTTCTGTACATGAGATCACCTCTTCACAAATGCCTCCGATGATTGGAAGTCCTCATAATTTGCATAGATTCCAAAGTGAGAGGGACAATTCCCCAACTAACGTATGCAAGGTATTATTAGTCTCTAGTTACCATACCTCACAAAAATGCTCTAATCACATGAGGATTCCTGTCATATGCAAAAAAGGATTCATATAGAGTATCGAACAAGTGGTTTTCGCAAAACACCTGCTTACTTCTTTCACAAATATCTTCCAACCATGCCCAATAATTCTCGATATGTCCAAATTCCCCACTGAGCCTCAAGAGGTACCCCAATGTGCTTCTCCATCCATGATTTTGAAAGGAAGTTGTCCTTAGTTCCATATTATGAATAAAGGGCATCAAGAAGTGAACTTTTGTGCCATCATCATGAGAAAGTTCTAATTACCAATCCTTTAATTCAGGGTACTTGTGAGGAAGCCAGTTATCAAAGTAGGTTCCTTGTATAGGGGCATGCACTAATAATCTCGTGCTTTTATCCACAGAGTCATCATGACTGTTGGTGATAAGTACATACTTTTTGTTTGAAGATATAACTTCCTTGAGCATCACCATTTTGTTAGCTTCAATCTACAATAAAAGCGAGAGAAGAAAGTCTAGTTACAACGGTGTGACCATAGACATTGAGAGGGGTCGTAAATCATCAATGTGAAACTAAGTGAAAGGACTTCTCGAGTTTTAGTAAACTCTCTTCGAAGGGAGTGGTTGTGCCTTCTTTAATGGACTTCTTGAACTTGGGGAAGCTCTTATTGAAGTGGGTGGTTAAACCTTCTTCAATGGACTTTCGAACTTTGGGAAACTCTCATTGAAGTGGTTTGTTGCACCTTTTTCAATGGAATTCTCAAGTTTTGGTAAGATCTCATTGAAACTAAGTCAATGGACTTCTCGAGTTTTGGAAAGCTCTCATTGAAATGGGTGGTTGTTCCTTCTTCAATGGACTTCTTGAGTTTTGGGAAACTCTCATTGAAGTAGATGGGTGCACCTTATTTGGCTCACATTGAAACTTGATAGATGAATTTCTCGAGTTTTGGTAAGCTCTTATTGAAGCTTTATTAACGGACTTCCCGAGTCTTGGGAGGCTCTCGTTAAAGCTTGATACGTGAACTTCTCGAGTTTGATAAGCTCTCATTGAGACTTGATAGATAGACTTCTCGAGCCTTGGGAAGCTTTCATTGAAGTGATGAAAGGACTTCTCAAACTATGCCAAAGCTCTCGAAGAAATTTGTGGTTGCACAATTATCAAGTTAAGTGTCCACCATATATGTTATGGTGAGAGATCTTCCTTTCATGTCGCGCAAGGTCAAGAAAAATTCTTTTGCAACAATGGAAGGAAAAAATCTTGCATTGTCTAAAGAAAAACATAGAAAGCTAAAGAGATGTTTGGCTTACCCAGTAAATTCCTTGAACTTGTTGCTATGGTTTAATAAAGTAAGTCCCTTGTGTTGATGTTATTTAAACTTGAAAAGTATTACAAGGAGAGGGTGATAATACATAGACAAAATTCCAAAGTGAAGGTATAAGCAGATTAAAAAAATTGCTTGCAAAATAATAGAGAAAGGCTAATGTGACAGCCCCACCTTCCCCTAAGGCGAACCAAAGGGGTTGGCGGACCGTTTGCCCAACTCTCGCCAGGACTACGAAGTCGAATCACACAAACCCTAGATTATGCGCGATCGAAACCAAAGAAAACAAACACTCGGAGACCACTATGCCGATAACACACAACTAAAATGTTCCGAATGATTACAAGTAGTATCTCAAACGAATACACCTAATATACAGGCTTAAACACTTAAGTACATACATAGAAAGTTGTACAAGTCAAAACGTGATACTTGATAAAAGCAACTAGGGTTTTGATTACAAAAGAGCGTAACAAAATAACATTTACACTAGCTTGACACTTTCTTCAAAATCATGGTTCAGAAGTGTTGTTCCCTATAAGGAAAACAAAGATAACGGGAAGGGGGTGAGCTTACGCTCAATGAGGTACCAGAAGTACAAGTAGTCATGAATCATGGCATTTCACGTATCAGTCATGCAGTTATACACACCAGATAGGGAAATAAATAAACATTTCAAAGGGAAAGGATACAGGTGGCTCTCAGGAGCCAAAATGCCCAATTGCGATACTTGATCCAAACCCGTTGACTCTCCGTCAACATAGATAGAACCAACATGTCCGTAGACCCCACTTTACACCGAATTCCGTCCACCAAACATACCCCTTACCGGGCTCGAACACCTCAACCGAACAGAGGGTGGTAATACTCGAGTATACCAAAAATCCAGAGTCTCAATTACCCAAGGATTTCTCAGAAACAGACTACTATGGTTCGTTATCTAATCGACCAGGCCTTTACCGGCTCGACTCGAATAACTAGCCACAGGATTTGAGCTCAAAGGTCAGAGAATGGTCGTTGGATTTAATTCTCCAAACGACATCAACAAATACAGAAAACAGGTACAGATAACAGATACAGAGAACAAATATAGATTTATACAGTATATAGGAACCAGAATAACCAGATGAGAGAAACGAGTGTGATAAAGTACACCCTCGTTTCATACGAAGCATACAAAAGTCACAGATAATCAAGTTGCAAGTTGCAAGTACAGATGAATCAGATAAGCACCAATTTAAGGAGATGGTACACTCACCAATCCAAGTAAAGATACGTCAAAAATCTTCACCCAAAGTAGGGCTTTAATCCCCGAGAAATCCTAGAATAACCAAGACAAGAAAATCAGAGTTTTCGCATTCACAAACCCCGTAAACGGAGTGTACAAGTGAGGCTCGACTACTAGTCGAATGCCTATTCAAATGGTCTACAATGCAAGAAGATAAAATGTAACTTTCGAGTAAAAAGGGGTAATAGTTGGTCCTAGGGTAAGAACGGCCCCAAAACCTTTCATTTCTTCCAAAACCATACCTACAATGATTTACTAACTCCAAACTTAAGGTGCAAAATGAAAGTAAGAATAATTCTAGAAAAACAGGATTTTCCAGTTTTGCGCACCCTCATTGGAAAAATCATATTTCACAAGTCTTAAGTCCAAAATTGATAAAATTTATACCGTCGGAAAATACACTCAAAGGGGTATAATTTCTCAGAAGACACATTTTTTAAGATTCATACTACAAGTCGGCCGAATTTGAGCCTCAAGTCGCAGCTTCATCCAGTAAAAGCCAGAACAGGTATGTAATTTCAGTCAACTTTGAAAAATCACCATAATTCACACAGAAAGAACTAGGGTCTGAAATTTACACGGTTTATAGCCCTATGAATCTAGTTTAAAACGCAACAAGCGGAACTTAATTCCAATATTTCTACATCAAGTTATAGTAAATTTCCCAAAACTGCTCAAGGGTTCCTGCGAAAATTTTGACAGCACCTCCCTTGTTTTCCCTTACTTTTCCATCCTACAAACCACATCAAACTCAATCCAATTCAGCCACAATTTCACATATAAATCACAAACTATTAAACACACCTAATTAGGGTCTCAATACCCCTCATATATAGCCAATTATAAGCTCAATAACCATCCATAGGAAAACCCCAATTTGGAAACCCTAAAGCTGAAATTTCCCGTATAAGCTGAAATTTTCCGCAATTAACCACAATTAACACAAAATAACTCCAATTTATACCATATTAAGTCATCAATCCAAGCCAATCATAATCATCATATGAAAACAGAAAAATTCCCAAGAAAATAAGAAATTCATCTAACTTCACTTTAATCCATAAAATCATCCATAAAACAAGCTCCTTAACTACCATAAGGCACTAATTCACCATTTATTATGAACAAAAGTTAAGTTCCAAGCAAAATACCTTAATCCTCAAGAAATGTAGCAACTTAGAGCTTTCCCTTGCAAAATAACTCCACAAGCACCTTCAATCTTCCTTAGTAAGCTAGTTCTACGGAGGAATTCGGAATTCTATCGGTTGGATTTCGAATTTTGGACAAGAAATTGAAAGAAAAGTTGAAGCTTTCTCTCCCTTTCTCTCTCTCAAAATTTCGGCCAGCATGCAAAAATGAAGATGATTTTGGTCAAATTAAGCTTTTGGTAAAGTTAAAGGAAAGTTAGGCAAGTTTAGTCCAATAAGAACGCGACACGTGGCACTTTTGGATTTCTTTCTTATCCTTTAGCTTACTAATGACCAAATATCTAACCAACCTCTAATTATCACTTAGCACCTAGTAATCTAATGCCTTACTGCACAACTTAACCTAATTGGCTGAATTTCTCTCACTTAACGCGCTAGCGGGTCCCACATCCGTTATTCGCTCCAAATCTCTCGTGAACTTACTTATACTAGAAAAATGTTTTAGAAAATCATATTCACTTATAAAATGTCCAGAAAATTAAGGTAGTAGAATAAAATAAAGAAAATGCATGTAAAGAAATAGAATTAAACGATATAAAATAGGAAAATTTTACGGGTCCTCACAGCTAAGGTGACGTTAGGACCAATTTTGGAGACTAATCTATGTTGAACAGTCCTTATGTGATATGAATGCAACAAATTATGATGCCGATTAGTTCGCAAGACAATGGAAGAGATAAAAAAATTTCTTAGACCGGGTTTGCATTCAAGCCAGTTCTGTCTTATGTGAAACAGTCCCATGCTTCAATATGGGTATTTACCTATTAATCTTTGGAAGCACCAAGATTCGTTGGAATTATTCAACAAGTAGTGGAGGGTGTAGGATTTTGACATGTAAGCTTCAGCAACACAACGATTTGAAGGAAAAGTCAAATTTCCAACATCAACAAACATGAGTTGAATAAATCCATGACATGCAATGCGTCCAATTGAGTTGAGAAAGTTTAAATTCCAGATTTGTTGACAATATTTGATAAGCAAATATACCAAATTTGGCAAACAAATTGCCAGTTTATTTCACTAAAATCATGATGCAATTCAAGTGAGTTTTGATTCAATAAATAAGTTGACAAGAATCAGAATTTAAGCGGCAATGAATGTTAGGGATTACCTGAATGTTATTGAGCTTCGAATTGAGCAACTTTGAGCAATTCTTGGTTGTTTATATATAGAGCATACATCAACCAGAAAAAAAGAAACTCAGAGTCTAATTGGGAAGTTGCAACGGCTGACTATGGTAATGTGATGAATATAGTTTTGGAGGCTACTAACTTCGGGTAATTTCCAATTGCTTGAGAGGTAAGTTAGGTAGTTGTCGATTTAGTATTGTAAGTTCCCTCTAAGCTTGGTTCCAAGCAAGTTGGTGATTTGGGAACAAAGGTTTAATGGAAAGTTATGGTTGGATGATTCTTGGCTCTGTCAGAAACTCACACGCTGGGGAAAAGGAAATCAATGTTCATTTGGAAGTTGCAGGAATCAGCTACTGTAATATGACGAATTTGGTTCAAAAGCTAGTAGTTTCTAGTTGTTTATTTTAACAATTGCCAATTTGGTATATTAAATGTTTTAGGTAGTGGACCAGCTTTGGCAATTTCTTATTTTGATACATTACCGATAACTATAAGCATTTAAGTGGGATTTAGAAAGTGGAGCATTACCTTTTTTCCATTAGAGAAGTTGTGCAGAAGCTTGAGTTCCCAATTTTCTTGACTAATCTCTCGTCAAGATATTTAGAATTATAAAAATCAAGGGGCCACCATTCATGCCATGAAGCTGCAAGTAGGCTTCAGAAATGAAGGAGTTTCAAGGCAAAAAATTAATAATTCAAGCCTTGTCTCCAAGCAACTGCCAAACAATGCCTCATCAAGTCTTGAAGTGAGGGCATTTGTAACAACGAAATTTTATTTAATTTATTCAGTCACGATTAAATAAATTGAGTTGATCTTGATTAAATTAAATTCTGAAAGTCCATTATGTTTTGGACTGACGAATTAAGCCAATATTATATGGGTTGTTAAATTAAATCAAATTTATAATGTTCATTTAAATTGAAGTGGATTAATTGATTTATTGATTCACAATGGACTATTTGGACCGGCCTATTATAAAAGTCCAAATTAATTAGGTTTCTTGAGTTACAAGTCACCCAAATGGAGGAAGATTCTAGAGGGTTTTCTTAAAAACCTAGCCTACATATTTTGGCTATAAAATAGAGGTCTTCCCACACGGAAAAGGACATTGAAATCCCTAAATTATAGAGAAACTCTATGAAATTTTCTTAAGAGCATTTTTCCTCAAATCCAAATCCACATTAAGTCAAACAAATCTGCCTTCCATTTGTGTTGAAGTCTTAAAGATTTAAGTATTCAATGCCATAATCAAATCATCCATTTTTTATGTCCAAATTATAGGAAATACCCTCTTGATCGGAGAACAAGCCCCTTTGACCCTTTGACTGAAGTCTTTTGAAGAGAAGAATCAAGGGATTAATTTATTTGATTCAAGAATTTTCAAAGATTGTAACTTTTTTATTATTTGATTTAATGTGAGGACCCGAAAATTATTTTATATTTTCTCTTAATTTTGAAAAAAAATTTAATTTATATTTTCTTTTATCTTAATTTACTTGCCTTAATTTCATGGCGACTTTAATGGTTGAGTAAAGATTTCTATTTTTTTTCTTTTATAATTTGATGCATGTTAAGTCTCATAGTGCATGATACTAGTGTGACCGACTAGTTAGGTGTGTAATAAATTTGGTGAATTAGAGGGAGTTTTGTGCAAAAGGGATTAGGTGACAAGAGGTATTAAGAGTTAATTGGAGGAGAGTTAGATATTTTGGTGAACTAGAAACCACTAGTTAGATATTACTCGTTTTGCCACTTGTCAAACAACTACAACTTCTTGACCAACTAGATAAAGATTTTCCTTGGCTTGCCACTTGTCACTCTACTACAACTTCTTGACCAAGACTTGGACCAAGATAAGTCTTGCCATTTTCTTTTCTTTTCACAACCAAAAGTCTTCATTCTCCCCTTCCTCTTGGCCGAACTTCATGAGAGAAAAGGGAAGAAATGTTGCCTCCAATCTTGCTTCAATCTTACTTAGGTTTTGTGGGAAAAAGAAGGAGAGAACTTGGTTTGTCCATCAAACTTGGCTTGAGCTTGGAAGGAAAGAAGAGTTGGTGGATTATGGGTTGAGTTTCATTTTGGTTTGGAAAGCAAAAGAGGTAAAAATACTAGATCATCCTTCTTTTTTTTGTCTTATGTTTAAAATACGTGAAATCTTGTGGTGAATCTTGTGGTTCTTGAACTTGATGACACTTGAACTTGATGCTTGAGTTCTTAGGGTTTGGATGGTGTATGCACTTATGGTGATTTTCTTGTTAAGATTTTGGCTATAGATAACTATTTTTATGTTGGTAATAAAACCTTATGGATGTGTTAGCTAAGTTTGCTTGAAATTGTGGGGATTTAGCTGAAGGAATTTTTGGAATAACAATTGAGAAACCATGTGCTTGCTGGCCGAAAACAGGGGCTGGATTTTTAGCCTTGATTTCCAAAATTTTATGATGATTTTAAGTTCAATTTTACTCAAAACACCCTATGAGACTTTATACTACAAGTGTATGTTGAATTTGAGTCAAGGGAGTGAGGTTTTGTTAGTGAAAGTGAAAGTTGCATTTTCTCACATTATTAGCAATCTGAAAATTTTCACATGAAACTCTGCGCAGCTTTGGGAAATTGGCTATAACTTAGTATAGAAAAGTCAGAATTGAGTTTTGTTTGTTGCGTTTGAAACTATACTCATAGAGTTTCCAACGGTATAAAATTTAGGGTTTGATTCAATTTTTATAAAGACCAGAAAATTTGCAAAGTTTCTTGAAAATCATGACTGTTCTGTTTCTGCGCTTGTGATCGCAATGATTTATAACTTGAAATTTGACTAATCTATGAGCTGAATTTCATGAAGATGTCTTCTAAAGCCTGTTAGTACTTCTAGTTTATTTTGGAACAGTATAGGTTTTGTGATTTTTTGACTTACAGAACTCAAGTTATACCTTTTCAAAAAATGTCACCAAAACTGGAAATTTGTTCAAAGCTGGTTGAGAGAGAGCGCAATTGTGTTTGGCTTTTCACTTGGTTTTGGTATGGTGAAATTATCTTGTTAATGCCCTAAATACTTGATTATACCGTAATCCTCGCATGAGAGCAAAAAATGATAGGTTTTAGGAGGTAATAACCTCACTTTTTCTTGTTTCAAGTGTTGAATTTCCAGCCTAACAACCAAACTATTTTGGACAGTTTAAGCTCAAATTTGTGGATGGAAAGAAAATATTTTCGCACTATATTTTACTTGAATTATTGACCTAACATATAATTTTCCCCTTGAATTGAACTAGAAACTATATGATTTGGGGTGAGTTTACTTAGTTGACTTGGAGGTAATTTCGTTCAAATGTTGTGGTTTGGAATAGTGTGGCATCTTTAAGATTGTACTCAAGTATGGCTAGGCGAAAAGGTAGTCATTAATCTAATTATTTGAACTAACTTTGAACCTCGAGATTCTTGTCCTGTTTTCTTCACAAGTCTTGACTATAAGCGACATGTTCTTGCACCGTATCATGCTTGTCACATTGACCAATCATGCATGAGGTTTCTCCCCTAGATTTGGACAAGAAAGCTATGCACTTTTGAAAGCTATATGGTGGGTTAAACTTGTAAATTGCTTTATTGGCTAAGTGAAGTTTCAAAATTCATAGTTTGCATTGATATTGGCATGAAATGGCTAGACTCTTGATAGCTTATATGATCACAGGACTCGAGAGTGATCAAGTGAAAGAACCATGGTTTGAATTAAAAAGGTTGTGATCAATTGGTGAGTGCTCCAACTGGATGTTCCATGCTACTTGTTGTTCAACTATGACTTGTTGCTTGAATTGGCTTATTATTGTATAGGTGAGTGTGTACTTTATCGTACTCGACCTAACTCAACTAAGCTCTTGATATCCTGTTTACAAGTGAACTATTTGCAAGTGAGCTGATATATGTGTGCATGACTTGAAAGTCGGTTGGAGATATTATCTCATCGACTATATTCATTGCTTGGGATCCCAAACCCCACTGGCTAGTTGGTCGAATCGAGCCATCAAGGGCTTGGTCGAGGAGATTGGCGAGCCATGGGTACTGTATACTGTTTATTCCATTGAATACTGATTCTCCACTTATTACTGTTAATCCACTGGATATGGTCTACTGAAATTGGTATACTCGAGTATTACCACCACTGTTACTGTTTGGTGTTCGAGCCCGGTAGGGGTTGAACGATGGACGGAGATTGGAGTAAAGCGGTGGTCTACTGGACTTGTTACTATATTTCAAATATTGACGGAGTGTCAACGGATTTGGAAAATGCTATTGTGGAACTGGCTGCAAGTGAAACATTGTACGGGACTAAGCGCTACGCTTGAAATCTGGTAGGAGCACTGTATCAGCTGTATCAACGTTTGAATCCTGGGTGCTTTGTCTAGAATCTGGTGGGAGCCACCATATCAGTACCGTATCCTTTTCTTACTGGTGTTAAATTGCTTATTTGAATATGTAAACTGTTAATGACTCTGTTTGTAACTGTTTACAATCTTAGTTATAAGACTTCAATGTATGTGATTGATATCTTGTCAATTTGACTGTATGTTTTCTTGGAACCTCACGGGGCTTCTAGCTCATCCCTTTATTTGTTTTTCCTTAACAGGGTGCGGGGATGAGAGAGACAAGAATAGTACTAGTTTGTAATAGAAAATCTTAAGCTTGTATTTGGTCGATCTTGTATTATGGTACTAGTTGTTCAAGTTCTTATCTTTTGTCTTGTACTTTGGTTTGTATATTTTGGATGATTTGTAGCATGTAAATGTTATATTGAAGAATTTTAGTGTTATTGATTTAGTATCCAAATAATAGTGAGTTCAAAAGTTGTAGTCCCTATTTTAATTAATTGTCATCCTATTTATACTTAGTGAATTGATTGAACTATTTGTATTTCGATCTGTTTAGTTGTGCACATAAGTATGGATGTTTTGGAAAGTTGGATGGTTTGTAATATTTATTGGGGAGTTTCCTGCTTACTTTGGAATTAATGTTATCTCTGAAGTTAATGTTAGTGAGTAAGTCCTGGCGAGAGTTGGGCAGGCGATCCGCTAACCTCTGGGGTACGCCCTAGGGGGAGGTGGGGTCGTCACATTTAATATATCTGATATTTGTGCAAGTTTTCTCGTCTTTAAAGGCATAAATCAACCAGATTATTTTTTAATCTTGGCCAACTAGGGATTCTAAACCCTAGGAAATTCCTTTACTAATTTCTCCATTGTCAATACTATTTTCTTTTATTAGTTGTAGACACCAAAAATTTCAATTCCATTTAATTCCATTTTAATTTTAATTCTATTTTATTTTATTAATCAAATTTCGCAAAATGATAGTTAGCTATTTTTATTGAATTAGGGTTCATTTTCTTTTAAATAATTTCCGGAAAAAGAAAAGTCTCACAAAAATTTGTTTTTAATCTTTTTAAGTTCAATTTCTTCCAAATAAAATGAATTTGCAAGGTAATTTCAAATAGGAGTTTAAAATTTTATTTACCCTAAATTTGTTTTGAAAAGAAAAATAAAAAGGAAAAAACAAAAATAGGTGGAAAGCATGCAAGATAGTTAGGTGGAACGCATGCAAATGAGCCATGTGTCTTGGTTTGTTGCACAACACGTGCAAGGGGCTAGGTGGCAAGACAGGTGTAGAGTTGGAGGAAAAATCTGGAAACAAGGGAAACAAGAAAAGAAAGCTATGGGAAAAAGGACAAAAAGGAAGAAAAACCGAGAGGAGAGGAAGCAAGAAGGGAGAGGAGGTAATGGCTGAAGAGAAAGGAGGAAACAAGGGAGATTCTGGTGAGAGCAAGAAATAGGGGAAGAAAAAAACAGGAGAGAAACTGGAAAAAGGAAACTGGAAAAAGAAAGGAAAAGGGGTTTCGGGGAAGCAAGAAAAAGGGAGAAGAGAAGGGAGAAAGGGAGCAAGGAAGAGAGAAAGAGAGAAAGAAAGGAGAAAGGGGGAAACTTGGGGAAGATTAGAAAGGAAAACGAAAGGCAAAAGAAAGAAAAGTGAGAGGAAATCAGCGAGGGAAGAAAAAATTTCTGCTGGAAAAATTTCGGGTACCAGGCGGATCAATCAGCTTCCTTGTAGATCAATTTCCGACTCGATTTCTGGTTTTTTGAGCAAGGTTTTCTTTTCTGTACTATCTCTGGATACCCACGAACAATTCTTGTTAAGAAATCATCTGGAAAAGACGTCTCCAACCCTCTCAAATCGCAGCTCAAAGTGACGGGGTCGTCATCTCTGAAATTACTGCAGCAAATCCTCTTGAGCTTCGTTTCCAGCTTGGCGTGATCTCTGGCGCGATCTTGAGCTTCGTTCTACTCTGAAAAGTTTCCAAGGTAACCTTAACTTCTTCTTTTATTGCTTTAACACCATTTTTCTCGAGAATCCAAGTTCATATGCTGAGAATCTTGAGTGGTTTTGCTGTTGTCAATGTTTGATAGCCATGACTGGGTTTTTATCATTTAGATCTTCATGTACACTAGTTGAACGCTGGTCTTTGCATTAGTTGCTGCGTTTTGTTAAGCCTCGATTAGTTTGAGAGAGCGAATGAAAGAATAACCAATCTTACAACTGGTAATCTAGATCCTTGTGATCTTGTCGATAGTTTGTTTGAAACTTGGGGTTGCATGATCTTACAACTGCAGTGTTGTTTTTATTTATCTCTGCAAGTTTTGCAACTCATGATCTGAGACATGTTT
The DNA here is from genome assembly GCA_023065735.1 of Coffea humblotiana. NCBI lineage: Eukaryota > Viridiplantae > Streptophyta > Magnoliopsida > Gentianales > Rubiaceae > Coffea > Coffea humblotiana. The sequence goes on along the minus strand of CM041213.1, from coordinate 26,337,042 downwards.
TGAGGATTTGTTTGGAATATACAAATGGAAGTGTTCTGTTTCTTTTTTGCTTGCAAACCCGAGAAGAAAAAGAAAGAGAGGGGGGGTTTTGAGTCATTAATTGCATGCTGGAACATTGCTTTTCTTATTGGGATGAAGGTTTTATGTTAGTTGATGAATCCATGGGTTTTGTTTAAATTTGCGACTGATTTTCTTTGTTTGAATAAGAAACCCAGGAAGTGGAGGAAAGCTGCATTTGTTCTTATGTTTTGCTGTTTTTTCTTGCCGCAACGGCCCACCAAGTGGGTTTCGTCGCCTAATTTGCTATTTAATCTTGTGCTGGAAAGAGGAAATTGGATGATCGGTGTTGAGTTTGCGTGTTTTTGGACCAAAGATACATAAATCAGGCTCGAATGTTTGCTGGTAGATGAACTTCCGTAATTGTAGAACAATGAGGAAGAAAGCTTTCGAAGCATTTGCATGAAACATTTTGAAAATTGCATTTTGCCCCCTGTTTTTTTCAAATAATTCTACCATGGCCCGAAATTTGGGAAAATCAAATCAATTTTGCCCTTTCAAATCCTGATTGTTTCTTGGCAAGTTTAATAAGATTTTTTAGTAGATTATTTATGAGTTTTGGGGTGAAGTTTAAGGTTTAATAATTGTTATAGATTTATAATTTTGATTTGGGTTTTAACAAAAGATTTAAAGGTTTGGGTAATATTTTGGTAGGTTTTGATTTAATTTTGTGAATCTTAGCATTAGGTTTGGAAAGCTTTATTTTAAACCCTTAACTTCATTTGTCTTTAATGTTGACCCCTAAAATTTTGTAATAATAATTTGACCCCCAAAACGTTTATGATTGTTTCAATTAGGTCCTTGCTTGTTTTAATTTCTTGAATATAGTTGGTTTACTTCCATTTAAATGCTTTAATTGTTCAATTTCATGATTTATTTCCATTTCTTTACATGTTATATATATATATCTATATATATATTTTTATTTGTTAATCAAATTGGTGCCTTGATGATTTTTGGAGCTTTAAATAGGGCAAATCCAAACCCAATAAGCTATTACTTCAAGGGGAGGTATTTTCTTTTATTATTTAAAAATCCTATCTGCTCCTATGTGATTTTATGTGTGTAATTGCATGGTTTTTGAATGTTTTTCATTTTATTTGATTTTGTTTATTTATTCACTTTATTTGTTTTTTTAATTTTGTATATTCATTTTAATTTAATTTTTGACTATTTGAGAGGTGATTAAATGCCAAATTGTAATAGTTAGGGGGTTCAAGATGAAAACAACAAAAGAGCCTTTTTTTTTTTTACTTTTGTGAAAGTCAGTTGAGGTGCAAATACGAACAGATCGTGAAAGAACCCGAGATAATCCGACATCTCAAAACGTTCACATTTCTAAGCTCCATTCTCAAGACTGAGACGAGCTCAAATCAATTGGTGCGGCCGTCAATCAATCACCAGAATACCCAGCCCCAAAATCGACACCATTATGATTCACTTTGTGCTTCTAATTAGCCGGCAAGGCAAAGTCAGGTTGACAAAGTGGTATTCACCTTATTCCCAGAAGGAAAGGACCAAGGTAATCCGAGAGCTCAGTGGCTTGATTCTCACTCGAGGCCCGAAGCTTTGCAACTTTGTGGAGTGGAGAGGTTACAAGGTTGTTTATAAAAGATATGCCAGCCTCTACTTCTGCATGTGCATTGACCAGGACGACAATGAACTGGAGATCCTTGAAATTATTCACCATTTTGTTGAGATTCTAGATCGTTATTTTGGAAGTGTTTGTGAGCTCGATCTGATCTTCAATTTCCACAAGGCTTATTACATATTGGATGAACTTTTGATTGCTAGTGAACTTCAAGAATCTAGCAAGAAAACTGTAGCCCGTCTTATTGCTGCACAGGATACTTTAGTTGAGGCTGCCAAAGAGCAGGCAAGTTCTTTGAGTAATATTATTGTGTAGGCAACCAAATGAGAGGCTCATAGGAATTTTGGTGTTTGAAACTTTTTAACATTTTGTTTTGTATGAACGCCTGTACCAAACATATAAATATATATATTTTTTTATAAAAAAAAAAGGCTCAAGACATGTATTTAGATAGAATATGTAACAGTTAGGTAGTTATTTTATTATTTTATTCTTTCCCCCCCTTAGATTGTAGTTAGGACCCCCAAATGTAATAGTTAGGTCTCTATTTACTTTTATTTGCTTGTGTGTGCTTGCATGCTTGTGTGTTTACGTGATTACTCACTTTCTTAGGGTCTTTGCTTCTAGATATTATGCTTATGTGCTATGTGTTTTATGTGATTTATGTGTTTATCTGCTTTTATTGCGTTTATATGATTTGTTTAGTTATAATAAATGTATGATGTCACCACACTAGTCCAACGTTAGTTGTGACCTTTTGTTCCAATTTCTCACTAGTCCAACGCTAGTGAGAACTTATAGACATGGGTTAGTCCAACTGTGACGCCCCCACTTCTCCCAAGGGCAAACCCAAGGGTATCCGCGGAACGCCTACCCAGCTTTCGTCAGGTCTCACTACAATCCATAATTCAAAACTAGAAATACTTCAAATATTTTCAATATACATTTAAAGTACTCCAAAATATTTCATACTTACCATTAGTTAATTTTCAAGCTTAAATACAACCCAAAAGAATATGTACTACAGCCATCTGCTATAATACAACTTAAAGTCTCCAAAGAAAACAACTTGGTACTATTCGCGAGCACAATTGGTCTCGATAGGATTGTGTTGGAGAAGCTAACTTAAAGTTGGTGCACAAAGTCAATCCCTAATAGTGACTCGATAGGATTTCGTACCACCGTTTTCTCTCGGGTTTGATACACTGGTGCACTAATCCTCCAAGGTACTTCCTTTAATATGGTAATTATTCACCCTTAGTAGTTTAGTATTAATTCCTCAAATCTCCAATTAGTCGTACTGGCGCGACTTTCGGGAAACTATTGATACGCGCGCGGTAAAACCTTAATTTTAACTAACTCACATCTAATCCCTCAATTAACTTTTCTTAGTCTACTATTGATCATTCTTAATTCTCCAAGATTATTGCACTCTCGAATCGAATATAATCTCGAAAAACGTGTACTCATTATTTCTCGCTAAACGAGCCGTAGAAAAATTAAATTTGCTAACGAAATGTTTTAAAATTATGAAAGGGACATTTTTGCATACAAATTGACTCGAAACGGATGAAATAAATTATTTGGGGTAAACGGGTGAATAAATAATTAAATAAGCCAGTAAAATAAAATAAAAATAAGAAAAAATTTTGGTCCTCACAACCTTCCCTCCTTAAAAGAATTTCGTCCTCGAAATTCATACCTTCGATAATCTCAGATAACCCTGGACCTTGTTGTGTGGTCATTGCATATGTTCTTGCAAGTGCCATTGGTCGGTTTCCTCCTTCATTGACTTGTCAAGGGGTAGTTTTATTTCCTTGTTGAATAGTTGTTTCTCGTAGATATCTCTTTGGGCAGTCGTGAACTTTATGGTTGGTGCTCCCACATCCCATACACTTTCGCCCCTTCACCTAGCAGTTTTCTTCGGTATGATTCGTCCTTCCACAATATCCACAGGTCAGACGAGGAGTTGTGACTTGACTTGCCTGCGAAGTTTCCCTTGATTGTATCTGTCCTACTGGAGCTCCTCGTGACATAGTTCTTTCTGGTTTCTTTATCATGGGTGGTGAAGGAAGTGGTAGTCTTACTCCATCCACTCCTTTTCTAACCTTAGGTGGCGGTCCAATTTCTCTTGGTACTTCAAGGTAGTGACTACTATCGGATACATCTCTTTTTCTCGCTTGAAAGGTTCTCAGTTGGGATTTTGTGCCCTCCACGCTTTGTGCTTTCTCAAGAGCGTCACTAAATGTTTCAATCTGTACTGCGGCAATGGCATCTTGGATTTCTAAATTTAATCCTTGGATAAACCGTTTTATTCTCTTCCACTCCGTAACCACCAATTCTAGAGTATATTTAGATAATTTCGTGAATTGTGTTTCATACTCAGCCACACTCGAAGTTCCTTGACGAAACTTTATAAAATCGTCTTCTCTCTTTTCTTGGACTAGTGGAGGAAGGAATTTCTCATTAAACTCTCGTACAAAGTTTATCCAAGTTCTTGGAGTTTGATCTCTTTCCCACTTGTTTCTTATAACATTCCACCAGGATCGAGCTGCTCCATCAAGTTGAAATACAGCAAAAGTGACTTGTCTTTCTTCTGTGTAGTTCAAGGCATCGAATATATTCCTTATATTTTCTAACCAATTTTCAGCCACTTCTGGGTCAGGTCCTCCAGAAAATTTGGGTGGGAAGAATTTCTGAAACCGCTCCAAAGATCGATCCTCCCCTATCTCTTGGTTTCCACGTTGGTTTCCTTGTCCAACCCCCTGGCCCTATTGTGCTACTAAGAGTTCTAGTACATCCGTCATGCGAGTTAAAACTAATTCCATTTGGTCATCTCCTCCCCCAACCCTTGGCTCGGCGTTTTGATCAGTAGCAGAATCATTATCTACCCTTTGGTTTCGGGGTTGTCTGGGTTGATGTCCCTGTCGTTGTCCTCTAGTTTCCATGTTCACAGCTAATCTAGATGCACATACATAAACCCCACACTAAACCATAATCAAACTACACACACATACCAGTAACAACTCTAAAGAAAAATGAAATCACTTGCACAAATAACATTATCACCATACAAGTCAAACACAACTAGAGCTCATCAGATCGTAACACAAGTTACAGTCAAGTAAAGTACATACCAAGTCAAGGTCAGTAAACAAAAGTAAACAGGTAATTAACAAAAGTACATGCATTTCCAAGGCACAAACTCCTAAGTTCTACTCCCATCGTTCCATTACAAAAGATCAAAAATAGTGCTTCACTAGATTAATTGGAACTAGATGATTCTCATTCCCTAACACTGGGATCCTATGGGCCACGATCTTCTCCACCTCTCTCTCTTAATTGTTGTGTCATCCTAGCCAAACGATTATTGGTTTCCTGTAACTATTCACATAAAATATCGATTCGTTCTTATTCCCTGCAAATGGAGACCTCAAGTCCTTAGTATTGCCCTCAACTCTTAAGTACTCGGGTACAAGAATCCGAAATAAGGTAATTCACAAGTCGAGCCGGCCAGTCCCAAGAGTAAATCACCACATTTGAGATTCCTACCCAACATAAATATCTAATTTTCCCCAAGTATCAAGACAAAGGATTTATACCTATCACATTCATGATTCACAGCTTACGCTCTAGAAGAGTACTTAAGTCTTTACTCATTCACATAATAGGGACTATAACACCACTTGGCCCAAACTCACCCCGCGCAGAGACCATGCGAAGTGGCTCTGATACCACCTGTGACGCCCCCACTTCTCCCAAGAGCGAACCCAAGGGTATCCGCGGAATGCCTGTCCAACTTTCGCCAGGACTCGATACTATTCCAATTCGCACTTAAACGATAACAACTAATAATAAAGGTCGAAGTACATCAAAGTCGCTTCCTTAGGTAAACGTTCGAATCTTACATCATGACTTCTCAAAAATACATCAACTTTCCCAAAATATACAACTTCCAAAAGTCGTCTAATCAAATACATTCAAAATCCCAATCAAAAGTGCATCAAGTCCCAAAATACAACCCTTGTAAGTCGACTAAACAATTACAACCAAAGTACTAATCAAAAGAGTAATCTAGTCGGCTTTTCTCCAAAATCTTTCCATCCGGTCCTGTTAAGGAAAACAAATCTAACGGGGTGAGGGAATGCTCGTGAGGCCAAGAAACACGCATGCAAGCACGTAGTCCAAGTAGCAACCACATTTACACAATAAGTAAAAACTGTAAAGTTCGAGTATTTAGCATTTCAAGTAGGAAAAGTAAACAGAAACAATTCAAGGATATTGTAGCTCTCAGGAGCTAAATTCCACGTAGTCGAGTCGAGGTCTTGATCAAATTCCATGTTGACACTCCATCAACCACATAAGTATCAAATCCTGTAGATACACCACTTTCTTCGAATCCAGTCACCTTTACACCCCCTTACCGGGCCCGCTCATTAAAGTTTTGATATTACTCGAGTATATTATAGCAATACTACGTGAGTATGCCAAGCAAGATCTCTCCAATAGATCAAGCTTTACGAATATCTCATGGTTTGCTAAGCTTATCGACCAAGCCCCCGCTGGCTCTATTCGCAAAATTAGCCAACGAGTTTGGGCGTCCCCCGAATACGAATACGAATACGAATACGAATATGAATACGAATACAAATACAAATATAAGTCGATGAGCAGCGCTCAAATCGACGATTCCAAATACGAATCACATATACGAATCAGATCCACATCATTTCGCACAAGACGAATATGGATTCACATAGCAAAATTCGAATATAATTTCATTTGAAAGAGAACGAGTGCGGTAAAGTACACACTCGACTCTAAAATTCCAAATTCACATAATGGATAAGAAGCAAGTTAAGCACTTAGCAATAAATTCATGCACTTGACACTCACCAATCAAAATGAGGGAGTAAGTGCTCAAACAAACTTTTAGGCGTCCACTTCGAGATCCTCTTGAAGGTTCCCTTGAGCGCCTGAGCAAATAATAATTGACTATCACACACTATTACTTACAAACCCCCTTGCTAACAAGGAAGATTGTACACTTGTACAATACTAAGAAAATGTCATGAAAGAGAGCCTTAATTACTCGAAAATCGAGACTCAAAAGTGGGGTTTAATAACACAAAGAAAACTGATTTCTTTCATGAAATCAAGTTTAAAACGGTCAATCAATATCAAAGGATAGGGAAGAGTTTCCAAAACTCATTTCCCCATCGAGTCGGAAAATTTCAGTTTTGCACGTCAAATTTAGAAAAATCAGAACTTGCGCTCAGTAGGTCCAAAATTCGAAAACTTTATTCCAGTTGGAATCTTGGTTCAGTGTACTAAAAATTCCTAGAAGACACTTTTCCAAGATTCTAAACGGAAGACATTCAAATTTCAGCTCAAAGTGGCTGATTTGAACAAGCAAGGCAGTTTTGGTCATGTTTTTCGGCAAACTTTGGAAATTCGGAAAAATTCACAGAAAGTGAACTAGCCTCTGAAATTTATAACACAATACGAGTCCCTAACAAAGTTTTTAAACAGGACAAACGGGACTAAATTCAGAGTTTTGAGCATCAAGATATAGCCGTTCAAAGTCGGCTGGAATTTGAACACAAATCAGGGATTTTCCAGGTTTGAAAAGCAAACTTTGGGACATCATTTGGATATCAAAATGGTCTTAGAATAACACAAAATTTGGTACAATTCAACTTCCATATGAGGACTACTCCTCTATCAAATTTCATGTAAAAAATCGTACGGAAAGGTAGTTAACAAAACTACCAAAGTTTAGGAAATTCTTAAAGCAAATCTGTCTTCTTGCTTTCTTTTCCTTTTCAAACACTTTGCACCATGAAATCAGTCCCATTTTGGTTCATTTGTGAAACCAAGGTCCAAGAAACATTTCATAAGAAATTGATAGTTGGTTGACATCAAAATTTCAAAATAAAACATCTCACAAACAACTAAACTAGTTGCCCAGCAAAAAGAAGGGTTTTCCAGATTTGTCGCAGTTTGGAAATCGAACCATATCTCACTCAATACAACTTGGAATTGAGAATAGTTGGTGGCGTTGGAAACTAGAGTCATAAGGCTACATTTCATCAGAACAAATCATTCTCAAAATCAATTCATAAGTGAGAGATAATAGAGCCACGAAATGCAGCTTCTATCTTCTCTCGGATAGACCATCAGAACAGGACATCAAACTTTGCCGAATCACTACGGCTCACTCATTTCGAACTAGAAAGTGAATTTTATACCATTGGAAAGCTACAACTGTCTAGTTTCAAATGCCATAAATGGCACTCGATTTCGACGTCTGTACATTGAGCTTCTAGCTCACCCCCTTCCCGTTATCTTTGTTTTCCTTGCAGGGTTCAATGTTTTGGAAACCGTGATTTTTGGAAGAAAGAGTCGAGTTAGTGGTAGACATTCTTTTGTTTATGATCCTCTGTAATAGTAAACCCTAGGTGTACTTTGATACCTTATGACTATTCTGGCTTGTACTTCAAGTTAACTTGTTGAAAACTCTAATGTATATATTTATGCAAGTGTATGGTTACGTATATTAATTGAAATGCATGATTCGCCGGCTATGTGTACTTTTCCTGTATCCGTTGGAAAGAATCGAAGTTCGGTTGCGCGTTCGGTAGGGGTTACGTATGTTTCAGATCAGTAGTTCTGGCGAGAGCTAGGCAGGCGGTCCGCCGAACCCTTTGGATCGCCTTAGGGGGAGGTGGGGTCGTCACAGGTGGTATCAAATCTGCTTCGCGTGGTCTCTGCGCAGAGTGAGCTTGGGCCAAGTGGTGTTATGGTCCCGATCATGTGAACAAGTGTAAAGGATTAAGTGCTCTTCTTGGGCGTAAGTTATGAATTGTGCATGTTATAAGTGAAAAATTTTTACCATGGTACTTGGGGAAGATAGATATGTATGTCAGGTAGGAATCTTTAGTAGGGGTGATTTACTCTTGGGACTGGCCGGCTCGAGTTGTGAATTATCTTATTGTGGATTCTTGTACTTGAGTACCAAATAGTGGAGAGCACTAGAATAAGGATCTGTATCTTGATTGCACTTGAGGTGAGTTTTTATGGCAAAGGTCAAGGCGCGGAAGATTCTAACATTTGACCTAGTAAATTGGACTGATCGGAGGGGTTGGATCTAGGAGTGTTATCATGGGATTACTTTTGTTTGTATCTGACTGCTACTGTGTGATACATGTTGTGTTGACTGTTTGATTTTTGACTTGTGTATACCTTTGTAACTTGTTCATGCATTTATCTCTCTTTAATACTACCTTCGCGCTTCGACCTTAGATTGGTCAAACCAAATGGAGGGTACTCGTAGTGAACGAGGCCATGGGCGCGGATCTAGGCAACCCGTGAATCAGGAGGGTAACCGTGAACCGGTACCTGAACAGAATCTTGGACCGGGGGTTGATCCTAATGTTCAGGTAGCCGCCGCTATCCAGCGTATGACCGATCTCTTAGCTCATCTAGTAGAACATCAGGGCCAAAACCCTGTGAATCAACCTGGAAACCCTAGTACCCATGTAGAGGGTGAGGATAGAGCCCTCGAACGATTTCATAAGTTCTCCCCACTACAATTCATTAGAGGACCAGACCCAGACGTGGCCAAGAAGTGATTGGAGAAGATGATTGACATTTTCGCTGCTTTGCACTATACGGAGGAGAGACAGGTGACATTTGCAGTCTTCCAGTTGGAGGGAGCAGCCCGTTCTTAGTAGAATGTGATCAGAATGAAGTGGGAGAGAGAGCAAACACCGAGGACACGGGTAAATTTCATTAGGGAATTCAATGCTAAGTATTTTCCGCCTCTAATTCAGGAGAAGAAGGAGGATGAGTTTATTCAACTTTACCAGGGAGCTCAAACTGTAGCGGAATATGGGAGCCACTTCACTAGATTATCTAAGTTCGCTCCCGAACTTATTGTGACTGAGCAGAGGCGAATAAGGCTGTTTGTTCAGGGGCTGAATGTAGAGATTCAAAAGGACCTAGCGGTAGCCCAGATTAACACATTTAGTGATGCTGTGGAGAAAGTCCTGCGAGTTGAAAATGCGAGGTTACAAGTTGGAAACTTCCAAGCAAAGAAAAGGGCTATTCCTGAAAATAGTTTAGGGCAAGGGGATAAGAGGACACCTCCTAAGTTTGGAAGGGGAACTGGAGGAGTACGACTACCGGGGATGTCAAGAGGTGCCCCACAGGGAGGCTCGGCCTCTACTTCCCGTGGTCCCTGCGGGTACTATGGGAAACCGAATCACACGGAAAACATTTGCTGGAAGAAAGCCAGGAAATGCCTACGTTGTAGGAGTGCAGATCATCAGATCGCTAATTGCCCAGTCCTACCTCGAAAAGGGAGTGGGAACCGACAGTCAACCAAGACCAACCCTGGATAGCCGAAAGGGGAAGGGACTGGAAGGAAGGTGCCGGCTCGGGTGTATTCCCTAGAGCAACATCAGGTCCCTGACCCGTCTGAGGATTTAGAAGGTACGACCCGCCGTTTAACTCAGATTTTGATAGATCCCAGTGATAGGAAAATTTCGAGGACAAAATTCTTTTAAGGGGGAGAGAGTGTGAGAACCCGAAAATTTTCTTATTTTCTAGCCATTATTTTAATTCCATGCATACATTTTATATACTTTCCATTATTATATTAATTTTCTAGCTATTTTTATAAGAGAATTAAGTTTTCAAGATATTTTTCCGGTATAAGTTAGTTCATGTGACATTAGTAGTGTATATTGGACGTGGGACCCGCTAGTGCGTTAAGTGCGATAAATTTTGACGACTAGGTAAAGTTTTGGATTAAGGGATATTATTTTACCAGGTGTTAGCAGATAATTAGAGGTTAGCTAGGTAATTAACCATTGGTAAGCAAGAGGATGAGATTAAACATTCAAGGTGCCAAGTGTCGCGATCCAATTAGAAGTTGGACTTGACCAAAGGTTTCTTAACTTTCTTAAAACCAATTTTGACCAAGCTTTCCTCACTTTTCATCCCCTCTTGGCCGAACCTTGTAGAGAAAAAAACAAGAGAAAATCCTTCAACTTCCACTTCAATTTCTTGCTCAAATCTTGAGTTTCAACCGATTAAATTGCAAACTACTCCATATAAGTTGCTCTTTAGGGAAGATTAAAGCTTGTGGTGGAGTGATTTTGGAAGGGAAAGCACCAAGCTTCTAGCTTTCTTGGAGGAACAAGGTAACCTTGGCTAGAATTTCCCTCTACTTCAATTAATTGTTTAGTAGTTTAGAGTTGTGAGTTTTGTAGTTTTATGGAAAACAATTTCATGGAGAAAGTGGTGACTTGGGAAATTTCCGATTTTTGGTGAATTTTCTGGTCTTAATTGATGCTTGAGCAATTGCCATGGAATGATAGCTTTGTTATGTGTAAAATGAAGCTTTTATATGCTAGTTTTGGTTGGTTACGAAAAATTCCAGCTTGTGTGGTTAAATTTCAGCTTTAGGGTTTTGAATTTGGGGCTTTATTGTGGTTGGTTTTGGAGCTATCACTTGGTTCAAATTGAAGGGTATTGTGGCCCTAGTTAGGTGTGTTTTATAACTTATGTGTTGTGTGTGCAATTGTGGTTGATTTGAGTTGAGATTAGTGATGGATTGTAGGGTGGAAAGTAAAGGAATTTAGAGAGGAATCTGTCCTGTTTCTGACCTGTTTATTCGTCCATGTTAGAGGCTGAATCAGGTCTAGGTTAAAACATGAAAGTTGTAGGGAATGGAGTTATGTAGCTTCCTGCAAACTTTCAGCTCAATCAGAGTACTGTAGCATTTGAATTGATAAAATTACCCCTGACTGCCAAATGCACTGTTTGGCGGACAGTTTCTGTTTTCTCTGAGATTGCACCTTTTGACCTTGAAAATGAATGAATTGGCTGTCGATGTCTTCATAAGACTTGTATTTCTCTGTCTTAGCTTCGAAACGGCATAAACTGTACCCCAATCCGATGAGCGTAGCTTCTGTTGTGACCAAAATGCTATAAGACATCGAATCTGTTGTTTAGCTATTTGTCTTTAAAACTTGTTTCTGGTCGCATTGTTAGACTTGTCTTGTAATTGGATGACATTGAGCCTAGTTGAAGAGCTATTGTGTTAAGTTTACTTATGTGTTGAATTGGGCTGAGTTGAGGAAAAAAAATGAAGCCATAAATGGCTGGAAAATAGCGAAATACAAAGGGCATGCTTTCCAAAATTTTAGGGCTACTTGATTCCTTCAAGTTTGGGTCGATTTGGTGATAAACTTGCTTAAGATGCTTGGTATATCTATAAGTTTTACTTAGATGTTGAATTTTGGTTGAAATGGAAGGATTTGCATTGGTATTTTCCTCCAAGTAGTTGGCTGAAATTTCCGTTTGTTGGTCAAGTGATAGCGAAGTCTATTACCTTGTGTTTTCTAACCTTTTCATGATTTGGTTTTGGCCAAAACTTGTTCCAAACATTGGTTAAACCTTTGTGCTTGAATTTGAGTGAAAACTATTTCGATTAGGAGGTGAACAACCTCATGATTTCACTTGTGTCATGGCTACAAAAATTCTGGTTTGAAAGGCAAATTTGTATCTTGTTACCTTTGAGTCTTAAAGCCTTAAAATCACTTGCGTCATGATTTCACTTGTTGCCTGGTTTCCTTGTTATCTTGTTACCTTTAGCAGCCTGTTACTTACTATGACATACGACTCGTAACACTTTGCCTGTGAATGAAAGTAGTTCATTGGATAGGCATACGACTCGTAATCGAGTTTCAATGGTTTTCCTTGGTTGTTCTAGGACGTGCCGGTGATCAAAGGCATCCTTTGGATGGAAACTTTTGAAGTTATCCTTATTTGAACTGGTGAGTGCACCACTCCCATGAATCGTTGCTAACTGGTTTATCTGTACTTGAAATTTGTGACTTGAATGCCTGTACCATCTGTTTATCTGTACGAGACGATGGTGTACTTTATCACACTCATTCTCTGGCCTGTGTGACTAGTTTACTGTATAAACTTGACTCTGTTACTTGTGCCTGATGTGATGTCGTTTGGAGCTTGTATCCAACGACCTCCCTGTGCCTGTGAAATCTGAGCTCAACCTCATGGGGAGTTTATTTAATCGAGCCAGCAAGGGCTTGGTAGAGGAAAATTGACAATCCATGGGGGCCTATTCCTGGGGAATCTTTGGGTATTGGAGACTCTGGATTTCCGGTATACTCGAGTATTACCATCCCTGTTCCTGTTGAGGCGTTCGGGCCCGGTAAGGGGTATGTTTGGTGGACTGAATTTGGTGTAAAGTGGGGTCTGCGGTCATGTTTGTTCTTCAAACGTTGACGGAGAGTCAACGCGTGTAGATCAAGTACTGCAACGGAAATTTGGCTCTTGAGAGCCGCCTGTATCCTTTTATTTGAGGTGTTTGTTCAATTCCTTAGTTGATATGTATATTTGCCTCCAAAGTGAGTTCCATGATTCTGGACTGCTCTCATTGAGCTTCTAGCTCACCCTCTTCCCGTTATCTTTGTTTTCCTTACAGGGTTCAATGTTTTGGAAACCATGATTTTTGGAAGAAAGAGTCGAGCTAGTGGTACACATTCTTTTGTTTACGCTCCTCTGTAATAGTAAACCCTAGGTGTACTTTGATACCTTATGACTATTCTGGCTTGTACTTCAAGTTAACTTGTTGAAAACTCCAATGTATATATTTATGCAAGTGTATGGTTACGTATATTAATTGAAATGCATGATTCGCCGGCTATGTGTACTTTTCCTGTATCCGTTGGAAAGAATCGAAGTTCGGTTGCGCGTTCGGTAGGGTTTACGTATGTTTCGGGTCAGTAGTCCTGGCGAGAGTTGGGCAGGCGGTCCGCCGAACCGTTTGGATCGCCTTAGGGGGAGGTGGGGTCGTCACAAAGAATGAAGAATTGTGTTGGAGAAGCTAACTTAAAGTTGGTGCACAAAGTCAACCCCTAATAGTGATTCGATAGGGTTTCGTACCACCGTTTTCTCTCGGGTTTGATACATTTGTGCACTAATCCTCCAAGGTACTTCCTTTAATATGGTAATTATTCACCCTTAGTAATCTAGTATTAATTCCTCAAATTTCCAATTAGTCATACCGGCGCGACTTTCGGGAAACTATTGACGCGCACGCGGTAAAACCTTAATTTTAACTAACTCACATCTAATCCCTCAATTAACTTTTCTTAGTCCACTATTGATCATTCTTAATTCTCCAAGATTATTGCACTATCTAATCGAATATAGCCTCGAAAAACGTGTACTCATTATTTCTCGCTAAACGAGCTGTAGAAAAATTAAATTTGCTAACGAAACGTTTTAAAATTATAAAAGGGACATTTTTGCATACAAATGGACTTGAAACGGATGAAATAAATTATTTGGGGTAAACGGGTGAATAAATAATTAAATAAGCTAGTAAAATAAAATAAAAATAAGAAAAAATTCGGGTCCTCACACCAACGCTAGACCTTTAAGGACCCGCCCACGCGCTAGATCACGTTTGTGTGACAAATCATTGCATGCATATTTTTCACTTTTTTTATTTTTATCATTTTTGCATGATATTTCCCCTATATATATCCCTCATCCCCATGTATGAGACATGACATGTAGACTTGCATTCCATTTAAGAATTAGAATTAGGTTCGATCATTTGCTTGATTAGATAGAAGAATACCCTTTAAATATGGGATATGGACGAGTATGGCTCCTTAGCCTTAGTACGCTCGTATTCCCTCTATAAAAGGAAAAATTGAGTTGCGAATTTTAGCCCCCGTACCCGTTGTGTTGCATCCCTCTCTTTTAGGTCACATATATTTGTATATTATAAATTTTTTATTTTTTTCAAGCTTCATTATTGCATATTCATGATCTCTTCAAATAATCGCTTTTGGGCATCGCAATTAATGCGATTGGCACCAATTAAACTTTGAAGAGATATTTTGACCCTTCCGATAGACATTAGATTTAGGTTTGCATCCATATAGTAACATCCAAATGTGATAAGTTTTATAGGTTAAATTAAGAAAATTTTCAACTAAATCACGCAACTAGCCTTGGTTAGGTTGAAAGGGTGCCTTGGATTTCATTCTTGCGTTCCCTTTCTTCAACCATGACTCCCGAACCCATTTCTCTTGATTTTTGAAGATTTGGAGTCGTTTAAAAAGGGTTTTTCTCTACTTTTTATTTGAAATACATTTTTGGGTGACTTGGTACACTTTAACTCAATACTAAGTGGCGACTCCCATATTTTCTTAAAAACCCTTTTTAAACTATTATTTTGGGCCAAAATTGTTGCACTTTTAAGTCCCATTTTAGGCCCTTTTTCTTTATTTATTTTCTAAAAATCAAAAACTCATTTTGCAATCAAATTAATCAAAAATTCATTTCTATAAACCTATAATTTTATTTCTTCAAAAAAATTAGGGCGCGACAGTTTGGCGACTCCACTGGGGACTTAGTGTGAGAACCCTCACTTGAAACCCTAATTTTTCCTAAATACATACTTTATTCTAAGATCTAGACCACTTACTATATACCCTTGCATGACATTTCCCATGTATTGCAACATTTTTCATACATTCCATTTCATTCCTTTTTACTTGAAGAAAAATATTTACTTGAGTTGATTTTCAATAATCCACCAATTATTTGTTTCCAAGTGGCTTTGATTTGGATTGAGGACTTTAAAATATAGGTTAGGGTTGTTAATTAAGTATTGGTACACTTGGAAGAGTTGAATTAGCATTAGTCAAAAGATTAAGAGAGATTATGGACAAGAAGTGGGCTATGTGGCCAAACCATAGCCAAGTATTTGTTTGACCAAAGGTTAGCTAATAATTTAAACCATCTTGGCCCTTTTATTTTTTCTTGTTGGCTGAACCTTATAGCTCCATAAGAGAAGAGAGAGAGCTCCAATTTCTTGCTTTCTAACCATAGTAATCAAGAGCCAAACAAATCAAAGAGAAAGATTGAGAGTTAGTGAGAAATCTCCTTCCAACCTTAGGGTTTGATGCAAGCTTGAAGTCTTCATTTGGTGGGTTGATTTGGTGGTTCAAACTTCCTACAAGAGAGGTAAGTGTTCTTTAAATGATGTGGTTGATGGATTATGATGGTTGTAAACTTGAAGAAATTGAAGATTTATCATCACTTTGTCATAGTTAAGTAAGCTGAAAAATTTTTCCAGCTTGATTCCAGTTTTTGTACTTACTTCAACTGGATGTTCGACCATGATAATGGCCAAACTAGCTTTTTCACAAAACATGAAAGTTGTACAGAATTGAGTTTAGAATATGCCTGAAAATTTTCACCTCAATCGGAGCAAGATAGCTTGTGAAATGACCAAAATACCCCCGATGTCCTGTTTCTGTCCGAACTGATCTTTTGCCTCTGTAATTGGTCATTTTGACCAGGAAGACAACTGATTTAGCTTTTGATGCCTTCTTAACAATTGTATCCTTGCATCTTAGCATTCAAATGGCTTTGGAATCACCTGAATCGGAGCTGTGTGAGTTGAGATATGATTGAATAAATCAGTACTGCTAGTCGAAGTTCACAGTGAGCTGCGAACTGGAAACATCTGAGACTGTTTGGGTAAATTTGACTAAGTTAGGTTGAGAACTGGATTGAGATGTATTCATAATAATTGTAGAGCTCTGTCTTAGCTTCGAAACGGTATAAGTTTTGCCCTAATTCAATAAACATAACTCCAGTTATGACTAAAATACTATAGGATGTCAAATCTGCCATTGTATGCCTGCCAAGTGTTTGATGAAAAGTATGCACACCAAGTGTTTGATGAAATGTTTACCCTTTGTTCATGGTTGTTTATGATGGATTTACATGTTTTAAACCTCTTTTAAGTTAGATCTATGCTTGAAATGTGATTCAAGTGAGAATCATTAGAAGATAAAGGTTGGTGACATGATTGGGGAAAACTATGGACTGTTTTGTGCCATGGCTGACCGGCCTTTGGAGGAAGAGTTTCTGTGACAGCCCCACCTCCCCCTAGGGCGTACCCTAAGGGTTAGCGACTGCCTGCCCAACTCTCGCCAGGACTGCTAACGGTCACATACACGCAAATATAAACATTTCGGGAGGTATACCAACAAGTAAGTTTGACAACAAGCGCGCAAAACGAAAACGGAAAAAAACGGAACGAACGCGTCCCAAACACGGCTAAACTTTACTTAAGCATAGACAAGTACATTTCCAAGAAAATACATCATATATACATGAGAAAATATATACACATAACCCGTTCTAGGGTTTTCCAATTCAAAATGAAATGTTCAAGTCCCACATTAGGGTTCCCAAAAGTCGAGGAGCTATACAAGATGCAAAAGAATGCCTAATAAGCTCTACTCGTTTCACCAAAACTCATGGTTCCCAATAACATGCCCTGTAAGGAAAACAAAAGTACGAGTGTGAGCTTTCGCCCAATGAGGTACTAAAATTCATGCATTCAAAGCGCACAAATAGCCATGCTCGATCATACACAAATAACACACATAGGAAGAATACCAAACTAATTTCACAAGTGAAAGGATACGGGTGGCTCTCGGGAGCCAATTTCCTTTTGCGACACTGGATCACTTCCCGTTGACACTCCGTCAACGTCCAACGGACACGTACGACCGTAGATCACCACTTTACTCCCAATACCTTCCACCATACATTCCCCTACCGGGCCCGAACACCTCACAGTAATCAGGGGTAATACTCGAGTATACCACAAGTCGAGGAGCAAACGCTCCACTCGACACACAGTGACCTCACGGCACGTTACCTAATCGACTGGCCCTTACCGGCTCGACTCGATAAACGGCCATTAAGGCTTGAGCTCAGTTATCACAGTAAAGTCGTAGGGCTCATACCCAAAACGACATGAAGCCAGACATGAATCCAATTCACAAGTATTCAGTTCAATTCACACATATCCAGTAATCAATTATACACATGAGAGAACGAGAGCGATAAAGTACACTCTCGCCTCAAGCACATAATCACAGTTATCCAATTCAAGGATCCAAGTACACAACCAAGTAAACACAAGCCATGCATAGTACACTCACCACTTAAGCAAGCAAATCACAATTTCTCGCACGACGGTTGTCCGGGATCACCAACCCGACCTACAAGAATTAAGAAACTACCATTGATACTCGGATACGAATCAAACGTCTCTTTCATGATTCACGCAAGTAAAGTTCAATTATAGCTTTAAAAATGGAAAATACTTCGATTTTAAGGTTAAAGGTGTAACAAACTCTCAAACCTAAGAGGTAAAAGGAAAGTAAGAATAATTCTAGGAAAACAGTATTTTTTCAGTTTTGCGCACCCTCATTCGAAAAATCATATCTCACAAATCTTAAGTCCAAAATTGATAAAATTTATACCGTCGGAAAATACACTCAAAGGGGTACAATTACTTAGAAGACATGTTTACAAGATTCGAATCACAAGTTAGTGAAATTCTAGCCTCAAGTCGCAGCATCGTCCAGTCAAAGACAGAACAGGTATGTAATTTCAGTCAACTTTGGAAAATCACCATAAATCACACAGACAGAACTAGGGTCTGAAATTTTCACGGTTTGTAGCCCTAGGAGTCTAGTTTAAAACGCAACAAACGGAACGTAATTCCGATATTCCTACATCGAGTTATAACAGATTTCCCGAGACTGCTCAGGAATTCCTGCGGAAATTTTGACAGCACTTCCCTTAAATTCCAGCTTTTCCATCCTACAAACAAACATCAAATCCCATCCAATTCAACCACAATTACTACAATTCACTCATAGGCTACTCAATAACCTTCATTCCAAGCCAATTGCCATTCCAATCATCAATTATAGAAAAGCCCCCAATTTCCAAAACCCTAAAACTGAAATTTTTGTTCAAAGCTGAAATTTTCCACAATTAATCACAATTCACATACAAGAGCTCCAATTGGCTCAATACTAAACCTTCAATCCAAGGCTAACTAACATTTATTATATAAAACAGAAAAATTCCCCAAAAATCAGAAATTTACTCAACTTTCAATTAAACCACTAATTCATCCATAAATCTAGCTACCAAGCCACCATAGGCCACTAATATAGCATGATTAGAAACAAAAGTGAAGTTTTCCAAGTAAAATACCTCAACTCCCAAGAAAGCTTGTAGCTTAAGTGTTCCACCACCAAAATAGCTCTACCAATCACCTCTAACCTCCTTAGCAAATGGATTTTATGGAGTAATTTGAGAGTTTAATGGTTGGGTTGCAAGATTGAGCAAGAAATGGAACCAAAGTAGAAGCTTTCTCTCTTCTTTTCTCTCCCAAATTTTCGGCCAAGATGCTTAAGGAATGAAGATGATTTTGGTCAATTTTAACCTTTTGGTAAAGTTGTAAGAAAGTGGTCCAAGTCCAACTTCCAATAAATTCGCGACACGTGGCACCTTTTTTAAGTTTCATTCCTATCCTCTTACTTACCAAGGTTAATTCATCTAGGTAACCTCTGATCACCTACTAACACCTAGTAATTTAATCCCTGTATGCAAAACTTGACCTAATCGGTCGAATTTCTCTCACTTAACGCACTAGCGGGTCCCACGTCCACTATTCACTCCAAAAATCTCGTAAATTGACCTATACTAGAAAAATATTTTTAAAACCCTATTTACTCATAAAAATGTCCAGAAAATTTATAAAATAAAGAAAATGTGGAAAACGGGTGCAAATAAATAATTTAAAGCCTAGAAATAAAGAAAATTTACGGGTTCTCACACTCTCTCCCCCTTAAAGAATTTCGTCTTCGAAATTTCTCACCTGAGTTACTAAACAGCTCGGGGTATCTCTTTTGCATTTCTTCCTCCACTTCCCAGGTTGCCTCTTCTATACCGTGGTTTCTCCATAAAACCTTCACCAGTGGGAATATTTTTTATTTCTCAACTCCTTAACCTTTCGGTCGAGTAATTGCACAGGTTTCTCCTCATAGGTCAGGGCTTCATCCACCTCAATCTCCCCGCTCGTAAGGACGTGGGTTGGATCAGGATGGTACTTTTAAGCATTGAAACATGGAAACGTCGTGGATTCTGGATAAACTGGATGGTAACTCAAGACGGTACGCCACTTTTCCAACTCTTTGGAGGACTTTAAAGGGTCCTACAAATCTAGGTTGCAGTTTCTTCCCTCTACCCGCCGTGATACTTCGTAATGGCGTGACCTTAAGAAACACTCGGTCTCCAACTTCAAACTCCAAGTCTTTCCTGCGATTGTCTGCGTAGGCTCTTTTGGCGGCTTTGAGCGGTTTGGAGTCTTTGGCGGATTAGTTTAACCTTTTCTCGTGCATCCTCCATCCATGGAATGATCGTTGGATCTAAGACTTTCTTTTCTCCTACTTCATCCCAATAACTGGTGAACGGCATTTCCGGCCATAAAGAGCTTCGTATGGTGCCATTTGGATTGAAGAGTGGTAACTATTGTTGTAGGCAAACTCTACTAACGTCATGTGTTGCCCCCAATTTCCCCCGAAGTCCAAGATACAGGTTCGTAACATGTCCTCAAGGGTTTGAATGGTTCGCTCCGATTGTCCATCGGTTTGGGGATGGTAAGTGGTACTTAGGTTGAGTTTGGTTCCAAGGTCTCCTGAAATTTTTGCCAAAATCTAGACACGAAACGCGGATCCCTATCCGAGACTATACTCACAGGAATCCCGTGCAGTCTCACAATTTTCACTCATATACAGTTGAGCCAATTTCTCCAGAGTGTATTTCATGTTTATGGGTAAGAAATGGGCTGATTTAGTGAGTCTATCAACGATCACCCACACGGCATCGTGTCCTTTTTGGGTTCTTGGCAAACCAGAAACGAAATCCATCGTGATGTTTTCCCACTTCCATTCAGGTATCTCTAGGGGTTGTAACAAACCAGAGGGCTTTTGGTGTTCCGCCTTTACTTGCTGGCAGACGAGGCAGGTTTGAACGTAACGGGCTATTTCCCTCTTCATGTTATTCCACCAATACAATTTTCGCAACTCCTGATACATCTTATTGCTACCCGGATGGATCGTATACTTTGATCGATGGGCTTCCTCCAGAATTTCTCTTTTCAGGGTTTCGTCCTCTGGCACCACTATCCGATCCCGATATTTTAATATCCCTTCAAAGCTCAAGTTAAAGTCAGGTAACTCCCCTTTCTCCACCTTGTCTCTCCATTTTTGGACCATCGGATCCTCCTTTTGAGCCTCTTTGACTTGCTCCAGAATAGCAGAGGTTATCCTGATGTTTCCTAAAATTACCCTTCGACGTTCCAACCTAAGGCTCCACTCACTTATTGCTTCTAACATCTCCCACTCTCTGATCATTAACTATTTGAGCCTTTCGACTAAGGGCATCAGCTACTACATTTGCCTTCCCCGGATGGTAATTAATTGTACAGTCGTAGTCTTCTAAGAATTCCATCCACCGTCTCTGCCTCATGTTTAGCTCTTTTTGGGAGAATAGGTACTTAAGGCTTTTGTGGTCGGAATAAACCTCAAAGGTCACCCCGTACAGGTAGTGTCTCCACTTTTTCAAGGCGAAGACAACTGCGGCCAATTCTAGGTCATGGGTAGGATAATTTTGCTCATGAAGTTTCAGTTTCCTAGAGGCAAAGGAAATCACATTCCTATTCTGCATTAGTACACACCCTAAGCCTTCCCCTGAAGCATCCGTATACACAGAAAAACTATCTTTTCCATTAGGTAGGGCTAGAATAGGGGCTACGGTTAACTTCCGTTTCAACTCCTGGAAACTACTCTCGCACTTAGAATCCCATAAGAAACGCCCATTCTTTTTGGTCAAATTGGTTAAAGGGCTAGCAAGTTTCGAAAAGTCTTTGATAAACCGCCGGTAATATCCAGCTAACCCTAGAAAACTACGAACCTCAGTGGGAGTTTCGGGTCGTTTCCACTCAGTTACCGCTTCTACCTTCGCCGGGTCTACGGTAATGCCTTCCTTCGAAATCACATGCCCTAAGAATGAAATTTTCTCCAGCCAAAATTCACACTTACTGAATTTAGCATACAACTGGTGATCTCTTAGGGTTCGTAAGACTAGCCTCAAATGTTCCTCGTGTTCCTCTCGGGATTTAGAGTAGACCAAAATGTCATCAATGAAAACGACGACAAATCGGTCCAAGAAGGGTTTGAAAACTCTGTGCATCAGGTCCATAAAGGCAGCAGGGGCATTGGTCAAACCGAAGGGCATAACGGCAAATTCGAAATGCCCATATCGAGAATTAAAAGGCAGTTTTGGGTACGTCCTCCCTCCTAATCAACAACTGGTAATATCCTTGTCGGAGGTCTAACTTTGAAAATACTACGGCTCCCTGTAGCTGGTCAAATAACTCATCAAATATGGGGCAGTGGGAATTGATGCCTTTAGTGACGCAGTGGAGAAGGCTCAACGAGTCGAAGATGCTAGGCTACAAGTACGAACTTTCCAAGCTAGAAAACGGGGATTTACTGGAGGTAGCTCTGGATATGGAGATAAAAGTACCCCTCCAAGTTTGGAAGGGGAACTGGAGAGGGAAGACTGCCGGGGATGTCGAGGGGAACCCCGTCGAGAGGTGGCCAGGTTGGTCGAGGCCAACAAAGAGGAAATTTCCAGGGAGGTCCAGTTTCTGCATCCCGTGGTTCCTGCGGGTATTGCGGAAAACCAAATCACACGGAAGATAATTGTTGGAGGAAGGAAAGGAAGTGCTTACGCTGTGGAAGTGCGGAGCACCAAATTGCCAACTGCCCAGTCTTACCGCGAGAGCGAGAGGGACTCCGCAACCATCGAAGGCCAACCCTGGACCAGTTAAGGGGAAGGGACGAGATCAAAGGTGCCAGCTCGGGTGTACTCCCTTGAGCAACATCAAGTCCCTGACTCCTCTGGGGTCGTAGAAGGTACGATCCCTGTTTTCCACCGTTTAGCTAGGATTTTAATCGACCCTGGTGCTACCCATTCCTTTGTTAACCCTGATTTTATGTGTGGAGTTGATATAAAACCTGTTAGCCTACCATATGATTTGGAAGTTAGCACTCCTACGGGGAACCAATGCTTACTTACTAGTGTAATGTATGCTAATTGTGAAATTTGGGTAGGAGAGAGAAAACTCTTTGGGATCTTATCAGTTTAGCTCTTAAGGGTATGATATTATTTTGGGGATGGTATAATGCCCAACTTGACTGTAAGAAAAGGTGGTAGAACTTCATATACCTGGAGAGGCAACTTTAAGGTTAGATGTAAGGGGGAATTTAGCCTCATCTGCATTGCTTTCGGGTATTCGGGCAGAAAACTCCTAAGTAAAGGAGCGCAAGGGTTTCTAGCTTTTCTTATAAACACTCCCACTGATAAGTTGAAGGTAGAAGATGTACCGATAGTGAGGGAATATCCGGACGTGTTTCCTGATGAATTAGCAACCCTACCGCCGGAAAGAGAGATAGAATTCAAAATTGACTTGCTACCAGGACTTCACCTATCTCTAAAACCCCTTATCGGATGGCCCCTGCTGAACTTAAGGAGTTAAAGATGCAATTGCAAGACTTATTAGAGCGAGGGTTTATCCGAGAGAGCGGATCTCCATGGGGAGCTCCTGTACTATTTGTTAAGAAGAAAGACGGGAGTTTGCGGTTGTGTATAGATTACCGAGGGTTAAATAATGTGACGGTTAAGAATAAGTATCCACTGCCCCATATTGATGAATTGTTTGACCAGTTGCAAGGAGCAGTGGTCTTTTCGAAGTTAGATCTCCGCCAGGGGTACTACCAATTGTTGATTAGGAAGGAGGATGTACCTAAAACTGCGTTTAATTCAAGATATGGGCATTTTGAGTTGCAGTTATGCCTTTTGGACTGACCAATGCCCCTGCTGCTTTCATGGATTGATGCATAGGGTTTTCAAACCTTATTTGGATCGATTTGTGGTTGTTTTCATTGATGACATTTGGTTTACTCAAAGTCACGAGAGGAGCATGAGCAACACCTAAAACTCGTTTTACAAACCCTAAGAGAGCACCAATTGTACGCCAAGTTTAGTAAGTGTGAATTTTGGCTGGAGAAAGTTTCTTTCTTAGGGCACGTAATTTCACGAGAGGGCATCACACATCCGGCGAAAGTAGAAGCAGTAACTGAGTGGAAGAGGCCGGAAAATCCCACTGAGGTTCGAAGCTTTCTAGGGTTAGCTGGGTACTATCGCGGTTCTTAAGGATTTTTCAAAACTTGCCGGTCCTTTGACCGATTTGACAAAGAAAAATGATCGTTTTATGTGGGATGCTAGGTGTGAAGATAGTTTCCAAGAATTGAAACGAAGGTTAACTAGGGCTCCTATTCTAGTTTTGCCTAATGGTACGGATAATTTCACTGTATATACGGATGCTTCGAGGGAAGGTTTGGGGTGTGTACTGATGCAAATAAGAACGTGATTTCCTTTGCCTCTAGGAAACTAAAACCTCACGAGCAAAACTACCCAACTCATGACTTGGAACTAGCTGCAGTTGTATTTGCCCTGAAAAAGTGGAGACACTACCTGTACGGGGTGACCTTTGAGGTTTATACCGACCACCAGAGCCTTAAGTACCTATTTTCCCAAAAAGAACTAAATATGAGGCAACGACGGTGGATGGAATTCTTGGAGGACTATGACTGCTCGATTAACTACCATCCGGGGAAAGCAAATGTAGTGGCTGATGCCTTAAGTCGGAAGGCTCAAATAGCTGGGTTAATGGTTAAGGAGGGAGAGAAGGAGAGTTAGGAGCAGTTAGTGAATGGAACCCTAGCTTGAAACATCAAAGGTAATTCTTGGAACTGTCCGAGTAACCTCTGCTATACTAGATCGAGTTAAAGAAGCCCAAAGGAGGATCCGATGGTACGAAAATGGAGGGAAAAGGTGGAGAAGGGAGAAACACCTGATTTCAATTTGAGTCCTGAAGGAATTTTAAAGTATCGGAATCGGGTAGTGGTGCCTAAGAATGAATTATTGAAGAAAGAAATTTTGGAAGAGGCTCATCGGTCGAAGTATACAATCCACCCAGGCAGTAGCAAGATGTACCAAGATTTAAAGGGCATATTGGTGGGATAATATGAAAAGGAGATTGCCCAGTACGTGCAGACCTGTCTCATCTGCCAACAAGTTAAGGCTGAACACCAAAAACCCTCCGGATTGTTACAACCTCTTGAAATACCTGAGTGGAAGTGGGAAAACATCACGATGGACTTTGTTCTGGGTTGCCAAGGACGCAAAAAGGACATGATGCCGTTTGGGTAATTGTCGATCGGTTAACCAAATCGGCCCATTTCTTACCTGTGAACATGAAGTACACTATGGAGAAGTTGGCTATATATAGGGATGAAATTGTGAGATTACATGGAGTCCCTGTGAGTATAGTTTCAGACGAGATCCGTTTCGTGTCTAGGTTTTGGCAAAATTTCAAGAGACCTTGGGAACTAAACTCCACTTTAGCACCACCTATCCCCCAGACAGATGGACAGTCTGAAAGAACAATTCAAACCCTCGAGGATATGTTAAGGACTTGTATCTTGGATTTTGGGGGTAGTTGGGGACAACACTTGACCTTAGTAGAGTTGCCTACAATAATAGCTACCACTCGTCGATTCAAATGGCACCATATGAAGCTTCTATGGACGAAGGTGTCGTTCACCAGTTTATTGGGATGAAGTGGGAGAAAGAAGGCTCTAGATCCAACAATTATTCCGTGGATGGAGGATGCACAAGAAAAGGTTAAGTTGATACGTCAAAGACTCCAGACCGCTCAAAGCCGACAAAAGAGCTACGCCGACAACCGAAGGAAAGATTTGGAGTTTGAAGTTGGAGACCGTGTTTTCCTGAAGATTACTCCATTACGAGGTGTCACGGCGGGTAGAGGAAAGAAACTTCAACCTCGATTTGTAGGACCTTAAATTCTCCAAAGAATTGGAAAGGTGGCGTATCGACTGGAGTTACCATCAAGCCTATCTAGAATCCATGACGTTTTCCATGTTTCGATGCTCAAGAAATACCATCCTGATCCAACCCACGTTTTACAACCGGAGGAGCTCGAAATAGATAAACCCTTACCTATGAGGAGAAACCTGTGCAATTGCTGATCGAAAGGTTAAGAGCTGAGAAACAAACAAATCCCTCTGGTGAAAGTCTTGTGGAGGAACCATGAAGTAGAAGAGGCAACCTGGGAGTGGAGGAGGAGATGCAAAAGAGATACCCTGAGCTGTTTAGTAACCCAGGTGAGCAATTTCGAGGACGAAATTCTTTAAGGGGGAGAGAGTGTGAGAACTCGAAAAAAAAATCCTTATTTTAGGGTTTTATCGATTTTCGTGCACACATTTTTATATTTTCTTTATTATATTCATTTTACATATTTTATAAGTAAATATAGTTTTTAATCATTTTTCTAGTATAAGTGAGTTCACGAGAAATTGGAGCGAATAGCGGATGTGGGACCCGCTAGTGCGTTAAGTGAGAGAAATTCGGCCAATTAGGTTAAGTTTTGCAGAAAGGCATTAAATTACTAGGTGCAAGAGATAATTAGAGGTTGGTTAGATATTTGGTCATTAGTGAGTAAAGGATAAGAAAGAAATCCAAAAGGTGCCACGTGTCGCGTCTGGAGGAACTTGCCTAACTTTCTTTAAACTTTACAAAAGCTTAATTTGACCAAAATCATCTTCATTTTAGCATCTCTTGGCCGAAATTAGGAGAAAAAAGAAAAGAAAGCTTCAACTTTTCTTTCAATTTCTTGCCAAATCTTGAAACCAACCGATAAAATCCGAATTCCTCCGTAGAATAGCTTACTAAGGAAGATTGAAGGTGCTTGTGGAGTATTTTGCAAGGGAAAGCTCTAAGTTGCTACCTTTCTTGAGGATTAAGGTATTTTGCTTGGAACTTAACTTTTGTTCATAATAATGGTGAATTAGTGCTTATGTAGTTAAGGAGCTTTTTTATGGATGATTTATGGATTAAAGTGAAGTTAGGTGAATTTCTTATTTTCTTGGGAATTTTTCTGTTTTCATATGATATATAGTTGGCTTGAATTGATGGCTTAATATGGTGTAATTTGGAGCTATTATGCGTTAATTGTAGCGAATTGCGGAAAATTTCAGCTTTGTGCGGAAAATTTCAGCTTTCTATGGAAATTTCAGCTTTAGGGTTTTCAATTTGGGGCTTTCTTATGGATGCTATTGAGCTTATAATTGGCTATGATTGAAGGGTATTGTGACCCTAATGTGTGTATTTACTAGCCTATGATTGATATGTGAATTGTGGTTGGTTTGGATGAATTGAGTGATTGTTTGTAGGGTGGAAATGCTGAAATTTTAGGGGAAATGCTGTCCGACTGTTGTAAACATTGGGGCTTTGTGAATCTAGGTTAAGAATGGGTAAATGTGAAAGCTTTAGGGTTTCTTCGAACTTTTAACCTTAAATTCGATGTATTTTCCATTTTGAGCATTATTGAAGCTATATTTGAATTTTGCTTTAGTATCCATTTAAGAGGTACTCGACTCGTTTGAGTCTCAATTGCATTTTCTTGATTGTATAGGACGTGTGGGTGATCCAAGGCGTCCGCCGGACGGAAATCTGTGAATTTGCTTAACTGAAGTGGTGAGTGTACTATTGCATGATTTAAATGCCTAAGTGATTACTTGTCCTTGAATCTGTGAATTAAGTGACTGTGAACTGTGCATGAGACGAGAGTGTACTTTATCGCTCTTTCTCTTACTTGTATAATTGATCTCTGATTATCTGTGAACTTGAACTGTGACTGGTTTAAAATCATGGGCATGAGCCCTACGACTGTACTGTGATGTCTGAGCTCAAACCCTAGTGGGAGTTACTCGAGTCGAGCCAGCAAGGGCCGGTCGGCGAATAACAACCATAGGGTTACTGTTTGTCGAGTGGAGTGTATCTCCTCGACCCTGTGGTATACTCGAGTATTACCTTCTTATTACTGTGAGGTGTTCGGGCCCGGTAAGGGGAATGTACGGTGGAAGGTACTGGTGGAAAGTGGGGTCACGGTCATGTTTCTTTCTTTGAACGTTGACGGAGGGTCAACGGTGCGATCAAGAACTGAAATGGGGAAACTGGCTCCTGAGAGCCACCCGTATCCTTTTATTTGAACTTGTTACGGTATTTTTATTCTATGTGCTGATGTTGTATAACTGAGCTTGGTTACTTGTGAATTTGGGCTGCATGACTTGTTAGTACCTCATTGGGCGAAAGCTCACCCTCGTTATCTTTGTTTTCCTTACAGGAATACTTTTGGAAAAATCATGGTTTTGTGAAGCGAGTTGAGCTAGTTAGATATTTTGTTTCTTGTTTAGCTCCTCGGCCATTAGAAACCCTAAATGTACTTCACTTGAACATTCCCTTTTGGATTGTGTATTTTGATAACGTGTACATGTAAATGGTGGTTCATGTGTAAATGATATATATATTGGGAATGTATGTTTTAGCCCTATCTAAGGGTCTTTTGCACTTGGTTTAGCGTGTGTGAACGTTAGTAGTCCTGGCGAGAGTTGGGCAGGCAGTTCGCTAACCCTTAGGGTACGCCTAGGGGAGGTGGGGCTGTCACACAGCAACCTGTGATTCCTCATACCAGTAACCAGAAAATGACTCAATGCATCTAAAACGCGAGAACATGAAACAACAAGGAGATGGGAGACATCCAACAAGCTTTCGGACACCAAACGCAATAAAACGATTTGAATGTATGCTAAACTTAGACCCAAAGTGACCTGAGTGTCTGCTAAACTTTGATATCAAGTATATTCATGACAGCCCATTCAAGCATCACACACAATAAAACATCAAACAAGCCACAAACTTTAGCCACCATAGAAAAGAAAAAGATTATTTGCCCGTACTGCTGCAACAAGCCGAAAGCTTCAGGCTTATTGCAGCAGATTTTATGTACAACTCTTGGCCAAATGCATCCTAAAACCAGGCAAATAGGATCATCAGGCATACTTCCTACTTTGCAAACATAAGACCTTGGATTTAAGCACACAATTAAAACAAAACATGCAAGCTGGAAACTTTTCACGACTTCACAAATCGAAAGGAGCTTCTGCAACTTCCTTAT